>OX940974.1:22491398-22680378 GCA_954871275.1 Leptopterna dolabrata
ATTAGGGACGTTACCACAACGATGGACATACTTAGTTATTAGTTGAAAGCGTACCTACCTATTGCCAATGCCTAATACGTTTTATACTGAGCTTCTTCTGTGCTTTTTTCATATAAAACAAAAATGAGTTCAGTGCTCTTTTTAGAGCGTAAAAATGTTCAATTTCAATCACGTTTGCGAGGGGGGGGGGGGGGGACAAATTTGAACTGCTGCCACTGACCGCCGGACTTCCCAACATTGACCCGAAATTAGCTATAGATAAGGGAGAATTTCCAATGGGCCATGGAGTTTTTGTTCGAAAGTAAAGTACCTACTAACCTCATCGCATCCTCTGTCGATTATTTGGGCCTTCAAAGCATTGCTGGCTCATTTCCACGGAGTCATCCATTGAGACATCGTCAAGGGCCCCTTCCGGGTGTGTTTAGATTGGTTCCTCCTAGCGCCCTCGCTTTAGGCGTTCCAATCGGTGACTCCGCTTTCTCTGCAAATTAAAGAAAACACCGTTGCCATACAGTTGTTCTTAAAGCTACATAAATAACCTCAATTCGTACGATTCAGTTTGTGTGAGTACGATTTCCCAAATCAAGTAATGCAGGACACCCTGTAGGTATGTAGTAAGTACCTAAATAAAAGAGTGCACCAACTCCGGTACATACATAGGTACTGCTCCGCAATATCACTGTAGGTGTTCATAGGAGATTTAGCGCTGATCACGATTGTGGTAAAGGTAGGTAGGTATACATTACGGGTTCTGAAGGAGGATTCCCCCTCAACAATCCCATATCAACGAAACATTTTTTGCTAAACGATGTTTTATGGAGGAACAGAAACATTGCATGAAATGCAATGCCCTGTGCTTCCTGTTGCTGGAAAGAACAGTACAAATATATACAATGAAATCTATACTATTTTTTAGTTCTCTTGATACACACATTTCTCAAGAATTGAACAATTCATAGGTATCATAAATATTAACAGGTTATCACACCGTTATGGGCGGAGAATTTATTTGGTTATCATGTACGTGGCAAACCTTCAAATGATACATTTAAAGAAAACCGGGCTTGTTGTTGTGTTTATGTGAACGACTATAAGTTACTGAAACGACATCCTGTATTCTGTAGAGGCACTTTTTTTCTCAAAACTTTCAAATGCTGTTGTGAGAAAATATTTAAATTAGAGGTCGTGACAAATTTTCATTGTGACGTGCTTTTGTGGACTGCAACTTTTGGACTCTAAGTATTCAAAGCTAAAAGTGTGGAAAGCTCGGGCCAATCCAGAAATGGTCTCTGCCATCCGGGTCCCCTTTGGGGTTATCGCCCCCAGTCAACCAAGTGTTAGCTTTTCACAAAGGAGGGGCAGGTAGACAAGGCAAGAAAAGCTTTCCAAAGACTGAACTTAAAAATGGTCTATTCACAGTTGAACAAAATTACAAGGCAAAAAAAATATGAAAGAAATTACAAGGTACCTATGGGGTGACGAAGAGGTTTCTATACACCAGAGATGGGCAAAATCTTACTCATGAATATGATTAGGATTTTTAATCATACGAATTTTTTCCTGTGATTAAGAATAAGATTAAAATCATAATCACAAGTATGATTGGGATTTTAATCATACTCACGAGTATGATTAAGAATAAAATCTTAATCACAGGTATGATTAAGAATACACTGTTAATCATAGAAAACCTATGATTAATCACGGGAAATCTATGATTAATCACGGAAAATCTGTGATTTATGTCGGATTCACGTAAGTACGACTATGATTAAAATCTTAATCACAGGTATGATTGAGAATCAACTACTGTTAATCGTTGATGCGACGTGCGAAGGAAGCAAAGGGGACTGGCATGAAGAGTACTCGCATATCAAAATTGGCATTTACTAGGGAAATCACTGTATGTCAATTAAACTAAATCACTCCAGCGCGCATGATAATTACGTCATTACACACACATAGTAATTGTCAGTTCGCCTTCGCCAACACAGTGTTTTTCAGCACTAGCTCAGTTGTAACGGACATAAGAAATAAGCTATTATTGAAACTGATTATACCGTTGGAAACAGAATTAGATGGAGCAAATTTTGGGAAATATGACAGCCTTAAGACCAGTTTTGTAAAAGAGGCTAATTTTTGAAAATTATCTAAAATTTCAAATTCTGCAAAAATTAACGTTCTTATTGTAATAAATGTATCTGATTACAAGTAACTAACAATGAAAATGCTATTCGCCTATAGGAAATTTCATGCTGAATCCGAAAATGAGATACAAAATGGGATAAGTGAAGTCGAAGTTGAGAAATAGTGTTTTTATGACGTAAAATCGGGTTCAGTTGAAAAATACATCGAAAAATTATAACTTTCGACCAGATCGTGATCAATCACAGATTTTTCACAATTACTCACAAGTTTTTTGCATCACAAATTTCTGTGATAAAAATGTAATTTTTTAATCATACCTGTGATTAAGATTTTAATCATAGTCGTACTACGTGAATCCGACATAAATCACAGATTTTCCGTGATTAATCATATATTTCCCGTGATTAATCATAGGTTTTCTATGATTAACAGTGTATTCTTAATCATACCTGTGATTAAGATTTTATTCTTAATCATACTCGTGAGTATGATTAAAATCCCAATCATACTTGTGATTATGATTTTAATCTTATTCTTAATCACAGGAAAAAATTCGTATGATTAAAAATCCTAATCATATTCATGAGCAAGATTTTGCCCATCTCTGCTATACACATATATCCAACAGAGGGGGAAGGAACAGGTACCTAGGTGTATAATATGCACATGCAAGAGTGAGGTGCGGAGCACCGAGCGTGCTAGTTCGGCGGGCAAAATGGATATCAATCCTTTTTGCAGATGAGGAGGTTTTGTTGGCGGGTAAATTTTTACAACAGGGCTGTTGGTGGGGGGGGGGGGGGGGATTATCACAGCTTTTTCGCGACTGAGGAGGTTTTTTTAGAGGGTAAAATTTTACAGAAGTGTATCACATATCGTTTTGCATTGATCAGTCGTTTTTGCGGCTGAAGAGGTTTTTTGGTGGGTAAAATTTTACAACAGGTGGTGGGGGGGGGGGGATCACATCTTATTTGCATTGCTGAAGTAAACATTTTTTGCCAGTAGGGAGCTAAAAGAAAATGTCTCAGTACCTACTTACATAAAAAAGTTCAATTGTAGGGGGGGGGGGGGGACTAAATGCGCAAAAAGCAAAGCTTCGGAGCAAAGGCTTCCAAGCACGGGCTTGGAGCATAAAGAATGTGTGTGCAAAATGTAAACTCGATCCGTTATGTCTTTAGTAAACCCATGTAACGCCTCTAGACATAGCCTCTTCTATTGGACATAGGTAGGTACCTAAAGAAATTTTGGCTATTCATGTGCAATAGTTGAAATAGCTATTTTTGACGGTTTTCACCAATTTTGTCACCAAGAACCCGAATTAGGCTCTTATAATTGACAAATTGCCTTCGATCACTGAATTGTCTTGATTCACCTGTTGATACTACCTCCTGTTATTATATAAATGTCTGGTGATTACAGCCATTTTCACAGGTGTCTGACCCATAAATATTGAATGTTGAGAGTTAAAACTTCATTAGAACCTCAATCCTTCAATCAGTGGTCAAAATCAACTTCATATTTGGTCTCATCACCATAAAAAACCTGGAAAACCATAACTCACAAGCCCAAGTTCACTAAAGTCTCAAAATTTTTAACTTAATTTTGCACCCATAACACCCATGGGTGTTTTCCGATCGAGATGGCTGTCGAGATAGGTGACTCAACTAGCGCCCAAATGGAGCCTGCGTGCGATTTTTTTTAGACCAAAAAAATCGTGTAGATTCGACGACAAGGCGGACGGACATTGCATTTTTGGAATCTACACACCTTGAAATGTGAAAGAAAAACGCTGCAAAGTCCTTGTCACATGGGTTTATTATTCTATTGGACGTACCCACAGAAATGCTGGCTGTTTATTTATTGTTTCTTCCATGTAAAATAATTGAAATAGCTTTTGGTGGTTTCCACAAATTTTGGACAATTTTTTTTCAAATTATCTTTGATCATTGATAGTACCATTTAATCGTCTTGATCCACGTGTTAGTTACTGTTTTTCTAGTCTTATTCTACAAATTGATGGTGATTTCAGACGATTTTGCAGGTTTTTGACTCATAAAAAATCAATTTCGGGAGCTGAACATCTGGTAGAACCTCAATTTTCTATTCATTGGTCAAAATCGATTTCATATTCGGTCTTCTCGTCCCCCAAAACATGGAAAAAGATACCTCAAAAGCTCATTTTATTAATATGTTACTAAAACACAAAAAGTACCTATTTTTATACACATTTTCACTCATAACTCCCCTGGATATATTCCGATCGGGCTGAAAAGTTTCGGGACACAACTAGGGCCCAAATGGAGCATGTGTGCGAATGAACGAATTTTTTAGACCGAAAATGAAGCCGGTACACGTGATACGGCGGACGGACATTGCATTTTGGTTTATTATTCTGTGAATAATACACCTATGTATTCGCTCAGCAAAACATTTTTATAACACCCCCTCAAATTTTTTCTTTTCCGTTTCAAGGTGCGTAGATCCCAAAAATGCAATGTCCGTCCGCCGTACGCCGTATCACGTGTACAGGCTTCATTTTCGATCTAAAAAAGTCGTTCTTTCGCACACATGCTCCATTTGGGCCCTAGTTGTGTCCCGAAACTTTTCAGCCCGATCGGAATATACCCAGGGGTGTTATGAGTGAAAATGTGTGTGAAAATAGGTACTTTGTGTGTTTTAGTAACATGTTAGTAAAATGAACTTTTGAGGTATCGTTTTTCATGATTTTGGGGACGAGAAGACCGAATATGAAGTCGATTTTGACCAAAGAGTGGAAAATTGAGGTTCTACCAGATGTTCAGCTCCCGAAATTGATTTTTTATGAGTCAAAAACCTGGGAAATCGTCTGAAATCACCATCAATTTGTAGAATAACACTAGAAAAAGTGTCAACAGATGGATCAAGACGATTAAATGGTACTATCAATGATCAAAGATAATTTGAAAAAAAAAAGAGCGTACCTACCTAATTTGCGTTTTGGGGGCCAAAATTGGTAGAAACCACCAGAGATGGCTATTTCAATTATTTTATATGAAAGAAACAATAAATGAACAGCCAACATTTCTGTAGGTATGTCCAATGGAATAATAAACCCATGTGACAAGGACTTTGCAGCGTTTTTGGAATCTACGCAGCTTGAAACGGAAAAGAAAAAATTTTGAGGGGGTTTATAAAAATTGTTTGCTGAGCGAATAGGTACATAGGTGTATTATTCACAGAATAATAAACCAAAACGGTGCAAATTATTTCAGAAGGATTTATTATTTTCAGTATAGATCCCTCCCCCCCCCCCCCCTTTGCGTAGATCTGCGTTTTCTGTGTTCAATACTTACCAACTTGCTCCCCACAGGAAAGTCCTAAAATCGCGTAACCACTTGAAAAAATGGAAAAGCCGTACAGTGGAATGGCGGATGAGGTTGGGAATTGGATAAACGTCCCGTTGAGAAAAAACGCTGCAAAGTCCTTGTCACATGGGTTTATTATTCTATTGGACATACCTACAGAAATGCTGGCATTTACCATACTTATATTCATAATAGGTAGGTAACCTTCTGGTTGAGTAAATACAAAGTAGGTGGTACCTAACTACATACCTACAAAATTATATTGTCTAACGATAATTCAAGCCGAACTAAGGTGAGTGAGGACTCGAAAAATAAAAGATGTTTGTTTAGAATATTAATCGACTTGTGGTGGCGGTGGTGTCGATTGATTGTGGTTTGTTGGGGGGGGGGGGGGGGGGGGGGGCTTGAGACCGTGGGATCGTGTTAGTAGCGGTCACACAAAAATCCGTTCGCGCCTTGACGAGAACGAGCGTTGCGTCAATCCTTCCTTTACGTCATACTTTTTCATAGACATTATTTCGCATACCTCAAGGCAATATAGGTAATCTATTTCGCATGCCTGAAGGCAATATAGGTAGTCGAATCTACGACAGACATATTTCATAGATAGAAACAGCTTCAACGGATCATTTGCTCTAGCAATTTTCAACACACGTGGAACGGGGTTTTTGTTGGATAAGGAGAATCCGCGAGGGCTGCTACTTTTTGCATTGAATAGCACCGCCGCGGCTTTTTGCACGGCTATCGTCACGGGAAAGATGGATTATTCAGGTAGGTACGTCCCGCAGATCCAAGGTAAAGTCATTAGAAGAAGGTGCCCATAACATGAAATAACGCCATACTGGTCCGCCTTGTTCATCCACAGGTAACTAGGCGCTAAGTAGGTAACTGCAGTTAGGCCACCAGGATTTGTTGTAATAATACCATAGTTTCTGCAATACGACTCTCTACTCCCACATTCATGATTAAACCTATAGGAAGGTATAATTATTGCGACTGTCACTATTCTCCATATTCAGAAAAGAACAGGTTGCTAAAACGAGACAGCGGGGAACTCAACAGCAAACCCAAATAACGAATAAAACAACATTCACAATCTCAACGGCCCCTACTCGACGTGCTTGGAGTAGGAAAGTACGACTACTACTACTAATCTTTAATACACACTTAATAATAAACATTAAACAACAACAATAATAACAGTAAAAAAATAAAAATGTAGTGAATATTTTAATTGCATACCAATAAATATGAAATTGTGCTTGACTGAAACAAATGTAATGCAATGTTCCTACCTACTTATACAGTGTCCCATTTTATAAGCACACCCCGTTTTGGTTTATTATTCTGTGAATAGTACACCTATGTATTCGCTCAGTAACAAACTTTTATAACACAAATCAATTTTTTCTTTTACGTGTCAAGGTGCGTAGATTCGAAAAATGCAATGTCCGTCCGCCGTATCATGCATATATATCTCCTTTTATGGTCTAAAAAATTCGTTCTTTCGCACACATGCTCCATTTGGGCCCAAGTTGTGTCCCGAAACTGCAGCCCGATCGGAATATACCCAGGGGTGTTATGAGTGAAAAATGGGCGTAAAATGGTGTTTTTTGGTGTTTTAGTAACATGAGCTTGTTGGGTATCGTTTTCCATGTTTTTTAGGACGAGGAGACCGTTCATGAAGTCGATTTTGACCGAAGAGTGGAATATTGAGGGTGTAACGAGGTTTCAACCTTAAACGTGTTAAAATTTGGTCTAAAATCGTCGTTCTTTCGCACACAGTTTGGGTACCCATTTGAGAACACATTTGGCTCCTAGTTGTGCTACGAAGCTCGGCAGCCCGATCAAAATACACCCAGCGGTGTTACGGGTGAAAAATGGGTGAAGAAATACGGTCTTTCGAGGTTTCAGTGAACTTGAGGTTGCGAGGTATCGTTTTCCATGTTTTTTAGGGCTAGAATACCGAATATGAAGTTGATTTTAACCAAAGAGTGTAGAATTGAGGTTGTAACGAAGGTTCAGCTCCGAAAATTCATTTTGTATGAGACAAAAACCTGGAAACTATCTGAAATCACCATAAAATTTTATAATAACACTAGAAGTAGTTTCAACAAGTGAATCAAGACAATCAGATAATGGATCTATCAATGATCAAAGATAATTTGTCAAAAATAGGAGCTTATATAGTGTTTCTGGGGGCTAAAATTGGCGGAAACCATCAACAACGGCTATTTCAATAATTTCACATGAAAGAAACAATAAACGTATTTCCATCATTCCTGTAGGTATGTCCAATAGAATAATAAACCCATGTGACGAGGACTTTGCAGCGTTTTTATTTCAGATTTGGATGCTACGTGAAATGTCATGGAAAGGTGACTCGACTTTTGAATTTTTGAGTACACCAATTCTCTCATAATGTGCGCGAAACGCAAAAAATCGAGTTTTATGGATGTAATAAAACACCAAGTCTGGTAAATGATTTTTATGTGGGTAAACGCTGAATACTGTTGGTGATGTTCATTTTTCGATTTGCGCATTTTTGGGAGCGCAAATACGTGCACAGATCCGAAGAGTCGGCAGAGAGGGTCGTATAAAAAAAATGAATGTGATAAAGTTATTCACTGTTAAAAACAACACATGAAAATGGTTTGTCATGAGTCAAAACGTTCTGAGCGCAATTTTCGGATTTGTGCACGTTTTACGCCTATTTGCGCTCTCAAAAATACGCAAATCGAAAATGGACATCACTTTATTTCCATTTTCAATTGTAAGTCAGCTCAAAAGCGTCTAAAAGCTGTACGGTTTCCCATTTGGGATACCTTCCTAAATTCCAAGTTTTTTTGAGTACCTTCCTATCCCAAATTGTGACTGTGTTTCGAATTAGAAAACCTGTTTACCAATAACCCCGTTTGGGTGAGTTACCTCTTTACTCATTTACGAGTAAGTAGTTACTCACATTTGTCGAGGTTGTTAACAAACCAAAAATAGGATTTTTGACATAACCAATGATGGAACCCCCATACTCAGTATGAACAGTTTCAAATATTAACCTATTTGTCTTCCATTGAAGTTATCCATGACAATTTCTTTGCAATATTCTTTAGTGTGTCTGTTTGGGTCTCCTAGATTATAAGTAGTAGTAGTACCGAAACGTTATAAAAATGTACCTATCTTTATAAATATGATGAAGAAAGGTGTGATTCTACTGGTTAGGGCGATACGGTGTTTCGGATTCCTGGTACCTATTATTTGATAATAGCCTACGAATGGAACATGGAAGCGAAAATATCGATGTCAACATTGGTCGCCTAACGTAGATAGGTAGTCAAAAACATCGTTGCCTTCAACATCGATGTTTTTCGAAATCGATACTATCGACCTTCAACATCGATATGTACCTATATTACATACATATTGATCAAATTACCTTTCAAAAATGAAAATTAGGCTCCTATTTTTGACAAATTATCATTGATAATTGATAGTGCCATTTTTTAATTGTCTTGATTCACCTGGTCGTACTACTTCTCGTGTTATCATACAAATGTATGTGATTTCAGACAATTTCCCAGGTTTCTAACTCATAAAAAAATGAATTTTGGGAGCGGAACCATCGTTACAACCTCAATTCTTCACTCTTTGGTCGACTTCATATTCGGTCTCCTCGCCTTAAAAAAACATGGAAAACGATACATCGCAAGCTCGTGTTACTAAAACACCATAAAACCCTATTTTTACGCCCATTTTTCACTCATAACACCCCTGGGTATATTCCGGTCGGGCTGCAAAGTTTCGGGACACAATAGGGCCCAAATGGAGCCTGTGTGAGAAAGAACGAATTTTTTAGACAGAAAATAAATTACCTAGCTATGCGGCGTACGGCGGTCATTGCATTTTTGGAATCTACGCGCCTTAAAACGTAAGAGAAAAAACTTTGAGAGGGTGTTATAAAAATTATTTGCTGAGCGAATGCACATGTGTATTACTCACAGAATAATAAACCAAAACCACCCCGAAACCTTCGCGGGCATGCGCACAACAACACACCGAAATTTCATCGCAATCTGATGAATGGTATACGAACGCATAAGGGACATATATAAATATATATACATACATAGATATATATAGGTTTGTGAATTATTAAATTAGGATGCTTGTAATAAAAACGTTCTACGCCTGACTCCAAATCTTCAGGACCAGTCTGGTTTCAAACAGAGTAAGTATCCCTCGTGTACACCGAAGACTTCTAGAATCTAAATGCATTTCGTCCTACCCACTCAGAGTTGATTTCACGGCGTTTATTCTTGTCCAGCTGGATTCGGTACCACTGTGCGATGGGTTTGACGCCCCATTACCAATTTCGTGACAACGTGGAAGGAACAAGCGACTAAATTCAGGAATAGGGTCGAAATCCGACCTTGCGCGAGGGTCGTCGGCCGAAGAACTGCAACGTACAGCCGTTCTGATGAAATGCGAAGGTTGCACATCCCAGTTCCCATGGGATAACATTAACGTGGAGGGGGTTGACCGGGATGGAAGGGGTGGAGGTACCGATAGCCAGGAAATCCACAGGAAACCTGATGACACTCCCGGAGTGGACATCAACTCCGGGAGTGTCTGAAGATCAATACAGCTGCGTACAAAGTCCAAAAATGGCGTTTATTAGTGACACAGGATTTTCTCAACTGAGACTAAAGCCGCTAGGGGTCGCCTCAACAACAACTCATTTCCAACAAAAACAACAAAAAAACGCTGCAAAGTCCTTGTCACATGGGGTTTATTATTCTACAGAAATTTGGCTGTACATTTATTGTTTGTTTCATGTGAAATAATTGAAATAGCTATTTCTGATGGTTTCCACCAATTTTGGCCCCCAAAACACAAATTAGGGAGGTACAATCTTTTTTTTTCAAATTATCTTTGATCATTGGTAGTGCCATCATTTAATCGTCTTGATCCACGTGTTGACACTTTTTCTAGTGTTATTCTACAAACTGATGGTGATTTCGCAGGTATTTGACTCATAAAAAATCAATTTTGGGAGCTGAACATCTGGTACAACCTCAATTTTCCACTCCTTGGCCAAAATCGACTTCATATTCGATCTTCTCGTCCCCAAAAACATGGAAAACGATACCTCAAAAGCTCATGTTACCAAAATGTTGCTAAAACGCAAAAAGTACCTATTTTCACACACATTTTCACTCATAACACCCCTGGGTATATTCCGATCGGGCTGAAAAGTTTCGGGACACAACTAGGGCCCAAATGGAGCATGTGTGCGAAAGAACGATTTTTTTAGACCGAAAATGAAGCCGGTACACGTGATACGGCGGACGGCGTACGGCGGACGGACATTGCATTTTGGTTTATTATTCTGCGAATAATACACCTATGTAATCGCTCAGCAAAAAATTTTTATAACACCCCCTCAAAATTTTTTCTTTTCCGTTTCAAGGTGCGTAGATTCAAAAAATGCAATGTCCGTCCGCCGTACGCCGTCCGCCGTATCACGTGTACAGGCTTCATTTTTGGTCTAAAAAATTCGTTCTTTCGCACACATGCTCCATTTGGGCCCTAGTTGTGTCCCGAAACTTTTCAGCCCGATCGGAATATACCCAGGGGTGTTATGAGTGAAAATGTGTGTAATAATTGGTACTTTTTGCGTTTTAGCAACATGTTAGTAAAATGAGCTTTTGAGGTATCGTTTTTCATGTTTTTGGGGACGAGAAGACCGAATATGAAGTCGATTTTGACCAAAGAGTGGAAAATTGAGGTTGTACCAGATGTTCAGCTCCCAACATTGATTTTTTATAAGTCAAAAACCTGGAAAATCGTCTGAAATCACCATCAATTTGTAGAACAACACTAGAAAAAGTATCAAGAGGTGGATCAATACGATTAAATGGTACTATAAATGATCAAAGATAAATAAAGATAATCAAAGATAAGAGCCTACCTACCTTATTCCTGTTTTGGGGGCCAAAATTGGTGGAAACCACCAGAAATAGCTATTTAAATTATTTTATATGAAAGAAACAATAAGTAAACAGCCAACGTTTCTGCAGGTACCTTATGTCCAATAGAATAATAAACCCATATGACAAGGACTTTGCAGCGTTTTTTTCAAGGGCTCAGTAGCAATAAATGAAGAGGGCACCCCTCAGTATAATCACCAAGAACTTGTATTTCAATAACTATAAAGTTCATTAAAATTTGAATCTAAATACATCAGCTGTTCAATTTCATCTCATTCAAAAGTTTAATTATCTACCAATTAAAAAAAATTACTTTTCATTTGTTTATTTAAAATGACTAATTATTTTAATTTTATTTTTCACAAAACAGCGATATAATTGCAGGGGTTTTGTCGAGTTATTATTCATTCCGATTTCCCGGTTAAAAAATAATGTTTGAAGAAATGTAGACATCCTTTTTCAGCATCTTCTAATCCAGAAAACTACATTTTTTAGCGCCCTTGTAAACGCGCCCTTTGTATACATTTCAGATTTGAATTTTACACAGAAATTTACGGGGAGATGACGCACCGATTTCAGACCACAATAGGACAGCGTACCTATTGTGTGCGCAATAGTGCGCACCATGTAGTGAAGTCAGTTTTAATGTTGAACACAAAGTAAGCTAAAATTTTGTTTTCTTCCCCGACCTACCCTGTAAGACGTCAAGCAATACACGTATGATATTTCGCTCAAGTAGTGCTCAAAAATGAAAACTTCACTATGTGATTCAGCGCTGGAAAATCATGCAAAATCGTATGCAGTACAATGTTGGAACGAATGAATTTTTGCGCAACCACCAAAATTGTATACCAACATTGTACGCTGTGGACGGCTGAAACAAATCAACTGACGCGTCGATTCTCCATGAAATTTTGAGTAGAATGTAAATTCGAAATTTTGTTGATTTTGAAGGAAAAATATTTTCTTGATCACAAAATTGATCACACGGCAAAACTTGGGCAAGGCTTTGGGGCAACTTGGGGGCAAATGATGGAGGTAATGGAAATTGGTGTCCAGTAAGAAGGCTATTTGCGCGTATTTATTTTATTTTCTTAAATGAAAGTAGATTCCATCCTGAGAATTTTGAGACCAACGACACGCTCCTACGATAAGTGGTTCTTTTTCTATGATTTTTTAAAAAGTTTCCAGATGTTTCTACGTCACAGTGGGCCCCGGGTCCCGCCCAGGCGAGAGGAGTGCAATGATGTAGGAACCTCTGGAAAATTTGAAAAAATCATAGAAAAAGAACTAGGTAGGTACTTATCGTTGGAGCGTGCGGTTGGTCTCAAAATTCTAAGGATGGAATCTACTTTGTAACAGTGTGGGCTGTTCTCGATACATTTTTTCTTCCGGTGGAGACGGGGTCGCTTGGGGAAGCCTAATCGATATCCCTTCTCAACCGGTGATAATCTCGCTGGCCCAGGAGGGGGACTCTCGAGGGTCCACCCCCACTGTTACACTCTGTCACATGGTAGCAGAGGGTGGTTCGGTAGTATGCGCTGAGCACTTCACCATACTCCATCCATTTTTTGTCGGCTTACCAGAAGGATAATCCCAAAGGTTTCCCAGAAGGATTCCTTTACTAACAACCTGCCCCTTTGATAATACGTACATCTAGGCTTCCCCACCCCCTTTCCCCCCTTTAGAGTGTCAGTATAATTGAAATATACTGAGCTCATTAGAAGGCTATTGATGCCATGTCCCAATTTACAAGTCCCAATAGTTGTTCCATCCCAAAGACGGAGGTTGGCCATCTAGAGGTTGCCCAGATTAGCGCAATTCACTGGACAACAACCTCTGACAACATTATCCGCCAGTACTCGTATGTAGGAACTTTGTTCTCTACCAGTAAAATAGTATTAAGGTAGTACCATTACGATGGAGGTTAGTCACCTTGAAGTTGTTCAATGGCTTTTCCTGAACCAGAACTTCATACTACTTTTCATTCCCCCTTTTCCCTCTCATACTTCTGCTACACAGAAATTATGTCATGTGGGGAGGAGTGTAACAGTGTGGGCTGTTCTCGATACATTTTTTCTTCCGGTGGAGACGGGGTCGCTTTTGGGGAAGCCTAATCGATATCCCATCTTAACCGGTGATAATCTCGCTGGTCTAGGATAGGGACTCTCGAGCGTCCACCCTCACTGTTACACTCTGTCACAATTTTCATTTAGAAAAAAAAACGCTTTTTTGACCCATGCCTAGTTGGGCCAACTACAGTTTGTTCATGAATGACCTGGATCTTGGTCGGGGGCTGCGTGGCACATAGCAGTGGCTTTTGGTACACAGACAGGAGGGTTATAGTAAATAATATGCCTTTGTATACCTTTGTGGGCGAATTCGCCACCTGTACGGTCCCCCATTGTACTTGGCCGGGAGGCACTTGAACAGAGAGAACGTTGGAGGGGTCGAAGTGAAAATGCACCGATCTCGATTGGGGTGGCCAAGGGATGACTGCAATATGCATGTACGACACCAGATCGGTTCTGAACCGATCACGGCACACCTCCCGCGAATGGCTAATGCCCCTACGGCTTGATGGCTAACTTCATTTGAGCCCGGATTTACAAAGTGCCCTTGCTGTACAATACCCCCCCCCCCCCCCCACCATCGCATCTCATCCACACATCAGTCCTTTTTACTTTTTTCCCCGTTCAAACCGATCGCTTTTCATCTGCAGTTTCCATTCGCCCATTATTCGCACCCGATGGAAACTGCGGATTTTTTTTGCGAGTGGGTTTTTTTCCCATTCCGAATGGACACATATACCCCCTCTACCCACCCGTCAACCTCATCAACCAGTTTTACTTTCTGGATAGGTCTACAGCTGAGCGATTTGGACGAACGGGGCCTTTTTTTTGTTTTTGCCGAAGCGCCATCTAACAAATTGCACGTTAACTACACACGGGTTTATCTAGTAAAGCTGTGCCCGCAGTGGGATGAAAGGAATCTGCAGCCACCGATCTGCTAATCCTTCGTACTTTGTTCGAAGGATTTGCTAATTTTGGTTTATGATTCTGTGAATAATACACCTATGTATTCGCTCAGCAAAACATTTTTATAACACCCCCTCAAAATTTTTTCTTTTCCGTTCCAAGGTGCGTAGATTTCAAAAATGCAATGTCCGTCCGCCGTCCGCCGTAAGCCTTATCACGTGTACCGGCTTCATTTCCGGTCTAAAAAATTCTTTCTTTCGCACACATGCTCCATTTGGGCCCTAGTTGTGTCCCGAAACTTTGCAGCCCGATCGGAATATACCCAGGGGTGTTATGAGTGAAAATGTGTGTAAAAATAGGTACTTATTGCGTTTTAGCAATACGTTAGTAACATGATCTTTGTTTTCCATGTTTTGGGGGACGAGAAGACCGAATATGAAGTCGATTTTGACCAAAGAGTGGAAAATTGAGGTTCTACCAAATGTTCAGCTCCCAAAATTTATTTTTCGTGACTCAAAAATCTGGGAAATGGTCTGAATTCACAATCAGTTTGTATAATAACCCTAGAAACATTTTCAACACGTAGATAAAGACGATTTCATGGCACTACCAATGATCGAAGATAATTTGAAAAAAAATGAGCCTACCTAATTCGTTTTTTGGGGGCCAAAATTGGTGGAAACCATCGGAAATAGCTATTCGAATTATTTCACGTGAAAGAAACAATAAATGAACAGCCAACTTTTCAGTAGTTATGTCCAATAGAATAATAAACCCAGGTGACAAGGACTTTGCAGCGTTTTTTGAATCTACACACCTTGAAACGGAAAAGAAAAAAGTTTGAGGGGGTGTTATAAAAATTTTTTGCTGAGCGATTACATAGGTGTATTATTCACAGAATAATAAACCAAAAGAAAAAGTTACAGCCATGAAGCACGGCTATAAGAGCGAATTTCACTTTTCGTTAAATTATAAAATTTTTACCAATTTTTATCATTTCTACCATTTTTACCGATTTTTTACCCTTATAAAGTCAAATTTGACCCACTCTTTTTAGAGAAGAATATTTTTATCGTCGAAGCAGTCCCTCTTCCTGTCGTGGATCACCATCCCACACGTCAGGTGAGTTAATATGGATTTTAGCCTATAATGTAAATTTTAACCCCCCCCCCCCCATCAATTTAACGCACACGCTCCCCCCCCCCTCCCAACACACGCAACATATAAATTTTTGTTAAAATCTAGATGAATTCAGGATGCTCTGAAACGGATTTGCCTATAAAAAAATTGCAAAATTCATGTTCTGAAAATGTTGAACCCATTGTAATAGCTTCATTTGCTTTGAAAATTCGCTGTAAACCTCGGACAAGTTTAATGGCACATAGCTTCCTAGTATCGATAACATGACCGTATCTATAGATCATTAACACACGCAAACCCACTAAGATAAGGTAAGAGCGAAAAGAAGGGGAAAAACGCTGCAAAGTCCTTGTCACATGGGTTTATTATTCTATTGGAGTTCTAGAGATTCTTGTTGGCAGTTAAATTTATTGTTTCTTTCATGTGGAATGATTGAATTAGCTATTCCTGATGATTTCCACCAATTTTGGCCCCCAAAACATGAAATAGGTACCTACACTTTTTTTTCCCCCCCAGATCATATTTGATCATTGGTAGTGCGATTTAATGGTCTTGATTCAGCTGTTTACACTTTTCCTAATGTTAGTGTGATGAATTTAAATTTATCATCACGGTGGCGTGAAGGAGTGAATAGATGAGAGCGAGGGGAATTTCACCTAGGCGGCGGTAATCCACCGATGTAGGTGAGAGGAAGGAAATTCACCCAGGCGGCGGTAATCCACCGATGTGAGTGAAGGGAGGAATCTCGTCTAGGCGGCGGTAATCCACCGATGTAGGCGAGAGGAAGGAAATTCACCCAGGCGGCGGTAATCCACCGATGTGGGTGTAGGAAGGAAGGTGCTTGTCTAGGCGGCGGTAATCCACCGATGTAGACAAGAGGAGAAGGTAGGAGGTGAATTCCCAGAGCGGCGGATACCACCAGGCATCTGGGAGGAGGAAGGTAGAGAGAGAAGAGAGAGCTGGTTAGAGGAAGTGTCGAATGAAGCTAAAGCCCCAGGATCCAGGGTTATATAGGAACTGGAGGCCTCTCCCTCCAACTCCCCTGTTGGGAGTTTTGGGGGGGGCCCAGGTTGTGTCCCCTGGATTCTGTTGCCTGTCTCCCCACTCAGATGTTTATTAGCGGAAGGTAATTTTTACATAGGAATATTGGTGAGAGCTTTAAGGTTGTAGTGGAGTGTTCCCGGGAGGGACTCACGACAGAGGTCCCCCCAGTTCGAACCAATGTTTGAGGTAGCTGAAGGCTCAAGTTGACAGTGGCTGAGGGCTGCGGAAACAAAAAGGGGAAGCTGAAGGCGCAAGGATACAGGAGCTGAAGGCTGAAACAAACAATTGCAGTGCTGAAGGCAGAAGAGTGACCGGAGGTGTCTTAAATCTAGGGTGATATACAAGTAGTAGAATAAGTAGGCATAAGTTGACATAAGTAGACATAAGTAGGGCTAAGTAGACAAAAGTAGACATAAGGTGACATGAGTAGATAAGTAGATGTAAGTAGATGTAAGTAGATGTAAGTAGATGTAAGACATAAGTAGAAGTAAGACATAAGTAGATGTAAGTAGATGTAAGTAGATGTAAGACATAAGTAGAAGTAAGACATAAGTAGATGTAAGTAGATGTAAGTAGACGAAATTTGATGATGGGAAACATATGTACAAGGAGGGTGTGATGAAAAATTTGATGAAGTGACAATATTTACAAAGGTGATGAGTTCGATGATGATGATAAGAGGGGTGATAGTCAGATAGATAGCTAGATATTTACAGGTGCAAGGTATTTACAAGTAGTATTTACAGGTATGTATAGGTATTTACAGGTATGTACAATTTTGTGGTACGGTTTCAGGGGAGGCAGATCGGAGCGGGGTTGTGAAATCCGCCGTTCCCTGGGTGTGGACAGTGTGCAGTGTAATGTGGTGAGTGTGTAATGATGGTGAGGTGATGGGGTGAGGGAGGCGACTCCCTCTAACAGTCTTCACGTTAGTGAAGACTGACAGAGGGGCCCCTTCACTGCCGGGGCGGTGGTGAAGGGGAAGAGCCGGTGGGAGCCGGTACCCGGGACGTCGCGGAGGTGGGTGGCGACGTTGGGGTCCGGCGGGCGAAATGGAGGTGATGTGTGGCGTGTGTGGTGTAGGGATGGTCGGGTGAGTGGTGTGGGGTGAAGTGTCTGGGAGGACGGGGGCTGGTTTACATCGGGCGAGGGGTACAGTGTGGGGCTTCCCGTCAATTAACAGGGTAGCCGTGGTGTTTGTGGAGCGGATGACGTGGAAGGGCCCGGCGTAGAGAGGTGAAAATGTTTTGTGGATGCCGGGCTCCTTCAAGTACATGTGAGTGGCTGTGTAAAAACGTGTGGGATAGGTGGTGTCGTTGTGTGGTGTTGTTGTGCGGAGTGGTTCCCTGTTAATTGACGGGGTGGGGTGTGGGGTGAAGATGTCGGCTGGCAAACGTAAAGGGTCACGAAAAGCGTGTTGTGCGGGACTTGTGTTGTCTGAAGGACGGGCGGAAGTGCGGAGGCTAAGTAGAACGTAGGGGAGGGTTTTGGTCCATGAAGGGGAAGTGGCTGATGTGGAGATGGCTTGCTTGAGGACCGAGTGCCACCGCTCTATTTTCCCGTTGGATTGGGGGTGATAAGGAGTGGTGCGGATTTTCTGAATCCCGAGGGAACGGAGCAGGTCGGCAAAGTGGGCTGATTCAAATTGCCTCCCCTGATCGACCGTGAGTGTCCGCGGACAACCGTAGCGGCTGATCCATTGATTGAGGAAGGCCGCGGCGACGGCGTCCGCGGTAATGTGGGCGAGTGGGATACACTCTACCCAATTTGTCGCACGGTCGATCATGGTGAGGCAATACCTCTTCCCCTCGGAGGGGGGAAGAGGGCCGACCAGATCCATGTGGACGTGTTCCCACGGGAGAGAATCGGGGATAGGTTGAGGAGGTACATGGGGGTGAGCCGAGACCTTGAATTGCTGGCACTTCTGGCACCCTAGAACCCAGGTACGTATATCCGTGTTCATATGGGGCCAGAAGTACCGCGTTTTGATGAGGTCCCGGCTCGCCCGGATGCCGGGATGATGGAGGGAGTGGTAGTGTAGGAACAACTGCCTCCTCAGCTCCGGTGGGACGTACGGGCGCGGTGTGTCGGCCGATACGTCGCACCAGAGGTCTAGGGGAGGCAGCTGTTCCAATTTTGAGGCGGAGATGAGATGGGAAAGAGCGGGATCGGAGGTAGGAGTTTGATGGTTTTTGAGGGTTTGCGGGGAAGGGAAGGGCAGTAGCTCCGCCACCGGCGCAGGGGTGGGGCGGGAGAGGGCGTCGGCAACGCAGTTGTCGGCCCCCGGCAAATAACGAATATCGGACGTGAATTGTCCGATAAATTCGAGTTGCCGGAGGCGACGGGGGGAGGCTGATTTTCGATTTTGGAGGAGGGCGTGGGTGAGGGGCTTGTGGTCGGTTATGACAGAGAACTGCCTGCCCTCCACGAAGTCACGAAAGTGTTTGATGGCTTCGTGGATGGCGAGGAGTTCTCTGTCAAAGGTGGAGTAATTTTTTTGTGTGGGGGACAGAGTTTTGGAGAAAAAGCCGAGAGGTTGGGGGGTGGCGCCGGTGTGTTGGTGGAGTACTGCCCCGATGGCCCAGTCGGACGCATCTGTGGTGATGGAGAGTGGGGCGTGGGGATCGGGATGGGCCAATAGAGCGGCGTCAACTAGGTCCTGTTTGCATTGTTGGAAGGCGGTAGTGAGGGCGGGGGTCCATGAAATGGGGCGTTTATCGTTTTTTTTAGCCGGTTGTGGGATAGCGTGTATGAGTGGTTGTTGGTGTTGTGCCGCGTGTTTGATGTGTCTACGGTAAAAGTTCAGCATACCCAGGAAACGGCGGAGTTCTGAGACAGTGTTGGGACGTGGGAAATCGGTGAGGGTGTGAACCTTGTCTGGTAGGGGTTTTATTCCTTCGGACGAAACCTGGTGGCCGAGGCAGCGGACGGAGGGCTGGGCGAGGACGCACTTTGGAGTGTTAATGGTGAGGCCCTCGGCCGCGAAGATGTCAAGTACTTGTGTCAGGTGTGCGAGGTGTTCGGTTGGGTCTCGGGAAGCGATCAGTACGTCGTCCAAAAAACAGAAGACGAAGGGTAGGCCTCGTAGTATGTTGTCCATGTAACGCTGCCATGTTTGGGCAGCGTTACGGAGGCCGAAACCCATTTTGATATACTCGAACAGGCCGAAAGGGGTGATGATAGCTGTTTTAGGAACGTCAGGGGGGTAGATGTGAATGTGATGGAAGGCACGGGAGATGTCGAGTGTAGAAAAGATGGTGGTGTTGTGCAGGTGGGAAGAGAAATCCCTGAGGTGCGGGACGTTGTAAAGGTCTGGGGTTGTACGGGCATTGAGGCGGCGGTAGTCGCCGCATGGGCGGATATCCCCGTTAGGCTTCTGCACAATATGTAGTGGAGAAGCCCACGGGGATTTGGAGGGACGGATAATGCCGTCCTTGATGAGGAGGTCGAAATGTTTGCGGGCCTGTGAGAGTTGGAGGGGGTGGAGGCGTCGGGCTTTCGCGGATATTGGGGGGCCAGAGGTTTCGATGAAGTGTTGGGTCTGTGAGATGTGGGCTGAGGGGCGGCGCTGGGGTTTGTAGTTGAGGAGGAGTTGTTCAAATTTGGAGGGGGGTCGGTCCACCGCATGTATGAACCCGGGGATGGGTTTCTGGGTGGAGGGGTCGAGCAGGCGCGCGTTACGGACGTCTACCTGGAGGCCGAAATATGCGAGGAAATCGGCCCCCAGGATAGCTTTCTCTACGTCCGCCACGGTGAATTCCCACTCGTACGCGAGCCCGCTCATATGAATTGATGAGCGGTACGTCCCGTACGAGGGGATGGTAGTACCGTTGGCGGCGTAGAGGAGTTGCCGGTAACAACGCGCCTGTCGCCGGAGTATGTTATTGGGGAAGATAGAGAGCGCCGCCCCTGTGTCAACGAGGAAGGGGACGTGCGTCTTTGAACACTTCAGGAACAGGCGTTGATGAGCTGGGGCGGAGTGAGGTAAAATTGGCGAGGTGTTGGAGTCCGTCGGAGGGGGGGGGCTTGGTTCGTCCGAGGTGATGGGCGGGTGCGATGGTGGTGGTTGGTCCCCCGCGAAGGAGACGCGGGGTGATTTTTTGCCGTTCCGGGGAGGGGGAACGGTAGTGGCGGCGCTAGTGGCGGCCGGAGGGTTGGCTGCCCTGGAGGCGGGCTTGGAGGGGCCGTTCCGGGGTGGGGGAACGGTAGCGGCGGCGCTGGTGGCGGCCGGAGGGTTGGCTGCCCTGGAGGCGGGCTTGGAGGGGCCGTTCCGGGGTGGGGGAACGGGAGTGGCGGCGCTGGCGGCGGCCGGAGGGTTGGCTGCCCTGGAGGCGGGCTTGGAGGGGCCGTTCCGGGGTGGGGGAACGGGAGCGGCGGCGCTAGTGGCGGCCGGAAGGTTGGCAGCCCTGGAGGCGGGCTTGGGGGGGCTGACTCGGGGTGGGGGAGCAGTTGATGGAGAGGTGGGGTGTTTAGCGGCGCCGTCAGATGCGGTCGGGAGGTTGGCAGCCGTGGCGGCGGCGTAGGAGGGGTAGCGAGGCGAGGTGGAGGTGGTGTGAATGCGGGCGGGGAGGGGTTGGTGGTGGTTCCCCCCGTGTTGGCGAGGAGGGGGGCCCGCCGGATTTACCGGCGGGCGTCCGCGTTTCCCTGCTTGGAGGAGTAGGAGCAGGGGGGCTGGCATTTGCGGGCCTCCCCACCGAAGTTCACATGGTAGAAACATCGGTGGGGGGGGTCCGCCGGGAGGTAGGTCCTGGTGGGGCGCGTGGAGTTGGAGTGGGGGCGCCGTTTTTGGGGACCTCCCTCTCTGTTGCTGGGAGGGGGAGACGGTGCGGCGGTCGGCCGAGCGCTGGCGTCGGTGGTCGGAGGAGGGGGTCGGCCGGCGATCGACGGAGAGGGAGCGGCGCCGGTGGAGGGAGGGGGGCCGGCGGCGCTCTTCAGACGGCGATCGGTCCCTGCGTGGGGTGGGGAAGCGGGGTGCGGCGACCTCCGTGACGCTGGCGGCCGCGGCGAGGTCGTAGACCGTGTCGGCCAGACGGAGAAGCGGCTCGTCCGGTCCGTCGAGGTGGCTGGCGAGCGCCATCTGGATGGGGTGGGGGAGGGCTCGCAGCCAGAACGTCCGAGCGATGTCGGCCGTCACGACGTCGTGTAGTTGATGACGTAGGCGACGGTACAGGTGGGAAGGTTTCAAATCGCCGAGATGTTGGGGCTGGGATAGCGCTGCGATACGTGCGATCTTGGAGGGCTGGTACAAGTTGATGAGGCGGCTGCGGAGGTCGTCGTAGGCGGCCGTGGCGTCGGGGGAGATGTCAGATGTCTGCAGGAGGATCTCATATGGTAACAGGGAGATGATGCGGGAGTAGCGGGTACGCTGGCTGCGGATGTTGGCGGCAGAAAACGCAGCGTCGACCTGGAAGAACCAGAGTGCGGGGTCGTGCGTGTAGAAGGGGGGCAGTGACAGCGGGAATGACGCCGAGGCCGTCGTGACGTCGGCGGCGGCGTGTGCGGCAGCTGCAGCGGCGGCGGCAGCGGCGGATGCGGTGGAGCCGGGTGATGAGAGGCTTGTGAAGGGGTTGTCGGTTGCGTCAGATGTCGCAGCGGTCGGCGGCTGCAGCAGGGACGGCCGGAGGAGCGGCGGTGACGGCGAGTTCGGGTCCATAGTTGAGGTGTCTGGAAACAAAATTCAAATTGGGTGAGGTTTTGAATTTTTAAAATTCGCAATTTGCGGCAGCGGAGGTGGTTGCAGCGGAGCGTTGAGAGTTGTTTGAGCGGATGCGGGTGGGCCAAAATTGCGAATTTAAACTGACTATTTTAAATGTGAATTTAAAATGCGGGACACCGAACTAGACTGGGGGCGACACATGAGGTGGTAAGAAGGGAGGAAGGGTAGAAGGTTGGATGAACGTCGGGTTCACCACTGTGATGAATTTAAATTTATCATCACGGTGGCGTGAAGGAGTGAATAGATGAGAGCGAGGGGAATTTCACCTAGGCGGCGGTAATCCACCGATGTAGGTGAGAGGAAGGAAATTCACCCAGGCGGCGGTAATCCACCGATGTGAGTGAAGGGAGGAATCTCGTCTAGGCGGCGGTAATCCACCGATGTAGGCGAGAGGAAGGAAATTCACCCAGGCGGCGGTAATCCACCGATGTGGGTGTAGGAAGGAAGGTGCTTGTCTAGGCGGCGGTAATCCACCGATGTAGACAAGAGGAGAAGGTAGGAGGTGAATTCCCAGAGCGGCGGATACCACCAGGCATCTGGGAGGAGGAAGGTAGAGAGAGAAGAGAGAGCTGGTTAGAGGAAGTGTCGAATGAAGCTAAAGCCCCAGGATCCAGGGTTATATAGGAACTGGAGGCCTCTCCCTCCAACTCCCCTGTTGGGAGTTTTGGGGGGGGCCCAGGTTGTGTCCCCTGGATTCTGTTGCCTGTCTCCCCACTCAGATGTTTATTAGCGGAAGGTAATTTTTACATAGGAATATTGGTGAGAGCTTTAAGGTTGTAGTGGAGTGTTCCCGGGAGGGACTCACGACAGTTAGTATACACATTGATGGTGATTTCAGACAGTTTTCCAGGTTTTTGACTAAAAAAAAACAATTTTGGGAGCTGAGCCAATGGTAAAACCTCAATTTCCGCGTCTTTGGTCAAAATCGACTTCATATTCGGTCTTCTCGTCCCCAAAAACATGAAAAACGATACCTCAAAAGCTCATTTTACTAACATGTTGCTAAAACGCAAAAAGTACCTATTTTTACACACATTTTCACTCATAGCATCCCTGGGTATATTCCGATCGGGCTGAAAAGTTTCGGGACACAACTAGGGCCCAAATGGAGCATGTGTGCGAAAGAACGAATTTTTTAGACCAAAAATGAAGCCTGTACACGTGATACGGCGGACGGCGTACGGCGGACGGCGGACGGCGGACGGCGGACGGCGTACGGCGGACGGCGTACGGCGGACGGACATTGAATTTTTTGAATCTACGCACCTCGAAACGGAAAAGAAAAAATTTTGAGGGGGTGTTATAAAAATTTTTTGCTGAGCGAATACATAGGTGTATTATTCACAGAATAATAAACCAATAGCACAGAAAATTGTGTTTAGGGTTCGCGCATACGCAGTGGTCATAAAAATCATCTCATCTTGATGAAATTCATAGGGACCATCTGAAAGCTACACCCACCCGATTTGGGCAAAATCGGGCCAATGGTTCCTTACATTTCGCAGTTGCGCATGCGCAGTGGCCATACCGATGATCTGATCGCTTTGAAATTCACAGGGGACCTTCTAGGGCCCAACCCGCACGATTCCTGAAATTGTTAGCAAAATCAGAGTTGAAATAAGGATGTTAAGATTGTGTCAAGGATTTGCGGACATACAGACACTGAACCAAATTTGTTCAGAAAGCCCTAAAACGTAAAACGAGAATAGAAATTTTGATTTTGGAGAAAGAAAAAGTTTTTCCTCCAAAAGTGAAAAGCTTCCTCTACTGGTAGGCTCGGAAGCAAAATTTCTCTGCGTAACTTTCTCCAAACCTCTATAAATTTAGGAATTTTCACTTTTCGGATTTTTAGTTTGATGTTTTGGACTTGATAAAACGGCCAAAAACACCTCATTCTACCTACCGTGAGAAAATATCATAGTTATAGTGTACTTATTATCAAAATTAAAGCGCATCGTTGGAAAGACTTCATTTCAGATAGGGAAATATACAGTCCAAAAAGTTTGAACTGTATAAGTAGCAAAGTACCTACGTTTGCTAATCTAGCCCAAATTAAGAAAGAAAAAAAATATTCGGAAATCTTGAAAATCTCGAAATCTTGAAAATTTTCATCTGGCTTCAAGTCTGCAACATTTTAAAAACGGGACAGCCTACCTATTGCGTGCATTTCAAGCTTAGCTTGTTTTTACTTTTTAGTTCAGAAAATTTTTTATGGAATTTAGCTATTGCAATGGACCCAAAATTCTTAGTAGGTGGCACCTACCTACTTACACGAATTTTTGGAAAAATGTCCGGTTCCTTTCCGTCTTAGAGCATTCTGAGAATCCACCCGCTCTAAAACAGAAAAGGAACAGCAAATTTGCCGAAAATGCATGCATGTAGGTACATACGAAGAATTCTGAACCGATTGCTGTACCGTATTTTCTTCCACAAAAAGAAGGGAAAATAAGGAAGATTAGGCTTGAAATGCACACAAAAGATGCACATGCACTCATCGTGGTGGAATGGATAACAGGAAGATTCTGCTCGGGCGGTTGGAGGGGGTTGCAGGAACTCAGTCCACCTCGGCCAAAAAGGTGATATAGGCCACGGTAGGCACTTTGAAGATTTGCTCCTATGGTGATGCTGCATGACTAGAACTCTTTCCTATGGATAATAGTCGATAAGGACTTCGGGAAAACATTTCCAAATTATCCGTCTCGGGAGGTGTGTTATTTTTCATTTTTATCGCGATGGTAAAAGAAAAAAAAACCAGTCATGCAGCATGACTTAATGAGCGAATTTTCAAAGAAATATTCGAATTAATGGCTATGGTTTTGAATAAAGGAAAACTTCGGTCTAAAATTTGGTTTTCTATGTATATTCTCTTCGTATTTATTTTAATTTGTACGTTTTGTCCATCCTGATTCTACCGTTTGTTTATTACGTAATTGTACTAAGTGCTTATTTATTTGATCGCTGTGGGTAAATTCAAGGAGTTGTACTAATCGTTTGCCTCCCCCTTTTTTGCTTCGAACTCTCGTCTTCAATTAATACTTCTCACATATTTCAATCTGACCACTCTAAGGGGGTGGGGGGGGGGGGGGGTAAGAGTTTAAAGATTATCCTAGTTTTGGGTAATTTTTGCGCACTTTAAATGCTCTAATTTAAGAACGGATTTAGATATCTAAAATCCGATTTCACTATCGTGTTCAGCGTGCAAAAACCTTTAAAATGAGGGGTCACTTGTTAGAAAATAACATTTTGGGGATTTTTGGGTAATTTTTGCGCACTTTAAATGCTCTAATTTGAGAACGGATCAAGATATCTAAAATCCGATTCCACCATCGTGTTCAGCGTGCAAAAACCTTTAAAATGAGGGGTCACTTGTTGGAAAATAACATTTTGGGGATTTTTGGGTAATTTTTGCGCACTTTAAATGCTCTAATTTGAGAACGGATCAAGATATCTAAAATCCGATTCCACCATCGTGTTCAGCGTGCAAAAACCTTTAAAATGAGGGGTCACTTGTTAGAAAATAACATTTTGGGGATTTTTGGGTAATTATTGCGCACTTTAAATGCTCTAATTTGAGAACGGATCAAGATATCTAAAATCCGATTCCACCATCGTGTTCAGCGTGCAAAAACCTTTAAAATGAGGGGTCACTTGTTGGAAAATAACATTTTGGGGATTTTTGGGTAATTTTTGCGCACTTTAAATGCGCCAAAACCCTCCTTAGAGTAGGCCAATTTCGCCCATCTTCGAACTTAGCCTTTCGATTGCCAAGATAGATTTTTTGTGCAAATTTGAGCTGTTTATCTCAATTCTATCGAGAGTTATCGTCTGGAGTGACACATATATAAATAAATATATAAATATATATATATATATATACATATAAAAAAGTGTTAAATTTCAGGAATCGTTTTAGAATGGTCTGAAACGGATTTCTATGAAGAAAATTTCCAAAAATTTATATTATTTAAATTTCGAAGCCATTGCAATAGCTTCATTTTCTTTGAAAATTCGCTAAATGATCGGTAGAATGTGGAAAAAGTCGGACCGCTACATCGAGGTATTACTGCGTAGGTAGTAATTTGCATGATGCAAATTAAAACCATCAAGTGATTAGAACGGCTTGGATGGACACTTAACGACACTTCTACCTACTAAGAACAATCGGATTAAAGGGTGGGAATAGCCCGGGCGTTTTTGAGTCATAAAAAATTAATTTTGGGAGCTGAATCTCAATTCAGTTCCTCCTCCAACCTCAATTCTTCACTCTTTGGTCAAAATCAACATCATATTCGGTCTTTTCGACCTAAAAAACAAGGAAAGCGATACCTCACTAGCTCATGTTCACTAAAACCTCAAAAAACCTCGAAAACCTCCTATTTTTACGCCCATTTTTTACCCGTAACACCTCTGGGTGTATTCCGATCGGGCTGCCGAGCTTCGGAGCACAACTAGGACCCTGTGTATGTGTTCCCAAATGGGGACCCAAACTATGTGCGGAAGAGCGACGATTTTAGACCAAAATGTAACGTAAATTTAAGGCTGAAACTTCATTAGAACCTCAGTTTCCCAATATTTGGTCAAAATTACTTCATATTCGGTCTCCTCTACCTAACAAACATGGAAAACGATAGCTCAAAAGCTCATGTTACTAGAACACCAAAAAACACCATCTTCACCCCCATTTTTCACCCATAACACCCTTGGGTATATTCCGATCGGGAAGTTTCGGGACACAACTAGGGCTCAAATGGAGCTTGTGTGCGAAAGAACGAATTTTTTAGACCGAAAAAAAGGAGATATGCAGATACGGCGGACGGACATTGCATTTTTCGAATCTACACAACTTGAAACGTAAAAGAAATACACTGCCAAGGCACAGGAGCTTCCTCGTCACAATCAGAGTGACCCATTATAAAATAGAACAGACTCAGAAGCAAAATAACATAACATAACATTACATTACATTACATAACATTACATAACGTGAAATATACATATTACATAACATTACATTACATAACATTACATGAAATATACATATTACATAACATTACGTCCATTATACATAATTGCGAAAGTTATGCGTGTTTGAAGAATTTCACGTTAGCGCATGCGCAGGGCGAACCGCTGGATCAATCATGTTGAAATTTGTATGGGACCTCAAGGGGCCTTATCCGCACCATCCCTCAAAATTTGAGCTGAATCAATTCAAAATCGTGGAAGTTATGGCTGTAACAAGGAAATGCGGACAGACTCACAGACCCACAGACCGACAGACACGGAACCAAATTTGTTCAGTAGGCTTTGAAACGCAAAATGCAAGTGGAAATTTTGATTTCTGATGACAAAAATTTTTTGGCTCACGAAAGTGAACACAAGGCTTCCGCTGCTTCGCAGACTCGGAAGCAAAAATTGTGAGGGAGTGTTATAAAAGTTTGTTACTGAGCGAATACATAGGTGTACTATTCACTGAATAATAAACTAAATCTATCAAAAATAGTACCGAGAGAGAGTGTGCTTGTGTGTGCGGGAGTCTTTGACTTCATAGTAGAATTCCTTTCGACGATATTTTAGCCGTGGTCTATCGCCCAAGGCCTAAGCAGTTAGTAGACTCTCGAGAACCGGGTCCTGTCTGTGACCCTTCAGGTAGTTGAGGTCGAGTTGGGAGCTGGAGGTAACGTGAATAATTGGGATAGAACAAGAGAAACCCCCATTTCCTGCACAGTTGGTTTCCGATGAGGCCCGTTCCCACAGAAATTCCTGAGATCAATCCTACAGCCTGGGTTTGGCTGGGCAGTCCACGCAGGACGTACTCTACGTATTTCCTATTTTTGTACCAGTGTGTGCGCTACATAGTGGGCGAAGTATACTACTTTCGCACTGGGGAGTGTAGGTGGCGAGAGAAATAAATAGACGAAGTTGAATTCCAGCGTTCGAAGACATAGACCTTATTAATGGGGTATGTGCATGGGTCACAACAGCGGTTTACCTATATTATTTTTTTAATGAAATTAGATTCCATTCGGAGAACTTTGGCACCAACCACACTTTCCTACGATAAGTAGGTATAAGTAGTTCTTTTTTGTGATTTTTCAAAGATTCAGTCAATTCTGACGACCCTGCGGGGAAGGGGGGGGGGGGTCCGCGCCCAGGCGAGAGGGGTGCAATGACGTCAGAATTGGTTGAAACTTTGAAAAATTATAGAAAAATAACTGCTTATCATAGGACGGTGCGGTTGATGTCATAATTCTCAGGATGGAATCTACTTCGACTAATTTAAAAAAATATACATTTTTTATATAGGTATATAATATAAACTGTGTATTATATATAATATATATACGGAAATATATATAATATATTACTATATTTATATTGCCGAATATATATATTGCAATAGAATATATTGTAATAAATATACGGCAAACCGATAAAATGACATGACCGATTATATGATGGAAATTAATAGTACGTCCGGCCATAAAACTATAATAAAAAAAGACTTAATTTTACTGACGTTAGTGGCACTAATTTGTCAGGGAGTAACACATTGCCGTGTTACTGAATTCAACAAAACAAATGAGAGTTCCAAAATCCAGAAAACTAAACCAAACACTTGTTCTTCTTACTGCTAATGGTAGGTGTAGGTACCTTATGTCCGAGTCTAGTTTCTCTGATGTCCAGCAAAAATAAGTATTTAGTAGGTACGGCAATACTTGGACTTTCAGGTAGACCAGTAGCAGCATTTTTGTAAAGAAAAACGGAGTTATTGAAAAAAATAGTCTATTTCCACTAATACACAAAAACGCAAAAAACACTGTTATACCGGTTTCGGTGATCAAACCATCGTCAGTAACACACAATACATTTATTTAACTAACTACTACTAAATGTATCTAACTAACTAAATTTATTTAACACACATTAAATTTATTGTTAGTTATTGTGTGTTACTGAAGATGGTTTGATCACCGAAACTGGTATAACAGTGTTTTTTGCGTTTTTTTTTTTGTATTAGTGGAACTAGAATATTTTTTCAATAACTCCGTTTTTCTTTGAAATGGATTTCCACGATTTCTTCGCGAGTGATTTAGTTCGTAGCATTTTTGTTGTATTTGTCGACGAATTTTCAATTTTCTGACTTGAAACTTCAACATTAGATAATAATGCGATTGTTGGTTTATTAGTGAGATATTAGGTTAGGTAGCTGACGTCTGTCCATAACGTAGGTATCCACTGGACTGCTCTTAGACCATCATGAACACGATATCGATTCAAATTTCAATAAAATTGGTATTGGTAGCAAAATTAGGTATTGCTTCGGTTGCTGGTTTTCCTGATTACTGATATATTGCTTATGTGAGTTTGAGATAAGTAGTTCCTCTTTCCCCAAAGCTGCGTGTCGATTCCCTCAAATGCCTGGCGTCGTCTACGAGGCTCGTTTTCATAAGGGATCTGACGACCTGTTCCCCACATTCAACAGACATCCCTAAAAAACCACAACAAATGACGTCATGAGCGGAAACCTGAACCCGGTGAAAAAGATCTCGGGAAGGAGGTGAAGTCGGTCCTACAACAGCTGGAGCGCATGCGCATCTCACCTGTGCCCCCCCCCCCCCACCCCATACCCACCATTCCACAACAACCTGTTGAGAGTTAGCAGGTCGCAGGGGATGACGAAGATGGTGAAGAGAAAGGAGGCGACTCAGGTAATGGCGAGGTGGTGAAGGGGGATCGAAAGAGCGGATTGGCTCCTGCCCGGTCCTGGGAGTTGTGAAAACGATGGGCTCCTTCCGACCTTGAAGAACTTGGAGTAACCGACCGATTCAGAAACCCACTACCTCTCATGACTGTCTCCTATAATCGCCATGGTCTCATGTCTGTCTTACATACTCTTCTAGAGTACGTAAGGTGGCTACCAACTCCTAATGAATGAGCTGCTCCCCACTCTGAAGTCAGAGAAAATACGACGTTCAGCATTCTTCCAAAGTTCAATTGGACAAGTTCCATTTTCTTCTACCATGTTTGTGCCGCGGGCAATAGAAAACATCCTCATTACTCATCTACGTAAATTCTAAGCACTAACATACAACATATTCCTGCAACCAGGTCTTCAACAACCTAAGGGTAATCGATAAGGAAAAGCACATAACTACCCAGTGATTCGACAGAGGCATGCCTATTTATCCATTCGCTCAGCAGCAATACTGCTCTCTCCTCAGTCGTGGTGAGAAGTCCATGATGTTAACACATTTTGCAGTAATCGAGAACATAAGTTTGTAGAAGCTATCCTGTCATTAGTCCTGGAGCCTAAGTAATTTAGAAATGTAATTTATTGAAGTCACTTCGTTGTAGTTAATGTATCGAATAGAACTTCGATTTTGCTTCACCTGCACCTATTGCTTCAGCTGCCATCTCCTTTTCTTAAAAACCTAGACACCGCAGTGTGAAAACCTGGATATTTATATACGGACGTTCCCTGGACGCTTCAAAAATATAATGCGGACACCCTGGAAGCATAAAAATACGGACATGTCCGTAGAAATACGGATAGATGAAAACCCTACTCTGTATTCATACTAAAACCGAAATAAAACTTGCGGGTTTTCGAAAAATGCGAATGCGCCAATTGAAAAAGTGAAATTTCAAGCTGCATCGAACAGTAGTAAGTAGGTATGGGTGTTTACCAAATCCGATCGATCGAGTGTGAAGTAGCGAAAACTTCGATTTTAGCGAATTTTCGAAGAAAAGGAAGCTATTGTTCTCGGTCCAAAATTTTTAAAACTCGAATTTCCGAAAGATTTGTATACCAAAATCCGTTTCAGACCATCCTGAATTCCCTGCCGAAAGACACCAAAAATTATATGTATATATATATATTTATATATATATTTATATATTTATATAATATATAAATATCTGGAATGACACATACATATATAAATATATAAATATATAAATATTATTTACATATTTATATATTTATATATGTATGTGTCATTCCAGACGATAACTCTCGAAAGAATTGAGATAAAAAGTTCAAATTTGCACGAAAAATCTGTCTTGGCAATCGACAGGCTAAGTTCGAAGATGGGCAGAATCGGGTCACCCTAAGGGGGAGTTTTGGGGTGTTTTAGGGGGGGGGGGGAAATTACCCATAAATTCCCAAAATGAAAAAGTCTGACAAGTGACACCTCATTTTAAAGGTTTTTGTACGCTGAACACGATGGTGAAATCAGAATTGCGATATCTCATTCCATTCTCAAACTGGAGCACTTTGAAGATGAAGGAACGTGGTTATTTCTTGAGATGTTCTTCCTGGTTCGTCTGCTCTAATCTGATAACGGAATGGGATATCGCAATTCTGACTTCACCATCGTGTTCAGCGTTGGAAAATCTACAAACCGAGGTGTTACTCGGCAAAAATGGAACAAAAAATTTGTTATTTACCCAATACCTACTCTTCTGGTATTCAAAACATTTTTGATTTCCCCCTCCCCCTCCTTCCACCCCAAATTTTACCTGAGTAAAACTACTCCTGTTTTAATTTTGTATGGTATCAAGTTGGGAAAACATTGGCCGAAAATGAATTTTCAGAAAATTTTAGGCGGAGGAGGAAGATGCCGAAAACTTCGAAAATTCGCTCTTATAGCCATGCTGCATGACTGTGGTTTTTCATAGTAAAATTAACATCAAAATTTAAAAGATTTTCTAGATTTCTAATAATTCCTAATTTCGGAGATATAAGGATGTCGCAATTGTAGAGATAGGTAGCAAAATTGTACCACAACAATATTGTACTACCAAAACCTTTATTTCCCCACGACTTCGCATTAAGGAATATAATTTGGTTCCCTTTCTATTTCCCCATTCCCTTGATACCCCTGAAATGTGAATAGTAAGTGCGCTAATTATGAATAACGATTTAATAAATTATGAATAATAAGCCCCATATAACTCTCATTGACACTCCTATTTTGGTCATCTTTTCAGGGTTCATTCGGAATTGATAGTTCGGATAATAATTATGTGCATCCGTGCAAAGAAGCTACACTGCGCTCCTATTCGACATAGCGAACCAACACCACCTAAGTTTCAGCTCTAAAGAACATCTCCGGCTAAGTTGGGAAGAGAGAACAGCTGACACGGCGAAAGAATGTGATTAACGCCCGAAGAAAGCATAATTTCTAAAACTCTTACACGATGTGAAGACAGTAGTTAGCGATGGAAAAACGAATCGGTTCATGGCCAAAGTTTTCATATAATCACCATTCGTTAGCAAGACACTCCTCACGCGATTTATCCTTAGTCCTCAGGAGAGGGTGTGGGAAGCGCAACTTTCCCTTCCTGACTCGAACAAATGATTCATTCGATCCATTGCTTCTAATCAACGTGGAAACTGAAAATTTGTCAGTTCCACGCCACTTTCATCACTGAGTATAATAGGTATGTAATAGGAGTAAGGCGAGGGGAACTTGCATAGTTGATTATGTTTCGATGTCTGCTAAGGCAGAATGATCCATGTGAGCTAAGTTTGAGATTTTAGTTGTAGGTAGGCATTAGATTTGCGCCCGTAATTCAATCGACGTAATTCCGTATTATATGTTGTATCACTGATGTCATTTCAAGTAATAGGCAATTGGTCATCATGCTTATACGTGACTATTACTTAGAAAACAAATGTTATGATTAGGAGACTGGAGTCGGGTACTTGAACGTTAATCAAGAGTTAGAGGTTTTGGCGGATTGATCCCTGGTAAGCTGGTTTTTAGCGAATTTTCAAAGAAAATGAAGCTATTGCAATGGCTTCGAAATTTAAATAATATAAATTTTTGGAAATTTTCTTCATAGAAATCCGTTTCAGACCATTCTAAAACGATTCCTGAAATTTAACACTTTTTTATATGTATATATATATATATGTGTCACTCCAGACGATAACTCTCGATAGAATTGAGATAAACAGCTCAAATTTGCACAAAAAATCTATCTTGGCAATCGAAAGGCTAAGTTCGAAGATGGGCGAAATTGGCCTACTCTAAGGAGGGTTTTGGCGCAAAAATTACCCAAAAATCCCCAAAATGTTATTTTCCAACAAGTGACCCCTCATTTTAAAGGTTTTTGCACGCTGAACACGATGGTGGAATCGGATTTTAGATATCTTGATCCGTTCTCAAATTAGAGCATTTAAAGTGCGCAAAAATTACCCAAAAATCCCCAAAATGTTATTTTCTAACAAGTGACCCCTCATTTTAAAGGTTTTTGCACGCTGAACACGATGGTGAAATCGGATTTTAGATATCTAAATCCGTTCTTAAATTAGAGCATTTAAAGTGCGCAAAAATTACCCAAAACTAGGATAATCTTTAAACTCTTACCCCCCCCCCCCCACCCCCTTAGAGTGGTCAGATTGAAAAATGTGAGAAGTATTAATTGAAGACGAGAGTTCGAAGCAAAAAAGGGGGAGGCAAACGATTAGTACAACTCCTTGAATTTCCCATTTGACATATAATTGTTATGATACCTTCATAGATAGACAAGTACCGGCCCACGTATTACTAGAAGGAAGACGAAAGAAAAAATCTATTTCAAATTATTCAATTTAGGTACTAACAGTAGGAGGAAGAAGGTTAGGTAGGTATCTTATCAATTTATTATCAGTATCATACGAATATTTGATATTCAAAGGTAGGTAGGTACTTAACATGATAAAAATAATATCAATGAAGAAGGAAGGATCTACCTACCTAGTAGAGCAAATCTTGAACTGGTTTTAGATACCAGGCCTGAAATCGTAGTCAAGAGGAAAGGCCATTCAGAAGGAACAAGGAATCTACTCATAACAAACGGTAGAATCAGGATGGACAAAACGTACAAATTAAAATAAATACGAAGAGAATATACATAGAAAACCAAATTTTAGACCGAAGTTTTCCTTTATTCAAAACCATAGCCATTAATTCGAATATTTCTTTGAAAATTCGCTCATTAAGTCATGCTGCATGACTGGTTTTTTTTTAAACCCCAAATCCTCTTGATGGATTCGCAGTATTTTTTCCAAGGTCTGAATAGTTGTATTCGAGAGAGTGCCTACCAGCTTTACTTTGTGACCTTTCCTTCACTTCAGTTCTACATAAGGAGAAGGTGAAACGCCAAGTGGGAGGATACCGTCTAGAGGTAAGTTTGATCAATTTTATCATACAGCTACGCAGATGCAATCTTATAGCTACTGCTACACTCACCCAGAATCTTCTCCCCAAGCATAACAATTCTATTCAAAGAACAATATTCGATACGCGTTCTAGTCGCCTGTGGATAATGAGAGAATGATCCCATATAAACTGCCGTAATGATAATTGCGTCTGCGCACGTGCGAACGAAGAAAACCTTGTTAGGTACGCTAATTACCTCCGGTTATAATATACAGCCGATTTTGTGGGCATTTTCAGGAATCTGCAGTTTGGATACTCGAAAGACCCGAATGAATTCTACAGCGATTGGGGCAATAACATGAAATCCTTGTCGGTAATGCATCAAATTTTGTAACGCCCACAACCCCGGTTATGTTGGATTGATTTTGTTGAAATTTCTTTGGGCCAATCAATTAGATGTTTTGACAAAATCTGCCTTCAACATGCGCAAATTTGAACGAGTATTTCTTATATAAATATTCAACTCCTTGTGGATGCATCAGCAGTAACATCATCCTGTACTGTTCGGGTGCATAATAGAATTTGTGGATGAAGGAAGGTACGCTGTTCACCCACTTGGCAGACCGTTTAGTTTCACCGTGCATTTCTTCTAATTACACAAAAAAACATGATTAGACCTGTAACCTATTCCGAGTTATTGGAATGTAACGTAGTACCTACTTGAAATCACTTGAACTAGACACAAGGAGGTGATTGTTCGCGTAACGTTGGATGCCCATTGGCTTTATCAAAACACGATCTTTGCTAAAATCGAGAATGTGCTCGAATTTTGGCCAGATATATTTGGAGTGCTGGAGCCCCAGCTCGTAAATGCCTCTTGCACGTTCACATTCCAGCAACTCTTGACTGATATTCCGGCTTGAAATGCCGAAAACATAAATCCAATTCAGAAATAGGCGTAGGTATGTTTAGCTTTGGCGATTCTCATAATATAAAAGTGCGAACATTTGAGGAGAAACCAAGAGCAGTAATAACTTCACTATAATTAGTGTGAGAGAGGCGCTAAGACGTCGGGAACGCAGACATTACGCGAATTACTAGGTAGGCACTTTCGGTTCGTTGCTTCCACGCATGTAATTCATCCGACGTTCCTTGTTCATCGAATCTCCCAACTCGAGGTGCGCTGTTTCAGCACAATGACCTAGGAAAATCTATGAGTTGTAAAACAAATAGGGGAAGGTGGGCAAAACGATTTTTGTATAACAACTCATCTGCGTAAGTGTTTTCGGTCACCAAGGAAGAATGTAAGTGGAATTTAATTTGCTTATACAGACATCTGGTTCAGTCTACAAGGAAACCAGTTCAACATTTCTTCTACGGATTCACGCCTCAAACGCCCCTTCAAGTAGTTCCTTCTAAATGCCCACTTTTCACAATTTGAAATTTTCGATCGGATCTGCCTTCGGATGGATCAGATTGCGTCGAAAAGTATCTCCGAAAAGTATGAGAAGCTATGGGGCTAATGGGGTATGCAGGGGCTATTGGTCAAGCGTAGAATTAAAATTAAAAATTAATTATTAGAATTGAAATCAATCAAAGAGTCTACCGATGGCTTTGTACTTTCCAACTCGAAGGGCAATAGGAAAATATTGTAAACACCCTAAACAAATTTATTTTTCATACTCTTGTGTCCTGATGGGTCTGTACCCAATCTTATAGCGAACCTCTGTTTCACACAAATGCAGAAACCATTATTAGGCAAACAAATGCCAGAAATAGGTTAAAAATCGTAGTTTTATAACGGTCTTTTACCGTATTTTCGAACGAAATAAACTATTACAGTGGGTCCTAATGTTTTTATTCTTTTCCGTTTTAGAGCATTCATACTAAAAATATATATATTTATAAACTTGGCTACGATATAACAAATTTCAAGTTTCGCCAAAATAAAAGTGGGTCACATTTGAATATATGGGAGTCAAAAATCGCTAAGCATTGACAATATATAAAGCCACGAAAAATTATATAAAATGGTGAATCGAGGCAAAAACAGAATGCCTGTAATCCTAAAAACTTCACACTAAAACAGTGGTGAAAGTAGAGTTTTTGAGTGTGAAAAATTGCAAAAATTCAACAGTTCAATTAGAGCCAGACACTTCTCCCACGCTGATATGGTAATTTTTCCTCCGCAATTTTCAAGTTCTTGTCAAAATTTCCATGAAATACCTACTGTTATTATTGCCACTAATACAAATTTCACCAACTTTTTCGACCGACGTCATCAAGTGAGGTAAAAGAAAGGACGTTTTGACGTATCTGTTGTTTTGAGTTCCGGACACAATAAAATAAGTAGGTACCTACTCACATATTCCAGTCCGTAGAGAATCGGAACTTGAAAAAGTGGGGGGTTGTGTTTTTTGATCTTAAATTATGCATTTGGGTCCAAACAACTGGAAACTGAGCGAATCCAACAAAAATTTTCTCGGGAGAACTTTAGGTGGCATAAAAATCTCGAAATTTTATGAGTTGGTTGTTGGAATTACACAGCCATGATTGTACTTTGTGGTGAGTATGCAGCGAGTGGTGGCGCGCAGCATCGCATGTTGGTGGTAAGCGGCAAAGATCTACTTTTTTGCGGGAGACCAATTTAGTGAATAGTTGATACCGCATGTCATCTAATGAACAGCCAGAGGATAGTTCTCCCGCAGATAGCGCCTTCAGCACCATCTCACCAGCATGAGCAACTTCTTCCAGGGTGCTGGAAGTAGCCACGAATACTCCAACGGTTGCCTTGAAGTGGTCAGGCCACCTTCCCGTCACACTCACTGTGATTCATTCATTCAAGTAATTATTAAATGTCCCTTCTACATTTATTTAGAGCATTCAAGAATGATGAAACCTGGTTGCGTTAACATAAGTTTTTTGGTTTATTATTTTCAATAATGAACCTCTGGAAAAAAAAATTGTTAAACCCCGTCAAAATTAGATGGCTTCCGTTTCAATGTATGTAGAATCCGAAAATGGAATAAAAAAAATGTCTATCCGTACGCCGCACTTCGCCCTTTTCTTAGTTACCATGAACAAAAATTAATGAAATTTAGTTTGTATGTCCCATTTGGGGTCTAGTGGTCCGCGAACTCGGCTTTACTGTCAACCATCTCTAAAAGGGGTGAAAAAATGGGATGAAAACTTCAGAAGGCAGTAGCTCGAAAACTTCAGTAGAAGGGTATGGTTTTTTTTACGTTTTTAAATTGATCTCGAACTAACGAAGTTTTTGAGATGTACGTCTAGCCCGCCGAAAAGCTTCGTCAACATGATCGTGAATGAAACGGTATAAATCCGGCCCAGATACCATTGCTAGGGAACATCTGATTATAATCACGGATGGCTGTATGAAGTCGAGATGGTTGTTTTGGTTCATTATTTCATTTGAAGAATGATGGATCTTTTGGGTTTTGTTGGCAGGTACTTTTGTCCCTTGAGCAAACGTTATGCTTCATGAATAACAAAAAATGATAATTAATGATAGAACTATTGAATCCTGCGCATTTTCATGAAAATTTAATTCCCAGGCCGGCTGCAGTACTCGATGTAGGGCTTTCCTGGGGGGGAGCACAAGGGTAGGTATTAAACACAGAAAACAGCGATCAATGCAGGAGGGGCATCTATCTGTACAGGTAAATAATAAACCGTTGTGTAATGATTTGCAGGGTTCATTTTACACAGATGAAGGATATTGCACAAATTTATAGTAGATACCTACTTTTTTATCATACACAATAATTAAATATGTAGAAGAAATGTTCCAACTGTTATTTTCTTAATTTCCTGCGCTCAAGTCAACGAAGGTTTTACGTTGAGTACCTATTGTGGCAGCACGGAATTGTAACTCCCTTACATTTACTCACATGGTTAGCATTTGGAGGAGAAATGGGAAACTGGTGGTAATACCTATACGATATATACCCAAATTTGAAATGTTGGTACCTTTTGAAGGCAGAATTTTACGCTCTACAACTTTATTCTATGGATTATTCACGTAGAGCTAACGATTTTCATTTTACGTTCGTTCAAAAGTTACTATTTAGTAGTTTTTACAGAAATTGGAAAAATTTTCCGATTTTCGACCGCCGATTTCGGCCTTAAATATTGGTTAAATTTTACAGTTTGGGGGTCATTTGACGCAGAATTTAATGCTGTGTTGTTCTTGCATGGGTAATATTTTCGCTATAAAGTACCGTTCCGAAGTTATATACGCAAAAAACCAAACCAACACCTAAAATGTCGAGATTTTTAGGCCACCTAAAGTTCTCCCCAGAAAAATTTTGTTGGATTCGCTCAGTTTCCAGTTATTTGGACTCGAACACACCATTTAAGATCGCAAAACACAACCCCCCCCCCCCCCACCTTTTTCAGGTAACCCCCTTCACAGGTCTCTACGGACTGGACTAATAGCAGTATTTTAAAAACCATTAAATATATTAGTTAACTTCACTCTATAATTTTATGGACACGATTTTTAGTACTAGCCAAAATATCGCCTGAGTATGGGTAGGTAAAGAAAGTGTGATGACTCGCCCCTGATGATTTTGTCAAACATGGTTCAAGTCACATTCCAATGGTCCTATCCCAGCATGATTCATAATGGACTAGCTGGGACCTCTGGACTTCTGAAACAATCGAATCCGGTCAACGTTTCCCTGAAAATGTTCGGATGATAACAACCGGTGTTGTTTCGAGCATCACAATGATTCACCGTTTGCGCATGCGTAGATTGCCGTTCGATTTTATGGTAGGTTTCTGGTGGATGATAAGTTTCTGGTTTTATGTTATCAGTAGGTACTATTGCTGTTGTGTTAATTGAGGAAACTTCGCTGACAGTCATGCGGAGCTCAAGGGCAATATACTTATCGAAAAATCGGCGAATTCCTACATTATTCAATAGTTAATTCGGTAACATTAGGTGTAGGTAGCACAATCGTCGCCAAATTTCATTGTCTGATGTTTCTGACAGTGCCCCACGCCCTACGTGCTGAACCAGATGGGACCGAAGGAGATGTCGCGACCCTGAATCGCCAAAGCAAGATAAAAGCTTTCATCTCAATAAGAAACGCCCAAAAACGCGCTGGGATTAGAAGTGCTTCATTAATTTTAAGTTGAAAGGAAGAATCGTTAATTTATTCAATTATTCATTTTTATCTTTGTTTTTGGAACGATAATTTTTATGTGAATTGATTTTTCTTTTTGTCGTCGTGAGACCTAGCAACCGGAAGATATCTTATAATTTTTATCATTTGTTTTTATAGAACGCCTGTTGACAAATTCCACCCTTCCTTTTAAAATAAATTAATACACATACAATACAATATATGTATAGGTGCTTGCAATTTAAGGTGTCCCGGAAACAGGTGTGGAAGAAGCCAGGAATAGATTTTTCCTGATTGATTTTCCACATAACTGAGCCCGCTGTGACACTCCTGTTCCATTCTGACTGATGAAAAATTGATTTTCCGAGAAACAATTTGCATTTTTGGACATGTCAACGCCGCCAACCAGTTTTCTTACTATGCTACTTGTATTTATTGAATTTTTCCAAATGCCTAATGTATGCTCAGATTTACCGTAATTATCAAAATCGAAGTTGAATTACTGGGTATTTATTTCACTCATGCGGAAATCGAACTTCAGCGATTCTTTGTTCAGTCAGAATGAATCCCCATTCGACTCGGCGTCAAAAATTATGTGGAAAATGATATTTAACTTCTCTAGTCATGGTTTGGTCGAGACTACCCATGGTATAGTACAGCACGCTAAAACCCACTTCCTTTGAAAAAATAAAAATAAAAAACCACAGTCATGCAGCAGCATGGCTATAAGAGCAAATTTTCGAAGTTTTCGGCATCTTCCTCCTCCGCCTAAAATTTTCTGAAAATTAATTTTCGGCCGATGTTTTCCCAACTTGATACCATACAAAATTAAAACAGGAGTAGTTTTACGCAAAGTAAAATTTGGGGTGGAATGAGGTGGAGGGGGAAATCAAAAATGTTTTGAATACCAGAAGAGTAGGTATTGGATACGTAACAAATTTTTTGTTCCATTTTTTGCCGAGTAACACCTCGGTTTGTAGATTATCCAACGCTGAACACGATGGTGAAGTCAGAATTGCGATATCCCATTCCGTTATCAGATTAGAGCAGACGAACCAGGAAGAACATCTCAAGAAATAACCACGTTCCTTCATCTTCAAAGTGCTCCAGTTTGAGAATGGAATGAGATATCGCAATTCTGATTTCACCATCGTGTTCAGCGCACAAAAACCTTTAAAATGAGGTGTCACTTGTCAGACTTTTTCATTTTGGGAATTTATGGGTAATTTTCCCCCCCTAAAACTCCCCAAAACTCCCCCTTAGAGTGACCCGATTCTGCCCATCTTCGAACTTAGCCTGTCGATTGCCATGACAGATTTTTCGTGCAAATTTGAACTTTTTATCTCAATTCTTTCGAGAGTTATCGTCTGGAATGACACATACATATATAAATATATAAATATATATATATATACATATAATTTTTGGTGTCTTTTGGCAGTGAATTCAGGATGGCCTGAAACGGATTTTGGTATAAAAATCTTTCGGAAATTCGAGTTTTAAAAATTTTGGACCGAGAACAATAGCTTCCTTTTCTTCGAAAATTCGCAAAATGGCAAGTGGAATTCTGGTTGACCTTTCTGGACAAGAGTGCTTTGAAGTTTTTCGTATTTTCTGAGATTCGCCAAATTCCGAGTTTCAAACGAGAATTTTGGAGGTTCAGACCATTCAACGATTCTTCAACTTAGCATATTCTGAAAGGAAATTGAACGAACTTTTCATCAGTAGTCACCAACTGGTTTTTTGCAATTTTAAAAATGGATGTTATGGCCAGTTTTACGTGGAAAAACCAGATTTACGAAGGGGAAAAAACTTTGAAAATTAATGCCGAAAAACACGAAAACAATGGGCTTGAAAAAATTGCTAAGAGACATATTTTCAATAGGAAAAATTGATTCCTGGATTCTTGCAGACATGTTTCCGTGACACCCTGTATGAAGGAGGAAAACCTAAGAAATGTGCATTTTGAAATCGACCATGTTTGACAAAAATATATCCTGTATTTGGACAATGATCATCAGTCGACATGATACACCGATACATCATTCAGTGAGTTCGGATCTCATTTTCTTAGGACGTCATCAAGATAGCAACCGACAGGTGACAGCGAGAAGCGATTCAGTGGAGGACTACACACAATGGACCTGGACCACCTCGACAGTCGCAACAATCGATTTACCTTTCAATTAGGCGGCTCATTCAAAAGTTGACTCATCAAGTTGACTCATCAATAGCCCCCGGACGGTTCCCGTCAGCGTAATATTAGCGCGGTCATGACCTAATTATTTTTTGTTTTGTGGGTTGAGGATATTGGCTTAACCCTCAGGTTCAATCACTCACTGTTTTAATGTTGGTTTAACAATCCATTCAACAACCATTCCACAATCCCTAAAATTACCCTGGAACAATAGAACAAAAACCCTAAAATTGCCAAAAGTGGTGCTGAATGGTGACTTGAGGCTTATGAAAACAATTTAATAGTAAAAGGTTCCAGTCCAGAAAATTTTTGAAGTACCATCCATTTTGGTGACAATATGACAATATCTTCATGATTTATTTCAGCCATTTTCATCGATTTTTGACCAACAAAAATCACGAAAAATTTGGCATATTTACCCATATACTATAGCATAATATAGCATTGGCAAATATAAGTATCCCTAGTCTTTTTCTGAGTCACCAATTATTCATATCATTTATGGTGATTATATACAAATTTGGCAATTCTATTCGCTATTACCAAGTTTCGCGACGAAACTTAAATTTGACCCATATTTTGAATTCTACAAATGCGCATATCTTCAAGCTCATCCTTCCGGCAATTAAAAACATTTTGGCGAAATTCTGAACTTCAACCCCGTAGCCAAGATCAGTTTGATACTGTCTGGAGTGACACATAATTAAGCAGATACGTAATTATGCCATACATAGGGGAGACCAGGGTTCGTTCGCAAGCCTTTGGGAAACGGGCTAAACATTTTTTTCTAGTATTTTTTTTATCTTTGCGGTCAGAAGGTAAAAAACGTATAGGTAAGCGAATTTTTTTCAATTTTTTTTTATTTATTTTTTTTAAAGATAATATTTGAATTTTATCAACCTAATATTTTATCTAAAACCTAATTTATCTAGATTTTTTTTTATCTTTGCGGTTAGAAGCTCTTTTTTAGGTTGAAATTCCGCCTTGTTCACTGAATTTCAAACCAGGATAAACACCACGTTGCAGAATAAAATGCATCAACTAGGGATGCAACATCGAAACCAAATAATCGATTATAACATCAAATGATTAATCGTAAGCTAACAATCGATCTGACAAATTAATCAGCATTCAATAATCGGCGTTCGATTAATCGAATGCATATAATCGATTTTTTAAGTATACCTGCTATATTTTAAACGCATATTTTGCTTTCTCATTCTCACTACCGAAGGTAGGAAAGCATTGTATTCGTGCTAGAAATGAAAAAAAAAAAAATCCGATGATTTTATTCAAGTCTGTGAGTTCAAGTCAAGTGACGACATATTTGCGAAATTTTAAAGTTAATGAAGATAGAAAGGGAATGCCAAAACAAAGAAAATCGCACAAAAAAGTTTTATTATCATAAATTGAAGTTTTAATTAAGTGCCTATAGGAAAAAGGTATAAATAGAACCGATAAAAGTATAAACGTTAAAAAGTAAGTTTAAAAAAACTAATCTTTTGGGACTCCTTGTAAAAATAAAAGCTTTGACAGGATATCACCCTTCAAGCGGTTCCGCTCTTGAGTCAGCGTCAGTCCCGCTGTTTGTCGTCGTTTGTTATGAAATAGCTCCACCATTTACTCTTTAGTGGGGCAATTACAATAATAAAACTGATTCAAATTCAAGCGACACTCAAAACTAGTCAAAATTAAACAAGTAAATTGAACAATTTACCACAATTTATTCGCATTCACATAGCCGTGGTCCTTGCTCCTTGATCTTGGTGGAGTGGTTCATCAAATTGTTTGTGACGAGTGAACTAGGGACATCCGATACCGATCGATACCGGTAGAGTATCGAATATTTCTTTCGATACCAAGTATTTTTAGTATCGATATTATTGATTCGAGCATGAGTACTCATATCGATACTAAAGGCTAGTATTGGAAAAAATACTCATATGGGGTAAATGGTTGATTTTATTCCCTTAACACACACAAAAAAAAAATCAGCACAAACTATGCTGTCCTTCCCTTCACACTGTGATGAATAGCTACAGTCCACTACAAAGACAACAATGACAAACGACACCACCACCACAAGTACAACCTTAACCCGTAACCTTCTCTTAGGTTATGTGTTGTGTTTGTAAATTTTAAAGTGGATTGAAATTAAACTATACGTTTTTTAAATAATGAAAAAAAATGAAGTTTTTCTTTTCTGAACGTTAACCCTTCTTCCAACGATTGCTGTAAAAAATTAATTAGTGGTAACTGGTAAGTAGTCACGATTTCTACCTTATGAGTATTTCTTGTAAGTACATGCAAGTAACGATACTTTTCATTCGATACTTGAGTAGTATCGAATATTTGATTCGAGTACTTGAATGAGTGCTGGTATCGATACTTTGGAAGTATCGTATGTCCCTAGAGTGAACTTGTCCGGCATACGGTTAAAGACCATGGAAGAAGAGCTTTTCCCTTCTTCCATGGTTAAAGACAAATCGTCGTCGTTATTGTTACTACCTCCATGGATGAAGGAGATCTCCTTCTTCCATGCTAATGCTAAAAAATGCTATCTCTTTCAAAATCCCGATGTATTCGAACCCCCGATTAATCGGTAACAATAATCGATTAATACATAAATATCGTTAGATAAAAATTGATTAAAATAAATCGATTAATTGGGAACAAATAATCGATTAATCGATTTCCATCCCTAGCACCCCCCCCCCCCCCCCCCCACCACCCGCTCTGGCCATTTATTGACATTAACATTGAGGTCCCCCTCTCCAGTCCAAATCTGGCTACGTGCTTACAGTAAACTGACAGGTAGACATACTGATCTAAATGTATAATACAGCAAAAAATGTAAATACAGCAGTAAGACGTGTTTTGCCAGTATCCGCGTGGGTAGGTGGCGCTTTGTGAAATAGGGATCTCCCATAGGTTATGATACAAAAGAATATTGTGAAAGTCCATCCAAAGACGAACGGTTGTGTCAACGTTGCGCCAGGAACCTGAACGGTGGAGTAATAGGTAGGTGAGCCTCATTCATGAGCCGCGGAACAATCGGCTATCTTCCCACCTCGATCGCTTTAATCACCCAAACTGTCCCGCTGAGATGGTAATGTGGTTTCCGACTCTGGCTCTAATAACCCTTCTCTAATTGAGTTCAGTTTACACCTGGGCCAGCTCGGTAACCTATCGGCCTTGAAATTACGAATATCGAGTAGGTACTTATACCGTATACATGTCGTTTCCCAGACCTTCTCGTAAATTAATAACGCATGTGCGCCGCGCCGGCTGACTGCGGGCAGTCATTTTGGTTTATTATTCTGTGAATAATACACCTATGTATTCGCTCAGCAAAAAATTGTTATAACACCCCCTCAAAATTTTTTCTTTTCCGTTTCAAGGTGCGAAGATTCCAAAAATGCAATGTCCGTCCGCCGTCCGCCGTATCACGTGTACCGGTTTCATTTTCGGTCTAAAAAATTCGTTCTTTCGCACACATGCTCCATTTGGGCCCTAGTTGTGTCCCAAAACTTTTCAGCCCGATCGGAATATACCCAGGGGTGTTATGAGTGAAAATATGTGTAAAAATAGGTACTTTTTGCGTTTTAGCAACATGTTAGTAACATGAGCTTTTGAGATATCGTTTTCCATGTTTTTGGGGACGAGAAGACCGAATATGAAGTCGATTTTGACCAAAGACGCGGAAATTGAGGTTTTACCAAAGGTTCAGCTCCCAAAATTGGTTTTTTATGAGTCAAAAACCTGGAAAACTGTCTGAAATCACCATCAATTTGTACAATAACATTGGAAAAAGTGTAAACGTGTGTGCGAAAGAACGAATTTTTTAGACCGAAAATGAAGCCTGTAGACGTGATACGGCGGACGGCGTACGGCGGACGGACATTGCATTTTTGGAATCTACGATCCTTGAAACGGAAAAGAAAAAAGTTTGAGGGGGTGTTATAAAAATTTTTTGCTGAGCGAATACATAGGTTATTATTCACAGAATAATAAACCAAAAGAGGAGCGCGTACCTTATTCGTGTTATGGGGGCCACAATTGGTGGAAACCACCAGAAATAGCTATTTCAATTATTTTATATGAAAGAAACAATAAATGAACAGCTAACATTTCTGTAGGTATGTCCAGTAGAATAATAAACCCATGTGACAAGGACTTTGCAGCGTTTTTTCGATGTTGCTGCTGTACCTGTGTTTAACAGTTTCCCAACAGAACTGAAAACTAGGCTTTCTGATGACAATTTAAAAAATAAAAAGATGTCTGTATATTTAAAGAAGCACTTTCTTAGTGTATTGCAAGGATAATGAGCTGTTAACATTAAATTGCCGAGTGGTTGTATTTCTTTTTTCTTTTTACTTTAGTAATATAATAGGCACTTATGTTGCAATGAGTGGGAGCCACCTGAGCTACTCATCCCCTAACAGGGGCATTTAGCCCATATTGGGGATTATGTTTCCAGTGTTGCTACATGATAGGAGACTTCTCCTCTTTGATTTATGCAAGGTTGAACTATGATGTCTTTTTCCTCTCTCTTTCCTTTTCTTTCCACTGTTGCATAAGTAGGCAGTTTAGTTCATTTCTTGCCAATTTTTGGTTTATTATTCTGTGAATAATACACCTATGTATTCGCTCAGCAAAAAATTTTTATAACACCCCCTCAAAATTTTTTCTTTTCCGTTTCAAGGTGCGTAGATTCCAAAAACCACAGTCATGCAGCATGGCTATAAGAGCGAATTTTCGAAGAAATAACCACGCTCCTTAATCTTCAAAGTGCTCCAGTTTGAGAACGGAATGAGATATCGCAATTCTGATTTCACCATCGTGTTCAGCGTACAAAAACCTTTAAAATGAGGTGTCACTTGTCAGACTGTTTCATTTTGGGATTTTATGGGTAATTTTTCCCCCCTAAAACTCCCCAAAACTCCCCCTTAGAGTGACCCGATTCTGCCCATCTACGAACTTAGCCTGTCGATTGCCAAGACAGATTTTTCGTGCAAATTTGAACTTTTTATCTCAATTCTTTCGAGAGTTATCGTCTGGAATGACACATACATATATAAATATATATATATATATATATATATATATATATATATATATATATATATATATATATATATATATATATATATATATATATATACATATATATACATATAATTTTTGGTGTCTTTCGGCAGTGAATTCAGGATGGTCTGAAACGGATTTTGGTATAAAAATCTTTCGGAAATTCGAGTTTTAAAAATTTTGGACCGAGAACAATAGCTTCCTTTTCTTCGAAAATTCGCTAAAAAGCAATGTCCGTACGCCGTCCGCCGTATCAGGTGTACAGGCTTCATTTTCGGTCTAAAAATTCGCTCTTTCGCACACATGCTCCATTTGGGCCCTAGTTGTGTCCCGAAACTTTTCAGCCCGATCGGAATATACCCAGGGGTGTTATGAGTGAAAATATGTGTAAAAAGGTACTTTTGGTTTATTATTCTGTGAATAATACACCTATGTATTCGCTCAGCAAAAAATTTTTATAAAACCCCCTCAAAATTTTTTCTTTTCCGTTTCAAGGTGCGTAGATTCCAAAAACGCTGCAAAGTCCTTGTCACATGGGGTTTATTATTCTACAGAAATTTTGGCTGTACATTTATTGTTTGTTTCATGTTAAATAATTGAAATAGCTATTTCTGATGGTTTCCACCAATTTTGGCCCCCAAAACACAAATTAGGTAGGTACGATCTTTTTTTTTTTTTCAAATTAACTTTGATCATTGGTAGTGCCATTTAATCGTCTTGATCCACGTGTTGACACTTTTTCTAGTGTTATTCTACAAACTGATGGTGATTTCAGACGATTTCGCAGGTTTGTGACTCATACAAAATCAATTTTGGGAGCTGAACATCTGGTACAACCTCAATTTTCCACTCCTTGGCCAAAATCGACCTCATATTCGATCTTCTCGTCCCCAAAAACATGGAAAACGATACCTCAAAAGCTCATGTTACTAACATGTTGCTAAAACGCAAAAAGTACCTATTTTTACACACATTTTCACTCATAACACCCCTGGGTATATTCCGATCGGGCTGAAAAGTTTCGGGACACAACTAGGGCCCAAATGGAGCATGTGTGCGAAAGAACGACTTTTTTAGACCGAAAATGAAGCCTGTACACGTGATACGGCGGACGGCGGACGGACATTGCATTTTTTGAATCTACGCACCTTGAAACGGAAAAGAAAAAAGTTTGAGGGGGGGTTATAAAAATTTTTTGCTGAGCGATTACATAGGTGTATTATTCAGAGAATAATAAACCAAAATGCAATGTCCGTCCGCCGTCCGCCCTACGCCGTATCACGTGTACAGGCTTCATTTTCGGTCTAAAAAAATCGTTCTTTCGCACACATGCTCCATTTCGGCCCTAGTTGTGTCCCGAATTTTTTCAGCCCGATCGGAATATATCCAGGGGAGTTATGAGTGAAAAAGTGTATAAAAATAGGTACTTTTTGTGTTTTAGTAACGTAGTAGTAAAATGAGCTTTTGAGGTATCGTTTTCCATGTTTTTGGGGACGAGAAGACCGAATATGAAGTCGATTTTGACCAAGGAGTGGAAAATTGAGGTTGTACCAGATGTTCAGCTCCCAAAATTGATTTTTTATTAGTCAAGAACCTGGGAAATCGTCTAAAATCACCATCAATTTGTAGAATAACACTAGAAAAAGTGTCAACACGTGGATCAAGACGATTAAATGGTACTATCAATGATCAAAGATAATTTGAAAAAAAAAAAAAAAAGGAGCGTACCTACCTAATTCGCGTTTTGGGTGCCAAAATTGGTGGAAACCACCAGAAATTGCTATTTCAATTATTTTATATGAAAGAAACAATAAATAAACAGCTAACATTTCTGTAGGTATGTCCAATAGAATAATAAACCCATGTGACAAGGACTTTGCAGCGTTTTATTATGTGTACATATGTCTTGTATGTCTATTTTGGAAATAAATAATTAAAAAAACAAAACAAAAAACGCACAATATATAAGAAATATTAAAATATTACAGTCCTACCGTCAATTAGGAAAATTTTAATTCGATAAACAAGCTGAGACCGATTGACAGATGTTGAAGTTATTATGTACCTAATATACTAGGTATATTATAGATTATATTACCCCAGTATTATAAAATCGTTGAAAATTGCAATTTTTGTGGAGAAGTTGATGCAGAACGTATGTAGAGCTCATGGTGGTTGAGTAGTGACATCCTCTAATGGAAACCTCAATCGGGATTACTTGACACATGCGCGTAGGTTTACTTCAGAATTAACAAACTGTGCTTTCGGCATTGGAGCCGACGTACGTTTTCGGGAATCCAGGGGCGCACGGTATGTTGACATTTCGGTTTGTTGTCAGAGGGATTCCCAGCGGTCTGTCGGTATCCGTATTGCTAAACCCACACGTGGGAAGGTTGAGATTGAGAGAGAAAGTGGAGGTCGCGTCCACCGCCTACCGTTACAATGAGTCATTCCCACCAATCGGAACCCAGTTCGGTATCGGTACCGCATCCGTCGTCGCGTCGGTGGCAGAACACGAGACCCACCGCCCGCCTGGAGCCTCCTACAAAGGATCCTCAACGTACCTACAAAGGAACAGTCATGCAGCATGACTTAATGAGCGAATTTTCAAAGAAATATTCGAATTAATGGCTATGGTTTTGAATAAAGGAAAACTTCTTCCTCCTACTGTTAGTACCTAAATTGAATAATTTGAAATAGATTTTTTCTTTCGTCTTCCTTCTAGTAATACGTGGGCCGGTACTTGTCTATCTATGAAGGTATCATAACAATTATATGTCAAATGGGAAATTCAAGGAGTTGTACTAATCGTTTGCCTCCCCCTTTTTTGCTTCGAACTCTCGTCTTCAATTAATACTTCTCACATTTTTCAATCTGACCACTCTAAGGGGGTGGGGGGGGGGGGGGGGGTAAGAGTTTAAAGATTATCCTAGTTTTGGGTAATTTTTGCGCACTTTAAATGCTCTAATTTAAGAACGGATTTAGATATCTAAAATCCGATTTCACCATCGTGTTCAGCGTGCAAAAAACTTTAAAATGAGGGGTCACTTGTTAGAAAATAACATTTTGGGGATTTTTGGGTAATTTTTGCGCACTTTAAATGCTCTAATTTGAGAACGGATCAAGATATCTAAAATCCGATTCCACCATCGTGTTCAGCGTGCAAAAACCTTTAAAATGAGGGGTCACTTGTTGGAAAATAACATTTTGGGGATTTTTGGGTAATTTTTGCGCACATTAAATGCGCCAAAACCCTCCTTAGAGTAGGCCAATTTCGCCCATCTTCGAACTTAGCCTTTCGATTGCCAAGATAGATTTTTTGTGCAAATTTGAGCTGTTTATCTCAATTCTATCGAGAGTTATCGTCTGGAGTGACACATATATATATATATATATATACATATAAAAAAGTGTTAAATTTCAGGAATCGTTTTAGAATGGTCTGAAACGGATTTCTATGAAGAAAATTTCCAAAAATTTATATTATTTAAATTTCGAAGCCATTGCAATAGCTTCATTTTCTTTGAAAATTCGCTAAAAGAAACCTAAACAAAGGAGGAATCGCCACAGCGAACACTGGCCAGAGCATGGACCCGGCCACTGGGTGTTACACAATTATTTCTATGCATTTAGGGCCACCACGCATTTTTAATCTGAATTACAGCACAACAAAAAGCATTGTCAAAAATGTAAAATATTTATTTAAAAAAAAAATGCTAATTATTACACAGCGGTTTATTATTTACCTGTATAGATACGGTGGTCATATTTTCCAAAATGAAAAGAGGACCACTGGAACGGGGTATGAGCATGGGCAACAAAAGCGGTTTATATTATTTTGGGTGCCCACACTCTCGATTGCGTGCAAATCAGTTCTTTTCCCATCAAAAAAACGCTGCAAAGTCCTTGTCACATGGGGTTTATTATTCTACAGAAATGTTGGCTGTACATTTATTGTTTGTTTCATGTGAAATAATTGAAATAGCTATTTCTGATGGTTTCCACCAATTTTGGCCCCCAAAACACAAATTAGGTAGGTACGATTTTTTTTTTTTTCAAATTATCTTTGATCATTGGTAGTGCCATCATTTAATCGTCTTGATCCACGTGTTGACACTTTTTCTAGTGTTATTCTACAAATTGATGGTGATTTCGCAGGTATTTGACTCATAAAAAATCAATTTTGGGAGCTGAACATCTGGTACAACCTCAATTTTCCACTCCTTGGCCAAAATCGACTTCATATTCGATCTTCTCGTCCCCAAAAACATGGAAAACGATACCTCAAAAGCTCATGTTACCAAAATGTTGCTAAAACGCAAAAAGTACCTATTTTCACACACATTTTCACTCATAACACCCCTGGGTATATTCCGATCGGGCTGAAAAGTTTCGGGACACAACTAGGGCCCAAATGGAGCATGTGTGCGAAAGAACGACTTTTTTAGATCGAAAATGAAGCCTGTACACGTGATACGGCGGACGGCGGACGGCGGACGGACATTGCATTTTTGGAATCTACGCACCTTGAAACGGAAAAGAAAAAAGTTTGAGGGGGTGTTATAAAAATTTTTTGCTGAGCGATTACATAGGTGTATTATTCACAGAATAATAAACCAAAACAATTTGATGGATGGTTTTGGAAACCTCTGAACCTCCTGTTTCGCATGCTGTGACAATTAATGCCCGTATTTCTCGAAAAGATGGAAATTATGGTATTTAAAAAAAAGCTTGCGAAGTCCTTGTCACATGGGTTTATTCTTCTACTGGACATATCTAAAGAAATTTTGGCTGTTCATTTGTTGTTTCTTTCATCTGCAATAATTGAAACAGCTATTTTTGGTGGTTTCCACCAATTTTGGCCCCCAAAAACACGAATTAAGCTCCTGTTTTTTACAAATTATCTATGATCATTGATAGTGCCATTTTATGCCTTGATTCATCTGTTAATACCTGTCAACCTGTCAGTATATGTTAATGTAGTGTTATTATACAAATTTGTGGCGATTTTGGACAATTTCCCAGGTTTCTGACTCATAAAAAATGAACTTTCGTGAGTTGAACCTTCGTTACAACCTCAGTTCTTCACTTTTGTTCAAAAATCAACTTCACATTCGATCTTCTCACCCTAAAAAACATGTAAAACGATACCTCACAAGCTCATGTTCACTAAAACCTTTTTAAAAAAAACCCTCGATAATCCCTATTTTCACACCCATTTTCCCCCCACTGCCGAGCTTCGGATCACGACTGGGACCAAAATGTGTTCCCAAATGGGGATCCAAACTGTGTGCGGAAGAACGACGATTCTAGCCAAATTTAACTTAAATTAAAGTCTGAAACTTCGTGTGAACCTAAATTTTCACTCTTTGGTCAAAATCTACTTCATATTCGGTCTCCCCGACCTAGAAAACATGGAAAACGATACTCAGAAGCTCATGTTACTGAAACACCGAAAACCCCCATTTTTACACCCATTTTTTAACCATAACACCCTTGGGTATATTCCGATCTGGCTGCAAGGTTTCGGGACATAACTAGGACCCAAAAGGAGCATTTTTGCGAAAGAACGAAATTTTTATACTGAAAATAAAGTATATATATGGATGACTCGGCGGACGAACATTGCTTTTTGGAATCTAAAGACAAATTTTTGCGGGGGGGGGGGGGGGGGGGTTATACTTGAAGGGAGGCATTTGATATGTACCGTAAACATTACCTATTTGTAAAAATCCCCTATTAAATGTATGCATTTTTTTAAAATATTTTTTACTGTAAATACCTAGGTTATACGAAACTATCAATGCCCACTTCCTGCTGACACACTGACAGGCGAGAAAGCGGTCAGCTTATATCTTCTTTATAAATATCACCGAAAACCCTGATTATTTTTTCATGTGTTTGTTGTCCAAATCAGGCGAATCCTTGTGGGTCCAAAATCGCACTCGAGCCGACAAAATACCCGCTCGACCGACCCTGACCGAAAGATATCCTGCTGGAGATGACTCAGACGTCCAATGTTCGCAATTTCGACTCCGGGATTTCCTTCCAATCCAACCATTTGGTATGAGTAATGGCGAAGCGTCGCCTGTTCATCTGGGGTAGGTACCTACCTACCTACAGCAGAGCTCCTAGTTACACCAACTCCCAAAACCCATCGAAAACTATAAAATATTATTTCTTCTTCTTCTTCTTAGTCATGTCCACTTTTACCTAGTGGTGTCGAGGATTTCCAGAACGACTTCCAGGCCGCCCTGTCAGCTGCAACGGGCCTCGGACAAGGTTTTTCCCTTGGAACGGGCAGTCTCCTCTGCGTCGTCTATGAATGAATGAATGAATGAATGAATGAATGAAAGCTTTATTCCTAAAACATATAGACAAAAAAAATACAATTTTATCTATCGACTTCCTGCGGGGATGTCCTCTTCTCCTTCTGCCCTTAGCTCTTGTGCTACAGACCTTCTTGGCATCTGTATCTTCTGGCCAAACCATTGCAGCTGTCCTCTTTCCATACGGCTTTGCAGGGGTTCCACGTTCAAAGTGCAGCGAATGGTATGCTTTCTCATTCTGTCGCGTCATGTCTTGCCCTCTAGTAAATATTATTTACGTACCTTTTTCCTTCATTATATCCACAGCTAAAACTGAAGGACCGCACAAAATGGACAAAGGATGTACATGAATCAATTGCATTCCACCGTCTCCTCAGCCGTTCTAAGCCTGTTCATAGGTGTTCCCGTGGTCTTCCCTAGATTCTTATGTCGGAATCTCGCTGATGACATTATAACCACGAGCTACTGTTTTCATCTAAAATTCCAGTCCAGTCGTATAGTGCAGCTATATTCCTGAGCGATTCATAATAATCACTGGGCGGTGTAATTGTCTTTAGTTCTTAAGTGTAAACGTATAATTTGAAGATCGGAGGCTTGTTGGAGCCCATGTTGATTCAGTAAGAAAGTATAACTTATTCAAAACGTTTTCTCGTATGCTAGACGTTTGGAGAATTTGTATATATTTTGTTTATTAATTTCCCTCCTTTTTCACATGATACGCTGGTCCCCGATAACCCTGTCGCTTTACCACACTGTCATTGCTTTTGCCTGGTGGTTTTGAGGGAGGAATCATTCTCAACAATGTTCCGCATGTCTCCCCCTGATGGTTACGTATGGCTTTTTTATAGCTTTAAACCTATGACCACAGAAATCAAGGGGTTCGAGGTTGACCCTCCAAATATTGGTGAAAACATGATTGGCAAGCCTTAAATAAATAAATATATATATATATATATATATATATATATATATATATATATATATATATATATATATTCTTATAACACACTTCTAGATATACTAAATAATAATTAAGTATTTGGAAATCAGCATTTTGGCCGATGATTTTATAGCTTGTGAACGATAGAACGTAGGTACCAAGTGTTTCAGAAGTCTTCAAGTCTGTTTATAAGGCACATTTAAAAAAATCCGAATAATGGAACGATATTTATTAAATTTTCTCTTGAATTCTGTTGGCAATCGATGGCAGTAATCCATTTCACGAACACTGCGGTTCATTAACACCCTAAGCGCAGTGTCGTGACCAGTAGAAAGGCTCCCTGCGATACATTTCCCCATATTTATAATACTAATGTACTGAGGAAAAAAAAGATACGTAACACGTAACAAGGCAAATATTAAATAGAAAAACAATCATGGACCTATTATAGGTATTTATTAATTTTTCTCTTACATTTTGATTACATTCGATGGCGGCAATTCACTTTTCGGATCCATAGAGAAGGGATGAATTGAAAATTGAGAATGTGCATCCCCCAGAATGTGCAAAGGATCAAGAACTGTATCAAATAGGTATATCAAAACACTGAAATGTCAAAAACTCAGACTTATGAGGTGTTTCACTCTTTCTATCGGTAGATTAGTGGGGATCGCTATATGAAAGGGCTGACTTGCCCATAAGGATTAAATCTTAAAGATCCTCGCACTCATTCCGTTTTGCTACTTTATGTATATTCAGCTTTCGAGAGTATCTACGAATCGATTTCCAATGACTCGCTAGTTACAACAAAATCACGGGCAGGAGCGATATTCGCCACGGATTCTGTTGATTCGCTACAGATGGTTGACTGGTTTGGTGCATTATGAGTGCTACACGGTCTGTGTAAATCGTCGGTACGAAACTCTCCCGCTTTCGATAATAAGTTTGACCAATATTGAAATCTGCCACTTCAACAGCCTAATTGAACCTGAGAACCTCCAACCTCTTCATCACCTAAAGCCAATCACAGCGAGGTCTTCTGTACGTCTGCAGGTTGACAGATGACTGATCTGCAATTCTCATTACCGAGTTTACATAAGGTCCAGGCCGGAAGAAGGGGGGTTCCCTACATCCTGCATGTGTCGAGGCCACCGTATGACGAACGATTATTTTCCTTGAGGCTCACATAAAAGAAATCGAGAGGATCGATCGACTATGTGACCATCTTTATTTCTTGACGTTGAAAAAACAAAAAACAGACATTTGGAGGGTAACCCCTGTTACCTACCCCAAAAATTCGCTTGCCGATGTTGCACCGCAGGTGCCAGTAATGGCGCCAGTAGGAAGTATACGTGTTTGGTATCTGGATTTCAGAAATTTCAATTGTTTTGTAGAATTTGATAATTTAATGTGCTACGTTTCTTATGGCACTAACTTGTGGCACTGCAAGTAAAACTATACGTACGTTTTAGGTGTCTTTTCTGAGCATAGGTAATAGATGGTCAGCAGACCGAAGAGTTTCGTGTGATGTACTATATGGAAGGTAATCGCGAGGAAGTGTGTCAGGGATTGTTATTTGTGTCAGAATCTCTCGGGAATGTACTGCCAGTACTGTTACACGATGGGATGAAGGATGCGTCAAAGAAGGTGATACAGACTAGAAAATGACAGGCGTCCCGCAGCGCGACGAGAGGATTCGTACGCGAGTCAAGTGACTGTAACGGTCTCTTGTGGTCCACACTACGCGCTCCACATCCTGGCTTCCTGGACGCTTCCTCGACGCCTCCGCAACGTCCGCTGCGCTGACCGAGTTCTGACAGAACGCGCCGAATGATATCGGCCAATCTGCGGTTCGGATGGAGGTCCTCAGAGCAAATCTGATAGCACTTCGTTCCGAATCTATTATTTCCATTGTTCTCCGCTGTTGCAAAAAACGCAACTAACCCTTCTCTGAATTAGGAGAAATACAATCCCCAGCTTGATGAATGAGATTTATACTTCGGCTGCATCTACAACCTGCCAGGCACCCAGACCAAATGCTGCACAACAGTCGATATTTTGCCGCTGGTTTTAATAAATCCAATGTTAGTATATCAGTCGACGCTTGGAAAATGTTTTGAATTTGTCTACGCCTTTTATTTCCAGGGTGGGTATTTTGGAAAGGGAGAAATCGAATCATCTCTGTTTTTATATGAGAAGACAGAGGCTTTTCGCTTAACCATCTCTTACGCCGCGCCGTCAGCTAGCTCGCTTACGACCTAAGACCTCCGCATTGGTAATTTCGAACTTCTTGACGTGGGGTTGAAATTTACTACTTTCACAAACGATACGATGAGAGAAAGGTGGGATAGCTACTTTCATTTGAACACCATCACAGATTACGAAGGTTCCTTTTGGATTTAAACATTAGGACTTAGGGTGGTTTATACTGATGGACCAGATGGTGGATAGGTACTTACGGTTAATGATTAATGTGATGACAGGTATCTTTCTTGACTATTTGAACAGTTTGTGATATCACTTGGCAAATGCACGCTTCTTGGTAAGTAAACTAGGGAGTGTTCCCCCTATACGTAAACTGGCGGCATTTCACGTGGACGGATTACTTAGGTAGACGGCTAAACGCGAGCATGCGCAGATGACCATTTCCTTCTTACGATGGGCTTGGGCCGTTGACGAACTAACGTCTAGTTAAAAGCCAAAAATCTCTATTATCCATCATTGATGCACCAACTAATAGGTATGAGCATAAATAATATGATTGATGTAAGATGAAGTTATACTAACAGTTTTCGTTTTGCACTAACACATTTGCCATTCACAGTATTTTCGTACTGCGATTAGCAGGAACTAGAGTTTGGATTTGCTCATGATTTCATACGATTCTCACCTATCGATGACTTAGGATGAATAAATAGCGAGTTGAGTTGGATGTATTCAAGGATAACTCGTCACATTTAATTCCTTTTTTAGCAGGTGACCAAAGCTATTGCATCACAAGTGGCCGTATTCATTTCCATTCCCCATTAAATTTTCCTGGAAGGATTGAAGTATTCAATTCAAATATTCAGGATGAAACAGGAATGAGACAACTGGAAGAACCCACCTTGTGAGGATCGATCAGCGAATGAAACATTTGAATACGCCGCTTGTACGATGGTCGTTTGAACAGCAAAACATTTCGTTTTTTGAAGTGTAGGTCAGTATAATGGACCTTCTTCATCTGAAGTCAATCATCATTGTCATCCATCGTAAGTGGAGTAATATGAGATCATCTAGGGATCAACATACCCGCCGAAATTCAGCTCATTTCAGTCAGTCATTACTGTACGGTTATGGGGGCTGCAAAGATTTTCGTATACTCAGTCAGTCATAGGCGGCACCAGTTTTGTTCAGAAAGGTCTAAAACACGCGAATAGAAATTTCGATTTTGGAGAATAAAAATATTTTGCTCCCTAATGTGATCACAAGGATTTTGATGCATTCGTAGGCTTGGAAGCAGAAGAAGGTCTAGTAACCCTGTTTGAACATCTTTCCTACATTGCCCTATCCGATTTTGAATTTGAGTTTCAACAGAATATAGGAATTATCTCAAGAGTAGTTCTACTTTTTTAGGTAGACCTACCTAAAAAATTAGACCTAATCTTGACGTAATTCCTATATTCTGTTGAAACTCAAAAAGGTAGGCCTACATTTTTTCTGTTTGGAGCCAGGGCTCGGTTATAACAATGGACCTTACATTTCTCAGCCTCTCAAGTCATATGAAATTGCTGAATGGTAACCCTCTGTAGGAGCATCGTCGCCAGCCTGCGAAAATACAGTAGGTAAATGGTCACGGGTGGCGCAACGCAACACTGTTCTAACTACGGAGAGAAAGCCTTACAATGAAAATATGGTAATTTACACGGACTAACAGTAAACAGAATGAACTATAATGTGAAACGACAAGTTCTTACTCCTGTAGAAATGGGGAAAGAAATATCAGAAGTCGTTTACCTTTTGAAAACCGCAATCCCGTTACACTCGGTTTGTCCTTCTTTTCATACGGGACGTTACCTAAATGTAGGTATCGAATAAAAGGTATATTTATTCAACAAGTTGGTTCAACAAAGAAAGCGCTGAGGAAGGGATCGATGAAGACGAAAGGTCGTAACTCCCTCTACAACTGCAACGGGCAAGTGATGGGGAATGTGTCACGAACGAGATGGAAAAAGAGCAGCATTGGTCCAGTTCGGCATCAGCTGTTGCAATAATGGAGCGGCGAGGGCGGGCCGCACTGAACAGTTACAAAGCTTTACATAACGGTCCCAGGGAAAAGTTACCGGATCGGGAAGTGAGGCATAGCAAATTCCTCCCTGGACGGTGGAGACTCGCCCTTCAAAACAGAGAACTCTTGCTCTGGCAGTAAATCTTGTTCCCGGGGAAAGCGTAAAACACTGTTCTTCACCGGAAAAATCAACGACAAAACTCATTTTGGAGCGTCCGAGCCATTAGACGTATTGTTGGAACAGTAGTGACCGCCGGATAAGTTGGCAGACTTTCCTCCATGAGAGTTTTTCGTTAATTTCGGGTGGCGTCTATTCATGTGTATGCCTATTCGGAAAGCCCTGCACTTTCTCTCTCTCAACCCCACGTCAAGAAGTTCGAAATTACCAATGCGGAGGTCTTAGGTCGTAAGCGAGCTAGCTGACGGCGCGGCGTAGAGATGGTTAAGCGAAAAGCCTCTCTCTGCCTTCTCATATAAAAACAGAGATGATTCGATTTCTCCCTTTCCAAAATACCCACCCTGGAAATAAAAGGCGTACACAAATTCAAAACATTTTTCAAGCGTCGACTGATACTAATATTGGATTTATTAAAACCAGCGGCAAAATGTCGACTGTTGTGCAGCATTTGGTCTGGGTGCCTTCAGCTCTATCCGTTATGTCTGTGAGGCTGTAGCCCTGTCAAAGAACAAGAAGTAGAAAAACTTGAAAAATAGCGATTTTCAAACTTCCATAACTCCGGCATCTGATGGTCCCGAGGGTTGAAATTTGGTACACGGCCTCAGGGGCCCCTCGAGAATGGGTGTACGAAAAATCAATACAGGAGACCCCCAGGAGGCCGAGTTACGAGGGGGTAAAAACCGCTAGTTGTTCTGTCGTGTTAACAGTGTCTATTAGTCGCTGTAGGTAGGTGTGGAGGTTTTCGGTTTTCTTGGCGGGCGGGGCGCTGCCGCATCCCTAGATAAAAGTTTAATAAAATGGTGGAGTATCATGCGTGATTATAATCATCAGCTGTTGCCTAGCAATGATATCTGGGCTGGATGTATTACCGTATAATTCACCCTCATGCTGACGCAGAGGTGTTCTCAAAAATACATTCTCGCAGCCGGATGATGTTGAATACTTTTTTTTTAGCTACCTATAGGTACACTGGAAAATGTTGGATGAGAAAGGTTGGATAAAGAAATTCACCTGGCATTTGCGTTGAATGTCTGGTAACTTTCCTTTTTGAAAAAACCAGTTGAACGATGAAATGGGGTTTAGGTACGTGGATATTGAGTTTTAGCCCTACTTTCTCTTTCAAATTTCAATAACCAGGGTTCGTTCTGAGTTTTGCAATTCCCAAGTAAGCTTACAAAGTGTACAAGGGCAAATTTTTGAGACTTCTTGACCCAAAAATTGTTTGGAACACAAAACCCCTACAATGGAGGAACATCGAAAAATCATCACGCTCGAATTTTAGGCTCGGCCCTTCAGAAAGTGGCCGAGGCCTCATGTTTTCGTTTTTACACTTTTTATAGAGTTTTCATTCTTTTGAGGGGGGAAAAGCGGATTTTCCCTTTTTCGACCATGCTGAACACGAATCCATCGAAAAAAAAGAAGGAAATTTCAGCTCCTTCAGGTAACTGAGTAGGTATGTTCGTGGGTATACAATTCTGCGAACCGCCATAACTCACGACCAAATGGTCCAAATTGGCTCAAACTGTGAAGGTAGTTCAGGGTTAGGTCCAAGTTGGTCCTAGATGAATTTCGTCGCATTCGGATCAGTCGTAGAGACTGGGCATGTGCAAACGTGAAAAACGTCGAACCTACAACCCAGTGGTCCAAAAGTCTCTAGTGCTCCATATAAGTATATATTATTTAGATAATTGTTCAAACCTTGTTAATACGGGGAATGTCGCTTCTTAATTTCCCCAGTTGCCCAGATTGTTAATTGCAAAAATCCTCTCTTTCGAACTATCCTAGAAAATATCCGGACAAGTTATTCACGCATAGTACCAAGGACGTGCCGTAATCTATTGATTACTCTGGACCATATGTTTACAATATGATTTGCTCAGGTTTCGGCGTTTCATCAATAACTCGCTCGCGCAAGCGCAAACGATCATGTCTGAAATGCCTGGCTTGTACATGTGCAGAGTACGACGGATATGAGGGAAAGTGTGAAGCTCGTCTGAAGAAACTGTTTGGCTAAACTTGACGAGATTAGACTGTAACATTAGTTCTACTTTATTTAGAATGGCAATTTTCTTAGTTTCACACGGTTTTCCACAATGGCACTTAAAAAGCCATTAACCATCGCACCTATCTCGTAGGTACAGTTGAGTTCACATCTCTCGGCAGATTACCGCTATCACGGCACGGTAGCTTGCAAAGAGGTCTGCACACAGCATTTCTCATCATCTTAGTTCTGATATATCCTCCACCATTCGTGTGAAGTGGTCAGCTCATGATAAGGTTCCGTTTCCTCAAGTTGTATCTTTTGAGTCCAAGAAATCCCCCTCCCACCATCCTATTTCCCTTAGGTTTTTCCATAGTTTGAAAACAGTTGTTCATCCATATTAGTCATTCAGTTTTGTTCGTCATATTCTCGTTCAGGATGGTCAATAATGGGAAAATTCACGGTTTGTAAATTAAAACTTGGAATTTTTGTCTAAAAACTCCAGTCTAGGCTTGGTTCGACACTGGTCCCGTTTTAGAACGAAAAATTCCGTGTCCTTGCAGGTTTTTCCAAACGCGGAAAGTCCTGTTTTTCATAGAGTAGGCAGGTACCTTCGAGTGTAGTGAATTATTTTTAGTTTATGTGGGTCATTTTTAACAGAATTTAAACATTGCAGTAGAGGAGTTTCGCAATTTTATCATTTTTCGAAGTTTTCTTAAGGATTTGGGTAGAGAGATATTGGAGTCAGATGTTGAAATCACTTGGCCTGTTGGTACCTAAATAGTTGCCCCTAAGATTAAAAACGTGGTTACCCTCCATCATCAGCATCCTCACGCGTTCAAGCGTTTCACAGCCGAATGTGGTTCACACTGTATGTTTGTCTGTCCGTATTACATTTTTTGTTCACTTGCGTAACTCCATTTTATTCATTTGAGTTAGATGGGATTCTCATCGGTAAATACCTTTAGGTCTCCTCGCGATGGTACTTTTGTCTGCGCATGCGCAAACGTTGAGTCCTTGCTTTCTATTTCCCTATATTTGTATTAATATGATCTAACCTCTCCCACCACTCCCATACTACTGGCTCGTTCCTATATGTATTAGAAGGGGATGACTGGTTTGTATGGTACATAATGTGTACATATTATGTTCACAGAAGGTAAGGTATACCATTAATAATAGCAGCACCACCTCTCTAAAATCCTTCGTATATTAAGCCAGACTATTTGTAATGTATTTACAAGTGTATGCAAATAGAAGCATTTAGACTACTCAATCCCTCGTTATTTAGTAACTTAGCAATAAGCTAATTCGTGTAATCAAAACAGACGTTTTTCAGCGCGGAACTGCTAATTATGTCCGACTACCAACCCACAGAGAGAAATGGTGTTGACAGAGGCGGAGCTCTTCGAAACACTGGTGGGCACTCAGGGACAGCGTTTGGGAAATCATAATCCGTAAGATATTAGCATTGAATAGCGTTTTGTTCCTAATATGTCCTTGTGATTCCCCGACTTCTCCCACGCAGCGATTGCCCTTCGCCCAGAATTTGCAGGCAGATGGAGAAGGTACAGTCACTGAGGTACATGCATTGAAAGGAAAAACAGAAAAATTGGCATCCAAAAGCCTCTTCTAACATGTAGATGTAGAGGGTACGTACGGCTTGGTCCCCGCATGGTCCCATACTAACGTCGTCAAAATCCGACATTAACTTTCCCTAGAATTCTAGTTATATCTCTCCGTCAATTTTTATTGAAAGTTCAGGGGGCCGTGCATCTATGTGTTATCGAAGCAGGAAAGCTGCACTGCCCACTCACAAGGCAGACGATCTTTACTAGCTCCCGACCGGCGAGCGGTGGCATAACCCTTACGTACGTTATAAGGTTCTAAAATTTTAATAAACAATTCCAATAAGAAAATAGTGAAAAACCATATCAAATACGCATTCATTTGTAGCACCACTAGCACTGCACACTATAACGAGTATAGGTAGCTTATTAAGTAATTGAAATTCACGCAGGAAAGTTCACGCTGATTCCAAAATGCCTTATCGCTAGCTCTAGGCTAGCTATAAATTCGTTCGCATATGTGAGTGGGCCGTTCTTTTGTAAAAATCGAAGGAATGGTTGAAAGATCGTTGGAACACTTCTTTTCCAATATTTGTGTTCATGATGGTCGGGAAACTGATTAGACTCAGCGAGCCCACATCAGTAAAACGGTTCGGCGTGTACAGTTATGATAATCAGGTTTGTCCGCTGTCAATTACCCACCCAGCCCTACACGCTCATTTTCATCATTTATAGTCAATGAGACTTCATATCAAAATAACGAGTGTTTCACGATCAAATGGAAAAACTTTCGCGTTGGACTTTCATTTTCTGCTCGCCGCGAGCTGTCTGATGGCCTGGTTCGTACGATCGGCGAAGCGAACTGTATGCGAAACATGTCACGCTCTGCTTACTTTGGCTATTAAATAACTTTCAAGCTCATTCTAACGAAGTATTGAATGTCGTTCGGGCTCATCGATGTAACCTTGTCGTTTTACATCGGCACTAATAAATTAAAAGATAAGGTACCAACCAGATCAACTGAGTTCTTATGAGGCCACGATTTCTTTCCTATGGAGCTGAAATGGGACATGCAAATAAAATCAGCGACTGCGGGCGAGGATGAGAGTAGGGGGCCATCCCGATCAACTGAGTGAGCCCTGAGAGTTATCCCTCATCAATAAATTCGTCCTAAGATACTAAAATTTGACATAGAAACCATGGCTGCCCATGGCTGCTGGGTGAGGGGGACAAGGTATCTCAATAAGCTAATTCCGCACTGTATCTATTCTTCCTCATTCAACATGGGGTTTTAAAATTTGACATGGAGCCTTTGAGAGAATGCTGGGTTGCCCAAAACGTCGATTATATGATTCTGAAATCCGAAACTCGTAAACGTAACCGTATTAAAACCGTATTAAATCCACAATTCAAAACTGTTCTTTATAGTGGTGAAAGTTTTCCTAATATGGTAAAGTAAAGTGCTGTGGATGTTGAGGTGAACTAATAAATATTAAATTGACTGAAGTAGATTGAACTGACTATTATATAGGTATAGTAGGTACTTACAGATCGCTGGAGGATGTGTACATCCTCTGGTACCAAACACTAACTCAATCATAGCTTGCTGCTTACAAAGTAATTTTGTTAAAGGTGGTAGGTGGAGGAATTGTTGAGAATAGTAAGACTGTGGGGGCTCTATTCACCAAAACAAAGGTCTCCAGAAAAACATCGTTTATGATATCTTATGTGCACCTCCTTGCCCAAGGATATAATATAGGCCAATCAAAAAATTTTCTACGATATCGGATATATAGATAAGCTGAGGAAAGTAGGACATAGTAGGATAGTAGAGAAGAGGGACATGAATTTTCTTTCGATCCTCCTAAGGTGGTTTGTAGGGATATATCGTAGACAATTTTTTGATTGGCCAATATTATATCCTTGGGCAAGGAGGTTCACATAAGATATCATAAACGATGTTTTTCTGGAGACCTTTGTTTTGGTGAATAGAGCCCTCACAGTCTTACTATTCTTGAAAGCCTAGAAGAATTTAGTGGTTTCAGCATCTAAAATACAATTTTTCTGGTACACCCCTGATGTAAGGGGTTGAGTAAAATTTACGTCCATCTGGTGGAGAGATGTTAGGGCATTTCAGAATTTTCATGAAATTCTTATCAATGAAATGTTTAGGATCACTATTTTTCTTCAGGAGCGTTTTGACGCGCCCTTAGTTCTTTTCTCTGAATTCGAGTGAGCAAAGCCTGTCTATACGATCTATCATATTTTTAATTGCATTACCTTTTTGTTTATGAGGATGATAGTTTATCAAGCACCCGGAACTTTCTGGTTTACAATACCAATTTGTATCAATAGAACCGTGTTCATTCCTAATAATGAGGGTATCCAATAAAGGAATACTATTCTTGTTATATTCTGATTCTATAGTGAAAACAAGCCGGAGGTTGAATGAGTTGAATTTTGATATCACTACTGGTTGGGATAGTAGTTACAGTATCATCCATAAATTTGAATATGAAGGGGTTTGGACATGAACGGAAGTTTTTGGATGACTGCATCAAACACCAAGTCAAGACGTGTTTCAGCCAATTTTGGAGCCAATAGCGAACCCATCGCGGTACCATAAATTTGATGAAAATGCTTTCCATCAAACTGAAAATACCCGTTCTTAGTGCAAATGTTAAATAATTTGAAGAAATTTCGTTTTGGGAACCTAGTACGCTGCTTGCTTGTACTCCAGTTATCCATTAAATACTGAGTAATTAGCCCAGTTGGTATGATCGTAAATAGACTAGAAACACCCAAGGAAATTGTCTTGTACCCATCAGGAATCCAAATTCGATCTATCTTTTGTTTGAACTCGAGTCTTCGACGGTGTATTTTGAACGGGGAAGACAGTTTAATATAATCGCGATGTATTTGGATACTTTGCTATAGGGGGAGCTGATGTAAGAACAGGCAGGTCAAGCTGGATTCCCTGGTTTATGAGTTTTGATAAGACCATACAATTGCGGGCTGTGGCGTGAATAATTGATCAGAGAGTTTTTTGTATGATTTTTGAGATGTACTTCTCCTTGTGAAGCTCATTAATTTCACGGTCAGCTTGATTTTGATATCGTTCTGTTGGATCTTCGTCTAAAAAGGTGGAGATTCCATTTTCTGAAGATAATCAGAGCTATCCAAAACCACAGTCCGGTTCGTTTTACCGGTACGCGTCACAGCTAGCGGGATCTTTATGATCCCGTACGAATTTCTTTGCGATATTGTAACGTTTATTAATTTATTTTTTTTATGGACAACTCTGGAGCCTAGTGGCTTCGTTCACAATAGCATAAACGCAATCTTGTTTGTTTCCTGGGGCACATATGAAATACTGTACGTCACAAATTAACTTATCAGTAGGAAGCTCTTCAAAACTGGAAACCTCCAGACAGAACAGGTCCTAATGACAAGAGGCTGGATACATCATAAGGAATACCGTGGCTTGAAATGTTCACAAACCATTCTGCATTCCGAACCAAATTTTTCCTAATTTGCAAATTTGATACATACACCTCTTACAGTAAATATTATGAGAAACTCAAAATCACTGTTGGGAAAACTGAACATAATTCTGACATGAACGTGGGGAATATTTCCATGTTTTTACGATAAACTTTCCGGAAATTGTATAGAACTTTATGCCTACGGTAAAACGAACGAAATCCCATCCTGAATGGGGGCTACAGCCACGTCGTTAGTAACTGGATCGAACAACGAGATTTCCGATCATTATCTTCAACCTCTCAACAGTAAGTAAACCTCACGACCATAATATCGACAGATACCAACCTTCACCACGCTCATTCACTGCCTAATATTATTGTTCATACATGAAGTCATGAAAGGTCCTTTGTTTGACAATGATACGCTCAAGCTATGGCTTGCAGTCGGTGCTCATCCTCCCTGCCGTTGGATATGGGTGCGTCGGATTTTTAATAGTTCGTTTAATAGCTATGTTGTTTAACTTTAGATGCACCATACGCCTTTCATGACGTGCGATGCTCCATGAAATCGATGTACTCGCCTGTTGAACGTAAAATCACTCTACATCGGCAACCATGATTTTTCTAGACACAGCACAGAACAAAGTACATTTTTTTGCGAGCGCAAGCTGCCGACTCCACCTGGATTTGTGTATAACATTCCGACACGCCATCGTCTGCCATTTTCCATGCACCTGCGAGGCTGTGAACCGGCGGACGTCCCTACGCACTTGATCATGAGCATTCGCAGGACTCCGCTATAATACTCATTCCATATTTCTAAATAAAATTATCTATGCAGTTCCTGCGGATGAGTATTTTCAAAAAGTTTGTTCGGGAAAATATACTCCATCTGCTCTCCAAGTTCACACTTCAAATGCTTCATCAAGTTAGGCCTAAACGCTCACAACTCGAATAATTACCATCACGCAAATTTACATATTGGACCAACTGCTTAAAAAATCGGAGAGTTTGAAACTTAACACACTTGCTTGTTGATGTCTATTGTACAACATACTAAAAGTCCCCGACGGTGGTGAAAGTGGCGAGGAATGGGGGAACCGTTCAAAAAAATTTTGCTTCCGAGTCTGCGAAGCAGCGGAAGCCTCGTGTTCACTTTCGTGAGCCAAAAAATGTTTGTCTTCAGAAATCAAAATTTCCACTTGCATTTTGCGTTTCAAAGCCTACTGAACAAATTTGGTTCCGTGTCTGTCGGTCTGTGGGTCTGTGAGTCTGTCCGCATTTCCTTGTTACAGCCATCACTTCCACGATTTTGAATTGATTCAGCTAAAATTTTGAGGGATGGTGCGGATAAGGCCCCTTGAGGTCCCATACAAATTTCAACATGATTGATCCAGCGGTACGCCCTGCGCATGCGCTAACGTTAAATTCAACAAACACGCATAACTTTCACAATTTTGATTCAATTTCGCTCAAATTTTCAAGGGTTGTTTGGACAAGGCCTAGTGAGTTCCAGTATGAATTTCAGCATGATCGGACCCTCGGTGCGCTCTGCGCATGCGCTAGCGTGAAATAGATTCAATTTCCTTGTTACAGCCGTAGTAACCAAAGATTTCACCCAATTTCAATGCAATTCTCAGGGATTAAGCGGGTAGGGCCCATTGAGGTCCCATATAAATTTCAACATGATAGAGCCAGCGGTTCGCCCTGCGCATGCGCTAACGTGAAATTCTTCAAACACGCATAACTTTCGCAATTATGTATAATGGACGTAATGTACTATGGACGTCATGTTATGTAATATGTATATTTCATGTAATGTTATGCAATGTTATGTAATGTAATGTAATGTTATGTAATATGTATATTTCACGTTATGTAATGTAATGTAATGTACTGTAATGTAATGTAATGTTATGTTATGTTGTTAATGTTATGTTATGAAGCTCCTGTGCCATCACCTTGGCAGTGTATTTTTTTTCAGTTGCGGTTTTTCGTTAATATCTCCGAAACTATTGACTCTAGCAAAACATATTCGATATACAAAACTGAAGAGATTAAAAAATTTCCTACAAAAAAGGTCCTATTCATGTTTTCTATAGGAGTGTTAGTTTCAAAGATACGAGGCTGAAAATGTCACAAGTTTTTCAGAATTCATAATATTTGAAAAACTTGTCGCAGTGCACAGCAAATTAATGGCTTGGCATATAATACCTTGTACTTGAGTTAGGTGCTATATAGCTATATTTATATCAATCCCAAGAAAGTTTATTCCACACACAAAAAGTTCCAGTCATGCATACATACATACATACATGCACATATGCATAGATACATTATACAGTGCCGTAGGGTGTTTTTATTGCATATACCAATGAATTTATTGAGTACCTACTGATACAAGAGTTGTAGAGAGTTGCCAAGGACATTCTAGGCCTGAAATGTGCAGAGCTAATATTACAGCGCTATCCTCGAGTCGGCTTATATCAGAGGCTGCTGCGATATTCCCGCCAAGGATATACCGATAAGACTCGTAGGAACTGGTGCCAGTGACTACTTTGCATTACCACAACTTTCCGCCAGATAGGCGGCACACGAGGTTAGAAAGGCGACGGAAATAGTTCGGTCAACCTCAATGAACATATTATGTTTTTATTCAAATAAGTCACCTAGTCTACAGTTTGCTCTAATGTTTGGTATGCGAGGTGGGACATCCTGTCCTATATACCAATAAATAATAATAATAATAATAATTATTATTATTATTATTATAATTATTATGCAGATGTGAAAACGTAGTAGATCATCAGTAGATGCGTCAATCATCAATAGGTATTTAAAGTTTTTGGAATGCTATATTTTCTCAGCATGTGATTATTATCAGGTTCGAAACATTTGTTTCGCTATACGTTCAGTTCATTTCATTTCCGAGTCAACCAACGTAGTGGCAGCCTTCAGGTCTCTAGGAAGAGAAACATTTTTGTCCCCCACAATTCGAATTTCCACACCCGTTTTGTGTTTCAGACTTTCTTTCCTATGAAAATTTATGGAAGCAGTCATCGGTCGTCTGCCTGTGTTTTATAAGCTCACAATGGGTTCTATGCGGCCAGTGGCGGATCCAGGCACCCCCCCCCCCCCCCCCCCCCACGAAGATGTATCTTGCACTAGATATTTTGATTAATTTTCTCCAACCCCAGCCCCCTCCTACCACTTTATCTTGCATGTGATTGAGTTTACTATGATGCAGTGTTGCTATTGACGATATTGTAACTATAATTGAAATTTATTGTGATACTAAGATCAGGTTGAACGTTTGTTTTCAAGTGATTTCAAATTATGTTATCTTAATAGGTATGCTTTGTATTATTATCAATTGCTTTGTTGAGATCTAGGGACGCGGACCAAGAACACTGTTTACACGACAGAACCCCCCCCCCCCCCCCCCCCCACACACACACGACTGGGGGGGTCACCGGTGTAGATTTTTCGTACAACCATTCTCGAGGGGCCCCTGAGGATGTTCACAAAATTTCAACCCTCGAGACCATCAGGGGCCGGAGTTATGGAAGTTTTAAAATCGCGATTTTTGATGTTTTTCAACTTGTTGTTGTTCTCGCTGTTCTTTGACAGGGCTGCAGCCTCACAGACGTAACGGAGCGAGCTGAAATTTTGCACACACATTCCTTAAATGCTCTTACGAAGTGCTTCTCAGGCAATTTGTCCCCAAATGGGCGGGGTGGGGGGGTTAGGAATACGTGTTTTACGGAGGTCGGTTCAAGAGCTGAAAATTTTTGAAGGATTTCAGAGTGGAAACCGGAGGGTAACACCGCTTTAGGATTTAGGCTTCAGAGGTTTTACTAAAGAAGCTCCCCGCCAAGCAGCGTTGAAAGCTGCGCTACGTCTATAAAAATGTAATTTATTTGAATGATAGTGATTATCATGCTTGATCGCGTGGTATACTGGGAAGACACCAGTTTATTGTTACAACGATTAAATAATAACTTGAGAATTTCTATTCCAAGTAGATGGAGTCGGGGGGGGGGGGGGATAATGAATCTACTTACGTAATAATTCCGATGATATGCATAAGTATTACAATATCATACTCGTAATGTGAACGTGAACATATGCATAATTATGTAAATCCCGTCAATTAAATATATAATATTATATTTATGTAGGTAATATAAAATCAGAATTTGAATGTTTTATACATGGGTGAATAGGTAATTTCTCTTTCCCCCCCCCCCCCCCCCCCACCAATGTACTTTCATTACAAGCAGGGGCGGAGCTAGTTTTCGTTTCGGGTGAGCCATCGTTGATCCAGGAAAAAAAACGCTGCAAAGTCCTTGTCACATGGGTTTATTATTCTATTGGACACACCTACAGAAATGTTGGCTGTTTGTTTATTGTTTCATTCAAGTAAAATAATTGAAATAGCTATTTCTGATGTTTTCCACCATTTTTGGCCCCTAAAACACGAATTAGGTGAGCTCTTTTTTTCCTTTTTTTCTTCTTCAATTTATCTTTGATCATTGGTAGTGCCATTTAATCGTCTTAATCCAAGTGTTGATACTACTTCCAGTGTTATTATACAAATTGATGGTGATTTCAGACGATTTCCCAGGTTTTTGACTCATAAAAAATCAATTTCGGGAGCTGAACATTTGGTAGAGCCTCGATTTTCCACTCTTTGGTCAAAATCGACTTTATATTCGGTCTTCTCGTCCCCAAAAACATGGAAAACGATACCTCAAAAGCTCATGTTACTAACATGTTACTAAAACACAAAAAGTACCTATTTTTGTGCACATTTTCACTCATAACACCCCTGGGTATATTCCGATCGGGCTGAAAAGTTTCGGGACACAACTAGGGCCCAAATGGAGCATGTGTGCGAAACAACGACTTTTTTAGACCGAAAATGAAGCCGGTACACGTGATACGGCGGACGGCGGACGGACATTGCATTTTTGGAATCTATGCACCTTGAAACGTAAAAGAAAAAATTTTGAGGGGGTGTTATAAAAATTTTTTGCTGAGCGATTACATAGGTGTATTATTCACAGAATAATAAACCAAAACGCTGCAAAGTCCTTGTCACTTGGGTTTATTATTATATTAGACATACCTACAGAAATGTAGCTGTTCATTTATTGTTTCTTTCAAGCGCAATAATTGAAATAGTTATTTTTGGTTGTTTTCACCCGTTTTGGCTCCCAAAAACACGAATTAGGCTTTTTTTTTAAACAGATTATCTTTAATCATTGATAGGCCATTTAATTGTCTTGATCCACCTGATAATATTACTTCTAGTGTTATTATAGAAATTTATGGTGATTTCAGACAACTTCCCAGGTTTCTGACTCATAAAAAATGTATTTTGGGAGCTGAACCTTCGTTACAACACAAATTCTTCACCCATTGGTCAAAATCAACTTCATATTCGGTCTTATCGCCCTAAAAAATATGGAAAACGATAAACGATACGTCAGAAGCTTATGTTCACTATTTTTCTCCCATTTAACACCCCTGGGTGTATTCCGATCAAGCTGCCGAGTTTCGGAGCACAACTAGGGCACTAATTTGTTCCCAAACGGAGGCCCAAACTGTGTACGGATGAACGAAGATTTTAAACCAAGATTTTAGACTAAAATGTAACGTAAATTTAAGGCTGAAACTTCGTTAGAACCTCAATTTTCCACTCTTTGGTCAAATCGACTTCATATGCGATCTTCTCGTCCTAAAAAACATTGAAAACGATACCTCAAAAGCTCATTTTAATAAAACACAAAAAATACCGATTTTTGTACCCATTTTGGTTTATTATTCTCTGAATAATACACCTATGTATTCGCTCAGCAAAAAATTTTTATAACACCCCCTCAAACTTTTTTCTTTTCCGTTTCAAGGTGCGTAGATTCAAAAAATGCAATGTCCGTCCGCCGTCCGCCGTCCGCCGTATCACGTGTACAGGCTTCATTTTCGGTCTAAAAAAGTCGTTCTTTCGCACACATGCTCCATTTGGGCCCTAGTTGTGTCCCGAAACTTTTCAGCCCGATCGGAATATTCCCAGGGGTGTTGTGAGTGAAAATGTGTGTAAAAATAGGTACTTTTTGCGTTTTAGCAACATGTTGGTAACATGAGCTTTTGAGGTATCGTTTTCCATGTTTTTGGGGACGAGAAGATCGAATATGAGGTCGATTTCGGCCAAGGAGTGGAAAATTGAGGTTGTACCAGATGTTCAGCTCCCAAAATTGATTTTGTATGAGTCAAAAACCTGCGAAATCGTCTGAAATCGCCATCAGTTTGTAGAATAACACTAGAAAAAGTGTCAACACGTGGATCAAGACGATTAAATGGCACTACCAATGATCAAAGTTAATTTGAAAAAAAAAAAAAAAGATCGTACCTACCTAATTTGTGTTTTGGGGGCCAAAATTGGTGGAAACCATCAGAAATAGCTATTTCAATTATTTCACATGAAACAAACAATAAATGTACAGCCAACATTTCTGTAGAATAATAAACCCCATGTGACAAGGACTTTGCAGCGTTTTTCACTCATAACACCCCTGAGTATATTCCGATCGGGCTGCAAAGTTTCGGGTCACAACTTGGGCCCAAATGGAGCCTGTGTGCGAAAGAACGAATTTTTTAGACCGAAAATGAAGCCGGTACACGTGATACGGCGGACGGCGGACGGCGTACGGCGGACGGACATTGCATTTTTGGAATCTTCGCACCTTAAAACGTAAAAGAAAGGGAGAGCAATTTTTTTGCTGAGTGAATACATAGGTGTATTATTCACCGAATAATAAACCCAAAAATCCGAGCCAACCCCATGCAATGAGGAGCACTCATGACTTCTCTTTATATTTTTTTCCCAATTTTTAATGAAAGGGGGTTCAATTCTAAGATTTTTGAGACCAACCGCATTCTCCCTACAATAAATAATTCTTCTTCTATGAGCTTTCAAAATTTTGCAACAAGTGACGTCATTGCACCCCTCCCGCCTGGGCGTCCCCCTTGCCCAGTGTGACGTCACACTTGTTGCCGAAATTTTGAAAGCTCATAGAAAAAGAACTATTCATCGTAGGAGAGTGCAGTTGGTCCCCAAATCCTTAGAATGGAACTCAATTTCATTTAAGAAATATGGGTATTCATTCAGAAGTCATGGGTACTCATCATTATGGTTGCAAATCATCTGCGGTAATTTGTGAGACATAGATATGTATTTTTGAGAATTTTTCCCTAATTGAGGAAATGATATCAACTTACTTGAACTGAGAGTCGTAGAAATCACAGTACAGTAACGAAAACCCGTAATGTGCAAACGTAGTTTTCGAGAACCATATAGGCACAATCCGCTACCACACTGAGTCGTAAAATCAAGGTCTATGCTCAGCCAGTTCATCTAACCTACGCACTAAGAGATGAAGTATCTTTAAAATTATTATACAATAAAGGAAACTTACCATCTTTTTCAGGAGGTTTATCGGAAGCTGAAACATAAATTTTCAATATTAGTATCGAACAAAAGGTGAAGGTAACAAATATTGAGTAGTTACGTCTAATGAACCTAGACATAACTTATGTCTAGCTAGGTAATCGAAATGCTGCAAATTCACGCCCAACGGTTCATTGCCGAACGCCAGTGAGGCTCTTTGAGTCGGAGCGACATTTGCGGGTGACTCATTTTGACAATATTCTCCATAAGCCTCTAGAATTTTCTGTGTAGTTGTTGGTACAAGGGAACGGCGCCACGCTGGCACCAGTAGTGCCATCTGTCAGAAAATGTGTTTAGGCCTCCAGAATTTGCTGTATGGTTTTTGGTGCCACCATGGTGCCAGGGAACGGCGCAGTGTGGGGCAGAGGCGGCAAAAATCGATTTCCGAAAAATTGAAATCTTGATTATTCACTTCACTTTTCTTACAGTATATGAGCCGAGGAATCCGGCTGTGATAATGGTTTGTGGCAATAAATCAACTAATACTAGTAATTTCCACAGCTCAAACCTGAAATTTATAAATTTTGCAAGATACGCAACTATTTTCTGAAAGTTATCCCTCACCCAGTGGTTCGTATAATAATTCGTTGGCTTTGATTTTCTTTTATGTACACCTAATTATGAGATGACAAAAATTCAACTGAGTCAGATGGATTGATTGAGCGAAAAATGTTCGAGGTTTATTCGGTTTTTTAGACGTTAAAAAAAGCTTCATGTTCTTTGCTTTGGTACCGCTTTTTTTCTATTCTATATATGAATGAGTATCTATGAATTTCAACTCGATTCCTGCCGATCTGATCGCAGCAGTTTTTTAGAAATGCCTAATTTAGCCTAAAATTTCGAAAATTCGATATATTTGGGCACTTCCTGTTTAGCTGAAGAAGTGCGCCTTAACAGTTCCTGTTTTTTTCGGTGTAGACGTCAGAAATACCGTATCATGAAAGGTTTTCATTAATAAAAAGCTAAATGCAAATTAGGGACCTACTAAACCATTACATAATGGCTTATAAGGGTTGTGGAATTTTTTGACTACTTTTCGAGTTCAACACCTCAAAAAAAGGGATGTTGGAAATTTCAGAAATTTTGCCGGAAAATGGCGATTTGGCCCCACTGTGCGCCGCCACGCTGGCACCAGTCGTGCCATCCGTTAGAAAAATGTGTGTTTTTCATGTTTTCCAGCGCGCTGAATCGAATGGAATAACTTTCAAAGGTCTATCAATCGTCCTCACAGCGACTGATAAATATTTAGCCATAAAACTTACAAAAAAAGTCTGCCAATTCCAGTAGGCAGTATAGCTTCCTCACTTAATAACATGAACGTATAGAATAGTTGGGTAGGTTCATTTTGATACGGGACCATCTGCGATCCAACCCATATGTACCCTCAAAATTTCAGCTCTCTACGACTACTTTTAGCGTAGTTAGAAGCGCTACAAGGAAACGGGCAACATTTCATGTTCGCGCATGCGCAGACGAATGAAATTCTTATGGAACTATCAAAGAATTATTCTTGATCGACCCTCCAAATCTGAACTCATTTCAACGATATTTAAAGTAGTTACGGGCGTTTCAAGTATTTCACGTTTGCGCATGCGCAGACAGAACGATTTCCATTCGACCATTATTTCGGGTAGTTATGAGCGTTACAAGGAATTACCACAGACAGACAGAGATGGAACCAAAAATGTTCCTCGATGTCTGAAACGCAAAATGGAAGTGGAAACTTTCATTTTGGAAGACATAAATTTTTTTCCTCAATCACGAATCCAAGGCTTCCCTACCGTCGGTAGTGAGGAAGCAAAATAGCTCTTATTGAGCGTGGTGCACTGGCAGAATTTGAGCCTATTTTCAAAATTGGTGAGGCACCTGGTCAGCGGACCCAGTAGTTATTTCTGATTAAATAACCCACCAGTCATCCCTTTTGTTTCGCGGTCTGTTGCAATGATTGATCAACTAAACAAGTTCCAAAATGTACCACTTGATATTGGTACTGTTTTAAACATTTGTTTTAAATAGTGTTTTAAACGCATTTTTGGAAAAAGGGGTGTTTTAAAACATCCGTTTTAAATTGCGTTTAAAACATTGTTTAATACTGTTTTAAACATGCCCTTCGTGAGTTGTTTCAAACTGGACCTGTAGGAGGAAAATGACATTGACCTCAGGAGAAATGAGCAACAAAAAACATAATAGGTACAATAGATTTCCATCGCCATTCGCCAGTAGTCAGAATGACAAGTTAGATACCTACCAGCTACCACCAGCCTGGAAATTCTCGGAAGTAGAAATGAACTTGGGTTTGTTCCTTTGTTCGAACTTCTGGAGTTCCGGAGAAATTTACCGATGGGTCATTTTTTCTTTGAATGGTGAATTCGCTCACCTCCCTGTTCTGCGAAAGTCAATGCATTACGTACTCCCCTGAATATTTTTTCTTGTTCCTACTTCCTATTCCTAATCATTTCTATGAAATTCATTGTCAGTTTTACTATGAATCCCCCTCTTCTTAATTTGGTTGGTGGAATGGTTCAAGAATGAAGAGTCCGTCACTTCACATGAAAAGGAAAAATTGAAAAATCGGCGCGACATGATGATCACAGATGGCCACTTGTTGGCAAATCTGCTAGATCCTCGATACCGAGGTGAAAAGCTCAGCGAGGACGAAGAGGAACGGGACATGCTCACGGCTGAAGCGTATACCCAAAAGCCATACCTGATATCATGAAATTTCGGGCAACACAATCACCATTCAAGGCCTTCCTTTTCAGTGAACACACCGCTAGTGTGCCCCCAAACACATAATAGAAGGCACTTGGGAATAAAATTTCACCGCGTCGTCAGCAGGCATCGAACGGCTGTTCTCCACATTCGGAGTGGTTCATTCAAAAGTGCGGAATAGACAGTAGACAAAGCCGCGAAGCATGTGGCCGTGCTGAAACACCTGAATTTTAGGGCATAATTTGTGTACCTATACGTGTTTTTCGCTTTACTTTAGTTGTAAATTGTGATCGGGGTTTCTCAAAATTAATTTTCATTTTCAACAAATTATGTCGCAGGTAGGTATGAGTTTATTACTACATTAAATTGTAATAAAAATATTCAGCCATGGTTTAAAAAGAAAAAATTTGGATGGTTTCTTTTGGTTGGTTGGTATGTTTTGTGCCAATCTTTCGTATACACACAAGCTGCCATAGTGCTTGACTGCTTGATGAGCGATCTTTAAAAACTTGTTTAAAACAGTTTTAAACAGCCTAAACAAAACCTTTGTCTCACAGAGGAGAAAAAAACGTTTCAAACTGTTACAAAAAAAACTGTTTTTTTTTTTAAATTTATTTAAATGAAAAAAACTGTTTTTTTCCAACCCTGCTTGATATGTATACCGCCCGTTTACCGCTTGATATCAATATTCCAGTTGGAAACTATTTCAATAGCGTCATCGATGATGGAATTTAATGATTCTTCAGCTGGTACATTTCAAATTAATACTCTTCAACAATATTATCCTTAGATCCTTCTTTATGATAGTCCTTGGAGTACGAGCAGGCCTCAATTTGCAACGGGCCAACGGCATTTGCCTACAGCGTCAGTTTTCGAGGGGCGGGAGAACTTGAGGTGCGAAAAAATAGATGGACAAAAAGTTGCGGGACTGGGAGCATTAGTTTTTAAACGTAAGACAATAATTTGATTTTTTTAAATAAACATCAAATCCTACAATTTAAAGCACAACGGAAATACATGCGTATTATCCCCCCACTTGCCGTAAGGGAAATGTTAGTTTGCAGTGATACTAAGTATTTCAGTGCGCTCAAAAATATTAGGTCTCAAGCCAATATACGTTAGAAATAGATTTAAAACTTCTTCAACAATACACAGAATACTCATGTTTTATTAACAGTAGTTATAACAGCCGTATCTGACTGCAAAGACCATTATTTATTAAATAGGAAAAAGAAAAAGTACCCGTCATGCAGCATGGCTAAAAGAGCGAATTTTCGAAGAAATATTTGTGCTATTGTGTAAAAAGATGAAATTGCGAGAAACCGTACCACTTTTTGTAAAATCATATACTTTTTTCGTGATTTTAGCCATTTCTACCGATTTTTGATACTTATGAAGTCAAAGTTGACCCACTATTTTCCCTCTGTATATCGTGAATCCCCATCTCACACAACGTCAGGTGAATTAATATTGATTTTAGCCTTTAACAGTGATTTTTGACCTCCTAAAATCCAAATTTGAGCCCTATTCTGTATGAAAACAACTGAATTGGTCTTCCTCTCTCTTTATTCACCCTTCCACTTTACCATTTTATCGATTTTTTTTAAACCCTTAAGAACTCAAACAATCACCCCCTTAGAATTTTTGAAAACTGCTGACCTTCGAACTCATCCTTTTGTTTGGCAATACGAACATTTTGCGAAATTTGGAATTTTTACCTTGTACCCAATGTCATATATAAATATAGATACATACTTATACAGTTTTTGTTACAGTCTAGGAATGAATTCAGTATGCTCTGAAACGGATTTGCCTATAAAAAAAATTTCTAAAATTCATGCCCTGAAAATTTTGGGCCCACTGCATCATTTTCTTTGCAAATGCGCTAAACAAAAACAGCCAGTGTCTTTAAAAAAACTTAGTATTTAGTTGCATAAAAAACTCATAATAAATAGAATTATTTATTTGTAAAATTTTATAACGTTTTATAAAAGCGGCGGCGATTCCAGGCGGCGGCGGCGGCCTGAAATCGGGGCCTGAGTACAAGGCTGAATCTGGAGACGGTACCCATCTACCTCATCCGCGTTAGTTCAGAAAGGCCCACAACGCAATGCGAGTGAACTGTTTTATTTTTGAGGACGACCATTTTTTCCTCCCAAAAGTTAACACAAGGCTTTGTATGGAGTGCGAAACTGAAACTTGAGGCAGGCATGGTTGCAGGGGCGGATCCAGAATTTTTTTCCGGAGGGGGTCACAGGGTAGAACAATATAAAAAATAACAAAAAATAACAAAATAACCTAACGAACAATACAAACCGAATTTTCAACCTTATGCCTAAACTCGTCCAATTTGTCTACTTACAAAATTAATTGTATTTATTTATAAAATTCATTATTTATGTAAAAAATTTTTTTCAATATCTATTAATTATTTAACTGATAAATGTATTTTTTGTTTCCAATGTTTTAAGTTAACAATATGGTAAGTTGACTTTGGTCGTTTGGTTTGTTTCTGGTTTTTGTTTTCACAAAAACTGGGTTCGTTTTCGTTTGGTTTTTTTTGTTTTCGGGTTGTGAACAATTCGTTCAGCTCTGCTTTTTGAAATGCAGGCTGATTCTGGGGGGGGTCATGACCCCTGTGACCCCCCCCCCCCCCTTGGATCCGCGCCTGCATGGTTGGTCATTGTTTCGGGCTCTCTAAGAACTGCACATAATGGGAATTTTTTGGGTTTCTGTGGAGTACCTACTACGAGGCTGAAACACACGAATTCCTGACAAACTGGTTTGAAAACCTATCACGTCAAGGAAGTACGAACCAGAAAAATAGGGTAGTCTGAGTCTTATAGACGACATTCTTCTGGAGCTTGAACTCTGTGCATGAGGCGAAGGTAGGTAGGTACTTGTATCACTTATGACAACATGAGGTACCTAACTCACGGAATCGCAGCACGCAAAATGTGTCTCCGACTCCAGCCTTTCATCCATCCTGAGGACGTAAGGATACCATTCGCACAAAGTCGACAGACTTTTCTTAGGTCTTCAACTCGACCAAACCAAAAGGCAAGCGAATTGAAGCAACGAGCGAATCGCCGTAACGAGTAAGCTGATGGGCTTTCGCTTGGAAGTGGCTCAATTGGACCGACCCGCCTGTTTCACTTGATAGTTTCAGATCAACAGACCCCCATCCGATGATCCCCGTCGAATTACACCTGCAATTCTTGGGTTGGAGACCGATTTGGGATTGCTCTTAAAAAAAAAGAAAAAAAAGAGGACAAAATCTTAGAAGGTCGAAAGAGAAAGAGTTGGGTTCCGGAGCAGTGAAAGTCTCGCCCTCACTATCTCCTTACCACACCTCCAGCCTCCTCCAGTAAAGCTCACATGTGACTGAGCATTCCCCGGTGTTTTAGAGGAATTGAGCAGTTGGACACAAGCAGTTACCCACAGGAATACGGAGGAGAAGATTACACAGATTTGTAGGAGTAGGTAATGGTTCAAGAGTACGATCAGCAACTATGAAGGTACAACACTGGCTGCAGTTCAAATTCAGTCCCCCTCGTAATGTTTTGAGCACCCGGATCTTGTTAATCGCCAATAAATTTCGAACATTTTTTGCGCCCCCAAGGTAGAGGGGCCTTGTACCTATCTTTTAAAAATTACCCCCTCCCCCCATCATCTCCCTACGTGAGTTTTGAAATTCCTGCGACGTGGTAGTGCACAGCTAGACACAATACCTCGCAAATCGGTTAAGAATTGTGGCCTGGGCATCGGATACTGTTTTAATATTCCATCACCTGAGTGTCATCACCATCCTGAAGTGAGTTTTAAAATTCCGGCGATCTAGTGCATACCTAGAAAACACACACACACAGACAGACACATACATACACCTATGGTTTTTTTCGACTGATTCAGTTTTAGAATGGTCTGAATCAGACATTCGTCGAGTGTTGAATCTTTCCAACAGAAATAGAAAACAATAGGACCCCCTGACGATATACGAAGCCTTTGACGAATCCGCCAAACATCTAAGGGGCGTTTTTAAAAATCAAATTAAATTCATGAAATTGCATGATTATGACAGTGGGCAAGGCCCGTCCTTTAAATTTTACAATATTTATTTTATACACAGCGATAGGGTTAAAATTCATATTCGGTCTTATCGCCCTAAAAACCACCCCACCCACAGACACACGGTCAAGCAAAACACAAACGGTGGGTACAGCTTCCGTACAAGTACGCAACCACGAGGGACATTTTATGTCTTAGCGCCCCCTCCCGCACCCACACCAAGTACTTCGTACTTAATTGTTTTGGTCACCTAGTCCGAACAGCCTTCAGTCCCAATTAGTTCGGATTAGCCGGACTCCACTGTATTATGTACGTAAACATTCATTTAAACAATCACGCTCATACCGCAGCTTGTTGGCCACGCAGTCCGCAGTGGTTAACGTAGTATGGTTAGGTAAATCGAGAGCTATCCAACGAGTGGTGAACGATTTTTGTACGATGATAACTGGCGAAGATGAAGTTCCGTAGCAACGAATCGGTTGTAAGCGAAAATCATCAGAAATATTTTCGTGACGTTGTTTCCGTTGCATGTCTCCGTTGCATGTCCCGCGTTTCATTTTCGAGTTTATGTAGCAAAGTAAAGACATAAAATGTCAAAAATAATTATGTCATCAAAATTCATCATACCGACATTCTTTTTACACCTAAATCAAATCTCATAAAAATTAGTTATGAAAAAATTTAAAGTGCATACCATACTATTGTACGTATATTCCTGTTAATGTCACATTGGAATTTATATATGTCTTTTTATAAGCTTCTATAAGAGAGATTACACAGATTTGTAGGAGTAGGTAGTGGTTCAAGAGTACGATCAGCAACTATGAAGGTACAACACTGCCTGCAGTTCAAATTCAGTCCCCCTCGTAATTTTTTGAGCACCCGGATCTTGTTAATCGCCAATAAATTCGAACATTTTTTGCGCCCCCAAGGTAGAGGGGCCTTGTACTTACCTATCTTTAAAAAAAAATTATGTCATCAAAATTCATCATACCGACATTCTTTTTACACCTAAATCAAATCTCATAAAAGTTAGTTATGAAACAATTTAAAGAGATGCATACCACACTATTGTACTTATATTCCTGTTAGTTTCACATTAGAATTTATAAATGTCTTTATATAAACTTCTATAAGAGAGATTACACAGATTTGTAGGAGTAGGTAATGGTTCAAGAGTACGATCAGCAACTATGAAGGTACAACACTGGCTGCAGTTCAAATTCAGTCCCCCTCCCCCCCCTCGTAATGTTTTGAGCACCCGGTTCTTGTTAATCGCCAATAAATTCGAACATTTTTTGCGCCCCAAGGTAGAGAGGAGCCTTGTACCTATCTTTAAAAAAAAATAATTTTTCATCGAAATTCATCATACCGACATTCTTTTTAGACCTAAATCAAATCTCATAAAAATTATTTACGAAAACATTTAAAGAGATACATAGCATTGTACGTATATTCCTGTTAACGTCACATTAGAATTTATAAATGTCTTTATATAAACTTCTGTAACACAACTGAAGTGCTGTACGACAGTTCTGTTGGAGACGAGGTTCAAGGAAAGTAAGAGGTGTCCAAGAGTATAATTTATTTATCTTCTAGGGATAGCTCGCATGACGGTGATTCACTGGGATGTATTTGAAGATGTATGATGTTGTGTGGCAGTGCCCGGTGCTTAATGCGTAATGTTTTGGTAAACTTCTGGGCATATTGACAGTAAGCACTAAGCATGGCGTTAGTTTGACTTTTGAGAACATATTGGTTCATTGTTGGAATCGAGTATGAAAAAAGCCCCCCCCCCCCCATCCCCCCCAAAATCCCTCCCCCTCCAAATTTGATAGCCTGAAAAATGGAATACAAAAATTTCTTTCCGTACGCCGTATCTCGCACTTTCCTTAGTTACCATGAACCAAAATTGATGAAATTTGGTTTTCAAGTCCCATTTAGGGTCTAGTTGGTCCGCGAAGCTAGGCATTACTGTCAGCCATCTCTAAGACGTCAAAAATAGGGGGTTGGAATTTTCAAAACGCCAGAGCTGGCAAACATTCAATAGCCAGGTATGGTTTTATGAAGTTTTGGTTTATTATTCTGTGAATAATACACCTATGTATTCGCTCAGCAAAAAATGTTTATAGCATCCCCTCAAAATTTTTTCTTTTACATTTCAAGGTGGTTAGATTCCAAAAATTATATATCCATCAGCCGTATCATCCATATCTTACTTAAACTTCGGTCTAAAAAATTCGTTCTTTCACACACAGGCTTCGTTTGGGCCCTAGTCGTGTCCCGAAACTTGCAGCCCGATCGGAATGTACCCAAGTGTTATGGGTGAAAAATGGGGGGTTAAAATTGGGTTTTTGGTGTTTTAGGAACATGTGCTTGAGAGGTATCGCTTTCCATGTTTTTTAGGGCGAGAAGACCGAATATGAAGTTGATTTTGACCAAAGAGTGAAGAATTGAGGTTGTAACTACGGTTCAACTCCCAAAATCCATTTTTTATCTTTAGCACATGCATTTTAACTAGGAGCCTGTCTGAAAGGAAGAATAGTTACCTATGACGAGAAAGTTGTTTTTCCCATCATTATTACTTGGGTTCACGTACCTATGTGCGTACCCTCAAAAACGCACAAATACTAACCTGATTATACTCTCACATATGCGTTCGAGAACATCATTATGTTCATTTTCATTCATCATAATTTTGTTCTTAATAATAATTATGTCGTACAAAGTAACTGTAAGCTTTAACGGATTACGCCATCGCATTTCATTTGCAATTTTAATGTACCTCTGTTGTATTATGGGGCCCTGCCATAAAACAGTGTAAATAGGTGTAGAAAGTTTAAATTTTATTTATTTATTCATTCATTGCTACCATAATTCTGACGAACAACAATAAGTAAGTATCTGCACATCGCGAAAAAAAGTGGATTGTGGGAATTATAAACTTATTTCAAAAATTGGCTCAATAGATCATGCTGCATGACTTGGACGTATTACGAACCTAGGTAACGCAGTGTTAATTACACCAAAGAAAGTGGGAAAAGTTGGTTCCTCAATGCAACAAAAAATGGCAGCGGTGGCAGGCGGTTCTGAAAGTGCGATTTCTTTAGTAAGCAAAAAACGGGTAATCGTGATGCCATTATTTTCGTGTATACGTTGTCACGTCTTCGAAGCTCTAATGTAATTTGCTATTACACTAGGTAGTTTTCAAGTGTACGAAAGTCGCATTCTTCTGTAGGTATTAGGTACATAATATTCAATATGATTCAAACCTCTGGTGAAGTAGAATCCATGCATCGCTTGGGTCGACCTGGAATTTCAAGTTTATAAGACCATTTCTGATCCAGTTCTCCACTACAATTTACAGAATATAGAACTTTCAATGATCCCCCATCTGTAGGACTCGCCCTCAGGAGCACCCGAGGCCTTGTTTTCTAATATCAATTCGGAACTTTTTAGACACTTTTGATGAATGAACCACATGAAATTCCTTTATTTTCCACCATCCTGAACAGCTCTAGCTCTGAATTGTAGGTCATATCAGATATCTATGAGTATATTTAAGTGTGTGTAGGTATGCAATCCTTGAAAGCGCATAACTATACGTATAAAAAATGTTCGCGATGAGCGGAAATGTTGGGGGAATGTGCGGGTTGCTCCTTATATGGTCCCATTTGAATTTCAATAAATTACAATTGTAACTTACGCATGCGCAAACTTGACACGCTCTTTTTCCTCGAAACGCCTTTAAAATAATTATATATGATGATACCTACCTTCAATCGTTAATGTTGTGCTATAATTAACGCAGAAAACATGAATAAATTGCGGTTCCGCTCAGAAAACATGAACGAATTGCGAACAAACAAATGCCCTGGCATAACAAACTATTCATACACAAACTATCACTCCTGTATTTTTGACTGGCCTTGTGATTACGTTCAATGATCTTCATTCCGCACAACTAATCAGTACTTTCATCAATAGAAATCATCTTCACATTACAGTGAACTTTCACGGATGGTTCTGCCCACGTGCCAGTTCGCGATTTAATCACGTGAGACTCTTTTCGGTCATAGAGTTCCCAGAGTATGCGATTTTCTCGAAATAATAACAGACGCTGTCTCAGCTCACTCGGCCGGACCGTCATTAGTAAAATGATAATAACGACCACCAAATCAAAATAAACGTCCACAGTTAACACCTCATCTCAAATCTTAATGATCGTACTGGAGATTACAATGTTGTATTACTTAATGGGTATAGATATTTGACAATATTTTGAAGTCCGAATATGTATTGCGTACAATCTGAATTGGAGCAAATAAAATATTTTAGAGGTTTCTCGTTTTCCCCAGGTAAAAACCAAATGAGTTGTATTTTGATGATCGTGATGTAGGTATCAATGAATTCAAATTAGTGGAAGAAATCTTGAACTACCATAGTAAATGAAGACTTTGCAAGTGTGAAGTCACGTCTGCATGTTGCCTCTTCACTACAAAAGATAGAAATCCTTGTATTTTGTATAACAGGTACCTTCTGAGTGAATATCTACGATTGTAGGTAAATTGTTGGTCTGTCCGGCAGAAGCATGTAGTAGGTAGTTTCTGTTTGGTTGTTGGAATTTTTGGAGTTGAATAGAAATATCTTCATTCATTACTGTTATTATTTTTTGTTTATGAAAATAATATTGGCAAGTTAAACATTCCAGACAATTTTTTGTGGGGTTTCAAGAGTTTTTTGACGATTTATTAACGATTTTGGACCCTATAAATCTCAAAACGGCCTTGTATCGAGAAAGTTTTCATAAATCCCACTAAAAATGTTGCAGCCATTGTAATAGCCGTTGTATTTCTATTAAAAATGTTTAAACGAATCTCATTCCTAAGTGAATAATGGTCATATGAGGTGGAAATGCACAGCATAATATATATTCTACCTTTGACCAACTTCAACGCTTCAAAAAAATCCCTCTTCACCTGCATTCGATCTTGAAATGAAGAAAAAACACATTTAGGTAGATAATGAAAAAAACAGGCCTGATTTGTTTAAATTACACCTATTCCTCAATAGGTACTTCCGTTATTTTGGTACTGGAGGCAGGTGTTGTACTAATAGTGGGTAGGTATCACGTAAGAATATAAATTTACTTGAGCTCTAATAAATTATGTTCTCATCATTATGTTCTTCTACAGTACTGAACCTGTTGTGTTCTTCTACATTACTTGAGCTCTAATTAGGTTCTCATCATTATGTTCTTCAACATTTTCTTCTACATTACTGAACCTGTTATGTTCTTCTACTCGTACGTTATGTTCTTCTACATTACTGAACCTGTTATGTTCTTCTACTCGTACGTTATGTTCTTCTACATTACTGAACCTGTTATGTTCTTCTACTCGTACGTTATGTTCTTCTACATTACTGAACCTGTTATGTTCTTCTACTCGTACGTTATGTTCTTCTACATTACTGAACCTGTTATGTTCTTCTACATTACTTGAGCTCTAATTAGGTTCTCATCATTATATTCTTCAACATTTTCTTCTACATTACTGAACCTGTTATGTTCTTCTACATTACTGAAACTGTTCTGACAATTCTACATGCTTTTGTTTTCTAACTAGGTACGGAAGGTTTTAAAAATAGGTAAACACATTGAATCCGACGAAAGTTGGTTTACAAGGTTTTTAGAGCAGAATTGTTATCATTCAAGTAGAAAATTCATCATTAAATTGTTAGAGCAGAATTGTTATCATTCAAACAGAAAATTCATCATTAAATTGTTAGAACAGAATTGTTATCATTCAAGTAGAAAATTCATCATTAAATTTGTATGGTAGAACTGTTAGAATATGGTAAAACTGCAAATTAATGAGGCAAAAACCCCAATAATCAATCTATTATGGTAGGACCAGTTCATAACACAGGACTAGGTATTCAGATGAGAGTCAGTTTATGAGGTTTTCAGGCGGCGATTCCGGATCTTGGGATGGTTTCTAAACAAGTTTTGAAGGGCAGGACGTTGAAATGAAATCACTTCTATTCCAGTTGGGTGAAACACGGAATGCAGGACATTACCTGGAATAGCCGTGGTAGCAGTCCAACTCGGAGCTGGCAGGAGTCCCAGAAGAAGGATCCACAGGTAGGAGGAACGCATGTTCAACACTTTGGCGGCGGTACGACGGTCCCGCGGGGGATTCACTTTGGGAAAAAGGTCGAACTTGCGAGAGGGTAAAAACGAGAACTTTGGAGGAGATTGAAATGCAAAAAAGAAAAGAAAGTCGAGGGTCCCCGGCGCGGTCCTGCTCGAAGTTGGAGGGAGGCCGGAGGAGAACTGGAAGTCGAGGATTCTGAAGGAATAGAAAAGGACTCCGGGGCGAGCTACCTCTGCCTTCTACCCCTTCTACTTCTTGGCTCGGACCCAGCCCGCTCTCGCGTCTCAGGCACAGCGTCTTCCGTCTTGGGCTCTCCGATGGGATGACGACATGCGCAAGATCCCTACGTCCCTTCCGCCACTCCCGCATGAAACTGAAATGGCCATAACTCCTTTAATATGAAGAGTAAAACCGAATCTGAGTACACCGTTGGAAAGAGCGTTAAATTTCCCGTCTTTTCAGCTTCTAACAATAATTTTTTGAAGGGAACTTGAGGGCGAAAAATGAGCCCGAAAAGTTAATTTCGTCAAATCTTGAAAAATGCCTGTTTTTCAAACGCTCATTAGTCCCCCATAATTCTAGTGATAAGTTATAGCCTGTAAGCCTAAAAAATGCGCAAAAGCCTTAGCTTTCCAACTGTACAGTCAGTTTTTATTTTTTAGAGGGAACGTTTTTGAGAAAATTGAGTTTGTATGCGAAAAAACGTGTGTTTTCAGGCACATTTGAGGGTTTTTTCTTGGGAAAAAAAGTAGGTACTGCATGACTAACAGGATTTGGAGACGGATTTACGTAATTTTTTACGGTGAATCTAATGGCGACATACCCAGACCTTCCTAGCAACGTCGCTCGTCTATCGATGGGACTGTATGTGAAAAAACATGTGTTAAACAGAGTGAGGTTTGTTTCTGTTGTTTTTTGCGATGTCCTCTTCTTAGCGTTGATAAGAAAATCGTCATGAGGGAAACATCTGCGTATAAAGTTGTCCCTCTATTCGACAACACACTCTCTATTCACAACAAACAACAGAAACAAACCTCACTCTTTTTAACACACGTTTTTTCACATACAGTCCCATCGACAGACGAGCGACGTTGCTAGGAAGGTCCGGGTATGTCGCCATTAGATTCAGCGTAAAAAATTACGTAAATCCGTCTCCAAATCCTGTTAGTTATGCAGTAGGTACTTTTGGTTTATTATTCTGTGAATAATACACCTATGTATTCGCTCAGCAAAACAATTTTTACAACACCCCCTCAACATTTTTTCTTTTCCGTTTCAAGGTGTGTAGATTCCAAAAATGCAATGTCCGTCCGCCGTACCATGCATACCGGCTTCATTTTCGGTCTAAAAAATTTGTTCTTTCGCATTTGGGCCCTAGTTGTGTCCCGAAACTTTAAAGCCCGGCCGGAATATACCCAGGGGTGTTATGAGTGAAAATTTGTATAAAAATAGGTACTTACTTTTGTGTTTTAGTAACATGTTAGTAACATGAGCTTTAGAGGTATTGTTTTCCATGTTTTTGGGACGAGAAGACCGAATATGAAGTCGATTTTGACCAAAGAGTGGAAAATTGAGGTTCTACCAAATGTTCAGCTCCCAAAATTGATTTTTTTATGAGTCAAAAACCTGGAAAATCGTCTGAAATCACCATCAATTTGTATAGTAACATTGGAAGTAGTATCAACACGTGGGCAAGACGATTAAGTGGATCAAGATGATCAAAGATAATTTGGAAAAAAAGAATTGAGGTTGCAACGAAGGTTCAGCTCCTAGAATCCATTTTTTATAGTCAAAAACCTGGGAAATTGTCTGAAATCACCATAAATTTGTATAATAACACTGGAAGTAGTATCAGCAGGTGAATCAAGACAATTAAATAGCACTATCAATAATCAAAGATAATTTGGAAAAAAAATAGTAGCCCAATTTGTGTTTTTGGGGGCCAAAATTGGTGGAAACCACCAGAAATAGCTATTTCTGGTGGTTTCCACCAATTTTGGCCCCCAAAACTTAAATTAGGTAGGTACGCTCCTTTTTTTTTTTTTTTTTTTTCAAATTATCGTTGATCATTGGTAGTGCCATTTAGTCGTATTGATCCACGTGTTGACACTTTTGCTAGTGTTATTCTACAAACTGATGGTGATTTCAGACGATTTCGCAGGTTTTTGACTCATAAAAAATCAATTTTGGGGGCTGAACATCTGGTACAACCTCAATTTTCCACTCGTTGGTCAAAATCGATTTCATATTCGGTCTTCTCGTCCAGAAAAACATGGAAACCGATACCTCAAAAGCTCATGTTACCAATATGTTGCTAAAACGCAAAAAGTACCTATTTTCACACACATTTTCACTCATAACACCCCTGGGTATATTCCGATCGGGCTGAAAAGTTTCGGGACACAACTAGGGCCCAAATGGAGCATGTGTGCGAAAGAACGACTTTTTTAGACCGAAAATGAAGCCTGTACACGTGATACGGCGGACGGCGGACGGACATTGCATTTTTGGAATCTACGCACCTTGAAACGTAAAAGAAAAAAGTTTGAGGGGGTTTTATAAAAATTTTTTGCTGAGCGATTACATAGGTGTATTATTCACAGAATAATAAACCAAAAACCCTCAAATGTGCCTGAAAACACACGTTTTTTCGCATACAAACTCAATTTTCTCAAAAACGTTCCCTCTAAAAAAATAAAAACTGACTGTACAGTTGGAAAGCTAAGGCTTTTGCGCATTTTTTAGGCTTACAGGCTATAACTTATCACTAGAATTATGGGGGACTAATGAGCGTTTGAAAAACAGGCAGTTTTCAAGATTTGACGAAATTAACTTTTCGGGCTCATTTTTCGCCCTCAAGTTCCATTCAAAAAATTATTGTTAGAAACTGAAAAGACGGGAAATTTAACGTTATTTCCAACTGTGTACTCAGATTTGGTTTTACTCTTCATATTAAAGGAGTTATGGCCATTTCAGTGACCAAAGGTCGAAAAGACGAAAAAATCGTAACAGTGAAAAAACTCATGTTTTTAGTGGTTTACAAAAAAAAAAATATATAGGGCACTTTTTGTTGGAAATTAGTTGTAGAACACATGGGTGAAGTTTTTCGGATCATAAGGGAGACACCCTGTATATACTATTTTTTAGGTCCCTTCCAGAACTCTTCTCTTTTTTCGTACCAGAGCCTAATATAGACTTTTTGGTTTATTATTTTCAATAATGAACCATTGGAATCGAGCATGAAAAAATAAAATTCTAACCCCCCTCAAATTTTGATGGTTTACGTTTCAAGGTATGTAGAATCCGAAAATGCAATAAAAAAATTTCTGTCTGTCCGCCGTACGCCGTACTGACCACTTTTCTTAGTTACCATGAAAAAAAAGATTAAATTCGGGTTATAGGTTCCTTTCGGGGTCTAGTTGGTCCTCGAAGCTCGACGTTACTGTCAGTCATCTCTAAGGGGTTAAAAATAGGGGTTGAAATTCTCAGAAAGCCGTATCTCGAAAACTTTCGATAGAAGGGTATGGTTTTTTTTACGTTATTAAATTTATCTTGAGCTAAACAATTTTTTGAGACCACCCGGAGCATTGTACGTCCAGCCGTTCGTGTGCACCAAAAAGCTTCGTCAACACGATCGTGAATCAAACGGTATAAATCCGGCCTGGATATCATCACTAGGGAGCACCTGATTGTAATCAAGGATGGCTGTATGAAGTCGAGTTGTTTGTTCTGCGATATTATTTCATTTGATAAGTGGTGGACTATTGGATTTTGTTGGTAGGTACTTGTGGAACTTGAACAAACGTTGAAGTATTATTGATGGGTAAATTATTACACAACGGCAAATTATTACACACCGGCAAATTATTACATAACGGTGAATTATTACACAACGGTTCATCTACCAAGAAGGGTCATCAGTGGCAAGGGGGGGGGGGGGGATTTTGTTGATCGGTACTTTTGCAATTTGATCAACCGTTGAAGTATTATTGATGCGCAAGTTATTACACAACGGTTCACTATAGGTATTGACCACAGAAAACAGTGATCTTCGCAGAAGGGGCATCTATTTCACTCCACATCAACAATTATTTTCCTTCAGAACTTCATTATTTGCGTTTCTTTTTGCCGTTTTAGTTACTGTTTGTCATCGGCAGAATTATTTTAGCGACATTTAACTCGTGATTTAGGTAGGTACCTAGTAACGAGTACGGGGTTAGGTACTAAGACACGGAGGGTCGGCGATCTACATAATATATAGAGTAGTACATATTATTATATCGACGGGTTATCTATACAGAGAGCTGAGATCTGTAACAGAAGGGTATTCTGTACAAAATAATAAACCGTTGTGCAGGGATTTGCGTAGTTTTTTCAATAGACTGAGAAGACAACTTGAAAAACGCTGCAAATCCCTGCACAACGGTTTATTATTTTGTACAGAATACCCTTCTGTTACAGATCACATCTCTTGTATAGATAACCCGTCTATATAATATAACATGTACTACTCTATACATATTATGTAGATCTCAGACCCTCCGTAGGTTAGTACTTAACCCCGTACTCGTTACTAGGTACCTACCAAATCAAGAGTTAAATGTTGCTAAAATAATTCTGCCGATGACAAACAGTAACTAAAACGGCAAAAAGAAACGCAAATAATGAAGTTCTAAAGGGAAATTGTTGATGTGGAGTGTAATAGATGCCCCTTCTGCGAAGATCACTGTTTTCTGTGGTCAATACCTATAGTGAACCGTTGTGTAATAACTTGCGCATCAATAATACTTCAACGGTTGATCAAATTGCAAAAGTACCGATCAACAAAATCCCCCCCCCCCCTTGCCACTGGTGACCCTTCTTGGTAGATGAACCGTTGTGTAATAAAATAATTTACCGTTGTGTAATAATTCACCGTTATGTAATAATTTACCGTAGTGTAATAATTTGCCGTTGTGTAATAATTTACCGTTGTGTAATAATTTGCCGTTGTGTAATAATTTACCGTTGTGTAATAATTTGCCGTTATGTAATAATTTACCGTTGTGTAATAATTTGCCGTTGTGTAATAATTTACCCATCAATAATACTTCAACGTTTGTTCAAGTTTCACAAGTACCTACCAACAAAATCCAATAGTCCACCACTTATCATATGAAATAATATCGTAGAACAACCAACTCGACTTCATACAGCCATCCTTGATTACAATCAGGTGCTCCCTAGTGATGATATCCAGGCCGGATTTATACCGTTTGATTCACGATCGTGTTGACGAAGCTTTTTGGTGCACACGAACGGCTGGACGTACAAGATAAATCAAGTAACAAGTTTAATAACGTAAAAAAAACCATACCCTTCTATCGAAAGTTTTCGAGATACGGCTTTCTGAAAATTTCAACCCCTATTTTTAACCCCTTAGAGATGACTGACAGTAACGTCGAGCTTCGAGGACCAACTAGACCCCGAAAGGAACCTATAACCCGAATTTCATCAATTTTTTTTCATGGTAACTAAGAAAAGTGGTCAGTACGGCGTACGGCGGACAGACAGAAATTTTTTTATTGCATTTTCGGATTCTACATACCTTGAAAGGTAAACCATCAAATTTTGAGGGGGGTTAGAATTTTTATTTTTTTCATGCTCGATTCCAATGGTTCATTAATGAAAATAATAAACCAAAAAGTAATGATGATCTGCCTACCTACATATATCTTTCTGCTGAATACCTTGATCAAACCTAAAATCGCCTCTTCTTCCCCCACCACCACCATACAAATGTCCCTCTCTACAGCCAAAAGCCATAAAATAAGAAGAATGTGATGTTGGAAGTTGATCTTACTAGCAATTTTATTTGAAATCTTGTTCCTTTGTCCTCGTCCTCGCTTCTAGGTGATTGTAGTCAAACGCTGGGGCCAAAGCCACCAAGAGGGAAATGCAAATTTAATGTCGCGATTTTCAAGACTGGTTTGTGTAGGTAATACTCTTAATATCAGTATTGATGAAACTATTATTTCCCTAAGTCACTTGTAAAATGGAACTAGAATAAAAAGGTTTAGGTACCTCATAGGTACTACTGAAGAAAGCAATAAATAATGATTGTTGTAACTACCTATCTTTTTGCTTCCTCACTAACGAAGCCTTGGATTCGTGATTGAGTAAAAAAAAATTACATCTTCCAAAATGAAAATTTCCACTTCCATTTTGCGTTTCAGACATCGAGGTTTTGGTTCCGTGTCTGTCTGTCTGTGGTAATTCCTTGTAACGCCCATAACTACCCGAAATAAGGTCGAAATGGGCTGGAATTTGGAGGGTAGGTGCGGGTTGGGTCACAGACGGCCCCACACCAAAACCATTGAAAAAGTACGGTAAAATTCGGCTGCGCGTGCGCAAACGTAAAATACTTGAAAAGCTCATAACTACCCTAAATATCGTTGAAATGAGTTCAAACTTGAAGGGTCGATCAGGAATAATGCTTTGATAGTTCCAAATGAATTTCATTGAACTCGTACTGTAACTTTCGTCTGCGCATGCGCGAACATGAAATGTTGACCATTTCCTTGTAACGCTTCTAACTACGCAAAAAACAGTCGTGCAGAGCTGAAATTTTGAGGGTACATGCGGGTTGGATTGCAAATGTTCCCGTTTCAAAATCATGTAAATCGTTTCGTCTGCGCATGCGCAAACGTGAAATACCTACTTGAAACGCCCGTAAATACTTTAAATATCGTTGAAATGAGCTCAGATTTGGAGGGTCGATCAAGAATTCTTTGATGGTTTCATAAGAATTTCATTCGTCTGCGCATGCGCGAACATGAAATGTTGCCCGTTTCCTTGTAACGCTTCTATCTACGGAAAAAACAGTCTAGAGAGCTGAAATTTTGAGGGTTCAAGTGGGTTGGATCGCGGATGGTCCCGTGCCAAAATGAAACTACCGAAGTATTCTATACGTTCATGTGATTAAGTGAGGAAGCTATACTGACTACTCGAATTGGCAGGCGTTTTTTTATACGAAACTTGCCTGAAAATAAGGGTATGTAGAAACTTCCCAGTATTAGAGTATATTCTGACATTCGGATCGTTCTACTCTTTTTTTTTCCGAGGGAGATCTGGTAACCCTAAGCATGAAATCAGGCCGATTGTTGTTGGTCGCGGGATCGCAAGTCCTTTCAATCATCGTTCGAAGTGTTGAGGATTGTTGCATCTGCAACCTGCGATATCCCAAGAGGGGGGTGAGCTTTACCGACCAGCAACAGGTTAAATCTCCAACATGCGCTCTAACGACTTGTTTCTAATTCAGTTCATCGAAGTGGTGGGAGGGGGTAGTTTGCCAAGTCAGTAGACAGTATACTTCCATCTCTCAATTACAGTTATTAGGATAGTAGGTACCGAGTACCTACGATGTAGAATAAAAGACAAATAATCCTTCCGTTTACCTGAGACAAATAATCCTTCCTTTTACCACAAATTTATATTTAAGCACGAAGCTTTTTCACTCAAGTTCTGTGTGAACTGCGAGTGAACGTAATGTAATATAAATTTGTGGTATACGGAAGGATTATTTGTCTTATTATTGTACATCCTACGATGGCTTACCACAGGAGGTATGCAATTAAATTCGATGGACTTCCTAGCACCTACCCAATAACCTGGTTTATCAAATATTCTTACGACAGCCGGACCTATGATGGACATACAGATGGAGCACACCCATCCACAGGGCGTGTTAACCGCCAAAGATCGATTCGACAAACGATTTCCGACAAATAAAGTCTGAGAGTTTTTTTCAACGCCCTCTTTTTCCAAATTCTGGACAGTTGAAGATTTTTTTCACTTTTCCGACCTTGTCTCGCTGAAACAATAAAGTAAAATAAATCGAAATAAGTATGCTTGAATCCATCCGTATTTTTAATGTTTTTAAAATCAAGAATACATATTACCAATTACATTTAATTTTGTTTTTACCTATATTTTACATAAAGTAGACTAAAATTCATCCCTTCTAGCAAATTTTTAGTGCCCAGGTATAACTAGTTGTAGGAGGTGGATCTTGGTAGGAGGGAGGCTCCAAAACCATTTAGATATTAAGGAGTCGATTGGTGATTTCTTGTGCTATTTATTTTCCTCCGTTTTCGATGACCATTTACACCCCCTGGCTACGGCCCTGATTCCTCTGTCTTTTTTATTATGATAAGGTTAAATCATTGAATAACGGCGCCTCCTCTCAGCACACGTAGGCACAAATAAGTAGGTAGGTACCTACTTGAAGAGAGCAGTAAAACATGCAAACGAGCAACGGTACCTATTTTTATACACATTTTCACTCATAACACCCCTGGGTATATTCCGATCGGGCTGAAAAGTTTCGGGACACAACTAGGGCCCAAATGGAGCATGTGTGAGAAAGAACGAATTTTTAGACCGAAAATGAAGCCTGTACACGTGATACTGCGGACGGCGTACGGCGTACGGCGGACGGCGGACGGACATTGCATTTTGGTTTATTATTCTGTGAATAATACACCTATGTATTCGCTCAGCAAAAATTTTTTATAACACCCCCTCAAACTTTTTTCTTTTCCGTTTCAAGGTGAGTAGATTCCAAAAATGCAATGTCCGTCCGCCGTACGCCGTATCACGTGTACAGGCTTCATTTTCGGTCTAAAAAAGTCGTTCTTTCGCACACATGCTCCATTTGGGCCCTAGTTGTGTCCCGAAACTTTTCAGCCCGATCGGAATATACCCGGGGGTGTTATGAGTGAAAATGTGTGTAAAAATAGGTACTTTTTGCGTTTTAGCAACATGTTAGTAAAATGAGCTTTTGAGGTATCGTTTTCCATGTTTTTGGGGACGAGAATACCGAATATGAAGTCGATTTTGACCAAAGACGCGGAAATTGAGGTTTTACCAAAGGTTCAGCTCCCAAAATTGTTTTTTTTTAGTCAAAAACCTGGAAAACTGTCTGAAATCACCATCAATGTGTATACTAACATTAGAAAAAGTGTAAACAGCTGAATCAAGACCATTAAATCGCACTACCAATGATCAAAGATGATCTGGGGGGGGGGGGGGGGGGAGTGTACCTATTTCATATTTTGGGGGCCAAAATTGGTGGAAATCATCAGGAATAGCTAATTCAATCATTCCACATGAAAGAAACAATAAATTTAACTGCCAACAAGAATCTCTAGAACTCAAATAGAATAATAAACCCATGTGACAAGGACTTTGCAGCGTTTTTTGAATCTAGGCACCTTGAAAAGGAAAAGAAAAAATTTTGAGGGGGTGTTTTAAAAAATTTTTTGCTGAGCGAATACATAGGTGTATTATTCACAGAATAATAAACCAAAAGTGGATCAAGGCGATTAAATGGCACTACCAATGATCAAAGATAATTTGAAAAAAAAAGGAGCGTACCTACCTAATTCGTGTTTTGGGGGCCAAAATTGGTAGAAATCATCATAAATAGCTATTTCAATTAGTTCACATTAAAGAAACAATAAATAAACAGCCAACATACATTTAACAGCCAACAAAAATCTCTAGAACTCCAATAGAATAATAAACCCATGTGACAAGGACTTTGCAGCGTTTTTATTATTAGTCATAAAACATTCCAATGTTCCCGGGTAGCAGAAAGAAATTATTTTATTATTTTTAGATCATTTCGAAATAAAAGCGTGTTTTTAAAAAGTGTTAAAAACAGTTTTAATCCGCGTTAAATTTGCGTTCGATAGAGCTAACAAAATTTCATACTCTATGGGGCTGAAACTTACACAAAAGAAGAAAATGAACATCGCGAAAACTTTGTAAAATTAGTAAGTGTACTAAAAAGATCTCAAACACCTGTTGAAAGTATTGAATCACCTGAAAACTATTCCTGAATCGCAGCTTTCCAAACGTGAACTCACTTTTATTTTTACCCGGATATAATCAGGAGTTGCGGCTGTAAAACACGAGTGATTTTATGGCAAACTATACTTCAAATGGCCTTCCTCATTTTGGCATCTTTTCGGCCGTTCTTGGTGTGCAATCGATTCAGATTACCTACTACTTTTACTCATGATAAAATCACAAGTTTGGGTAGTAGATCAGTATACGAAATATGATTAAAAACACGTTTTTTTTCTCTAAGGATAAGGCACCTCTCATCAATTGTGGGTATGACAACATATAATGGTATATTCAGAGACAGCGCAAAATTGCTCATTTAAAAAAGTGGTCGATTGTGCGGAAGTAACTCTGAAAAGCGGGCCAAAAAACGAATCCTATGCAATTGCCATCGGGAGAGGAGAGTGGGGGAAGTGATTTTTCTTTTAAAAAATGTAGGCGAGGAAATCGTATGACTTTTAATATATATTTATTATATTAATATATATTTGAGCCTGGACGGGTCATTGACCTTAGGCTCATAAACCTACATAAGTTTAGATCTTGTATTATGTATATAGACTCTCTAAAAATCATTATATTTGTTGTATAAAGTATTTGCTGAATAAAAAATTGAAATTGAATTTATTAATGTTTCATCGACCACAATCGACTCCCGCGTTAACGTTTGCTGAAAATCACATATTTAAGAACGTAGAAACAAATTCTAAAAATATGCTGCCGCAACGCCATCAAAATTTCAAATTTTCATGATTTTCAACGAATATTTGAAGAAAATTCCTCGCCACGTGGTTCCGAGTAGGCAGTTTTTGGAAAAGCTTAAAACTAGTTTTCACTCAATTTTTTAAAATATAATTCAAATGTAAAATCGAAAATGGGCCCCTGATAAAATATTATCTGTGCGACGTTTTGATTTTTTATGAAAATGTAACGCCAGCAATCTATCCACTGAATTAAAAGTTAGGTTTAGTCATCGAGTGGTACAGGTGAGTCTTATTGGATAGGAATGATTTCATTTACCTACTTCAGAAAGCTAAAAAACATGGACAGCAGCACCAAACACTATACCTACATGGGTAGCACATAAGTGAAGAAAAATGAAAAAACGTTCTAAATTTCTAGGTTAAAATCGCTTAGGTATGTTTTAGAACAAATCGAGCCCATCAGTTTGGGGTTGTTGCTATTCGATTAGAGAGGCAGGAGACATAAATGGAAGTTTTTCCGGGGTCAGGAAGCTCATGGATTTTTTTTCCAGTGAATCAGGGTTTCGAACCACTCCTGGAATATTGCAACATATTCCAGGATGTATATACATATTTACAAATTTATATATACATCCAAATTTTGGGCGAACTCTTGGGATGGATCAAAATGTTCTAAAACGGATTTTTACGTTAAAAAGTAAGTTAAACAAGTAATGTACCTACCTGCTAACAATTTTGAACCTATTGCAAGAGCTTAGTTCACAAAATAACTATTTTAATAGTCAAGAAATACTTTTCCTAAAAAAAAAAATTGGGTCAGTTTCAAATGTTGGGGGTCAAAAATCGGTAAAATTGGCTAAAAGCAACAAAACTATATTAAATATCAAATTGATATAAAATTCTTCAGTAATTAAAAATTACTTTCCTCCAAGAAATTTAAATTTTTTGGGGTCGTAAATCGCTGAAAGTCTGCATTTAAACAAAATAAAATGAACCGAAATTGGTAAAAAAATCATCCATGTAAAGACTGGTTACATAATTAGGATAATATTAGACTAGGTACCTACCTACTTACTTAATTAAATATTAAAAGTGGCTCGCGCGCGCAAAACAAAAAGATGAATTTGTTGTTTTGTGGAATTGGTACAAGTTGCTTTGAAAAAGAAAAAAACGCGACAAATTATTACACAAGGTTTTATTATTTTCAGTGCAGACACCCCTTCTACGTAGATCCCTGCTTTCCCCAGGAAAGCCCTAAATCGCGAGTAGGTACCTACAGCAGCCGGCCAGGCAATCACAGTTTCATAAATATGCGGTGGATTCAAGAATTCTATCATTAATTACCTATTTGTTTTTATGCAAATTATTTTGTCAAGTTGCCAAAGTACCTACCTATCAACAAAATCCAAAATAACTATCATTCATCGAATTGCATCGATTATTCGTCGTATTGTCTCGGAAAAAACAACTCGATTTCATACAGCCATGGGTGATTATAATCAGCTGTTCCCTAGCAATGATTTCTTATATAGAAGAGGTTGAAATCGTCGGCTGCATATTGATAAGGCCCGGTCAGCTCGGGTGGCTTCATTATTGAAAATAGTAAACCAAAACGCTGCAAAGTCCTTGTAACATGGGTTTATTATTCTCGATTGAATACGGCACGATTGTGACCTCAGTGAAGAGACCCACAAAAATATATTTGATAGTTTTAAACTCGAATATTAGGTTGCTATATTTTCGACAAATTATTTTCGATCAATGAAATTGTCATAGAGTTGTCTTGATTTACCTGCTATTATACCGATTTCTCGTTATTATTTATTATTTGTTTCTGGTTATTATACAAATTTCTGTGTTATTATACGAATTTCTGGAAATTACAGCCATTTTCACAGGTTTTTGACCCATAAACATTGAATTTTGAGAGTTAAAACCCAATTCTTCACTCAGTGGTCAAAATCAACTCCATACCTGTTGTAACTTTTGATGTTAAAAGGTTGAAATAAAGGAAGGCGGCTTAGCACTTGATGAACGTTATAATAATTCAGTCCGAACAATGTCGTCATTCACCTGCGGTGGTGGTGGTGGTTTCAATTATTATATATCCTGAGGAGGTACTTATCGGTTAACGGGAGGCCACTAATCTATTCAGAAGTCCCAAACAACCTGCTCATTCACGGGATAGTTTCTGAGATTGTTTATCTTTTTTGAGATGCGAGCGCTAGCGAGCATCCAGATCGCTTGACAATGCATTCCACTAATCTATTCAGAAGTCCCAAACAACCTTCAGCTTTTTTTGTAAAACAAATTTGAAAGAATTGTAAAAAATCGCGTCTTTACCCAACTTGGTACCGCCGCCAAACGTTCCACGTTTGCCATCATTCGACACTGACTGAAAACACATCCAGACAACGAACGAAAGCGATAACTAATAATTCAGAAAATAATAATTTAAATAATTTTAAATCGTTAAATGAGTGGCCTCCCGTTAACCGATAAGTACCCCTGAGGATACGGTCATAACAACTCTCCCCCCCCTTAATTGAAACATGAATACAACATGATTGAAGAACATGAAAATAGAACATTGAACATGCAAATTATTTGAAATATGAAAATGAAACCTTGAAAACATAAAAATTATTTGAATTACGAAACTGTTGAAACATCCATTGGATATCAAGAAGTTTTGAACAATTTAAATGTTGAATTATTTGATTACTACGTGCAGTCATAGTTTTGAAGATAGCCTGGGGGGTTGCGTTGCCGATTTGATCGTCTGAGTGCGGGCTCATCTGTCACAAAAGGCGTTTGCTGTGGTTCAGTCGGAGCAACAGGCGTCGGAGCAGCCCTTGAAGTTGGCTCATACGCGGCGAAATTTCTTGGCAGGGGCGGATCCAGAATTTTTTTCCGGAGGGGGTCACAGGGTAGAACAATATAAAAAATAACAAAAAATAAAAAAATAACCAAACGAACAATACAAACCGAATTTTCAATCTTATGCCTAAACTCGTCCAATTTGTCTACTTACAAAATTAATTGTATTTATTTATAAAATTCATTGTTTATGTAAAAAATATTTTTCAATATCTATTAATTATTTAACTGATAAATGTATTTATTTTCAATTTTCTTCTAAAAAAGTGTCCTAATGTGTTTTCAAACAAATTGGCGCATTTTATGGCAGCGTAGCTAACTTCAGAGTTTGCAAATCAAAACATTGAAACCACAACAATCTATTGTTGATCTCAGTGAGTATCGTTTTTACTGAAATTGGCAGGAAAGAAAACGAGAACGAAACAAAAACAAGATAATAATTAATAAAAATAAGAAGAAATAAACAAGGTGCAATTTGACGGATACACCAAGGTAAATTTATTGACATAATTGTATATAAAGTAACATTGGTAGGACCAAGTGTACGATTGTATTCGACTAATTTTGACATTTTTGATCGAATCTTTTTAGATTTTTTATAGTTCTTTTTCGATTTCACAAAAACTGGGTTCGTTTTCGTTTGTTAGCGAATTTTCAAAGAAAATGAAGCTATTGCAATGGCTTCGAAATTTAAATAATATAAATTTTTGGAAATTTTCTTCATAGAAATCCGTTTCAGACCATTCTAAAACGATTCCTGAAATTTAACACTTTTTTATATGTATATATATATATATATATATTTATATATTTATTTATATATGTGTCACTCCAGACGATAACTCTCGATAGAATTGAGATAAACAGCTCAAATTTGCACAAAAAATCTATCTTGGCAATCGAAAGGCTAAGTTCGAAGATGGGCGAAATTGGCCTACTCTAAGGAGGGTTTTGGCGCATTTAAAGTGCGCAAAAATTACCCAAAAATCCCCAAAATGTTATTTTCCAACAAGTGACCCCTCATTTTAAAGGTTTTTGCACGCTGAACACGATGGTGGAATCGGATTTTAGATATCTTGATCCGTTCTCAAATTAGAGCATTTAAAGTGCGCAAAAATTACCTAAAAATCCCCAAAATGTTATTTTCTAACAAGTGACCCCTCATTTTAAAGGTTTTTGCACGCTGAACACGATGGTGGAATCGGATTTTAGATATCTTGATCCGTTCTCAAATTAGAGCATTTAAAGTGCGCAAAAATTACACAAAAATCCCCAAAATGTTATTTTCCAACAAGTGACCCCTCATTTTAAAGGTTTTTGCACGCTGAACACGATGGTGGAATCGGATTTTAGATATCTTGATCCGTTCTCAAATTAGAGCATTTAAAGTGCGCAAAAATTACCCAAAAATCCCCAAAATGTTATTTTCTAACAAGTGACCCCTCATTTTAAAGGTTTTTGCACGCTGAACACGATAGTGAAATCGGATTTTAGATATCTAAATCCGTTCTTAAATTAGAGCATTTAAAGTGCGCAAAAATTACCCAAAACTAGGATAATCTTTAAACTCTTACCCCCACCCCCTTAGAGTGGTCAGATTGAAAAATGTGAGAAGTATTAATTGAAGACGAGAGTTCGAAGCAAAAAAGGGGGAGGCAAACGATTAGTACAACTCCTTGAATTTACCCACAGCGATCAAATAAATAAGCACTTAGTACAATTACGTAATAAACAAACGGTAGAATCAGGATGGACAAAACGTACAAATTAAAATAAATACGAAGAGAATATACATAGAAAACCAAATTTTAGACCGAAGTTTTCCTTTATTCAAAACCATAGCCATTAATTCGAATATTTCTTTGAAAATTCGCTCATTAAGTCATGCTGCATGACTGATTTTTTTTTTTTGTTTTCGGGTTTGTGAACAATTCGTTCAGCTCTACTTTTTGAAATGCAGGCTGATTCTGGGGGGGGGGGGGGGGGGGTCATGACCCCTGTGACCCCCCCCCCCCCCCCCCCCCCCCTTGGATCCGCGCCTGTTTCTTGGTTGGCTGTTGTTGATTCCCTGTCAGGAACTGATTGTTGTGGCTGTGGCAGACTGATTTGTGGGTCAGGCGCGAAGTTGACAGACTTCTTCTGAACTCCAGTGGAGCGCAGTTGATCCACATGTCGCTTGTAGACGTATCCGTCATCTAACTGGACTAGATAATGGAGTAATCCATATTTTTCTACAACTACGCCGAAACGCCAAGTAGGTCTGGTATTGGTGTAGTATCTTGATTGGACTCTATCTCCAACTTTGAATTGGCGAGTCCCTGCAATCGATGTGGTGCTGGATGGCTGTTTGAAGGGTTTGATGGCATCAAGACGTATACGTAATTTCCTTTTGGTTTATTATTCTGTGAATAATACACCTATGTATTCGCTCAGCAAAAAATTTTTATAACACCCCCTCAAAATTTTTTCTTTTCCGTTTCAAGGTGCGTAGATTCCAAAAATGCAATGTCCGTCCGCCGTATCACGTGTACAGGCTTCATTTTCGGTCTAAAAAATTCGTTCTTTCGCACACATGCTCCATTTGGGCCCCAGTTGTGTCCCGAAACTTTTCAGCCCGATCGGAATATACCCAGGGGTGTTATGAGTGAAAATGTGTGTAAAAATAGGTACTTTTTGCGTTTTAACAACATGTTAGTAACATGAGCTTTTGAGGTATCGTTTTTCATGTTTTTGGGGACGAGAAGACCGAATATGAAGTCGATTTTGACCGAAAAGTGGAAAATTGAGGTTGTACCAGATGTTCAGCTCCCAAAATTGATTTTTTATAAGTCAAAAACCTGGAAAATCGTCTGAAATCACCATCAATTTGTAGAATAACACTAGAAAAAGTATCAAGAGGTGGATCAAGACGATTAAATGGTACTGTCAATGATCAAAGATAATTTGAAAAAAAAGGAGCGTACCTAATTCGTGTTTTGGGGCCAAAATTGGTGGAAACCACCAGAAATAGCTATTTAAATTATTTTATATGAAAGAAACAATAAATAAACAGCCAACGTTTCTGTAGGTATGTCCAATAGAATAATAAACCCATGTGACAAGGACTTTGCAGCGTTTTTAGGTAGAAACCTACAGAAATGTTGGCTGTTCATTTATTGTTTCTTTCCCGTGAAATAATTGAAATAGCTATTTCTGATGGTTTCCACCATTTTTGGCCCCTAAAACACGAATTAGGTACGCTCCTTTTGGTTTATTATTCTCTGAATAATACACCTATGTAATCGCTCAGCAAAAAATTTTTATAACCCCCCCTCAAACTTTTTTCTTTTCCATTTCAAGGTGCGTAGATTCAAAAAATGCAATGTCCGTCCGCCGTCCGCCGTCCGCCGTATCACGTGTACAGGCTTCATTTTCGGTCTAAAAAAGTCGTTGTTTCGCACACATGCTCCATTTGGGCCCTAGTTGTGTCCCGAAACTTTTCAGCCCGATCGGAATATACCCAGGGGTGTTATGAGTGAAAATGTGTGTAAAAATAGGTACGTTTTGCGTTTTAGCAACATGTTGGTAACATGAGCTTTTGAGGTATCGTTTTCCATGTTTTTGGGGACGAGAAGATCGAATATGAGGTCGATTTTGGCCAAGGAGTGGAAAATTGAGGTTGTACCAGATGTTCAGCTCCCAAAATTGATTTTGTATGAGTCAAAAACCTGCGAAATCGTCTGAAATCACCATCAATTTGTAGAATAACACTAGAAAAAGTGTCAACAGGTGAATCAAGACGATTAAATGGCACTACCAATGATCAAAGATAATTTATTTATTTAAAAAAAAGAAAAAAAGCGTACTTTATTCGTGTTTTGGTGGCCAAAATTGGTGGAAACCACCAGAGATAGCTATTTCAATTATTCTATATGAAAGAAACAATAAATAAACAGCCAACATCTCTGTAGGTATGTCCAATGGAATAATAAACCCATGTGACAAGGACTTTGCAGCGTTTTTTCAATTTATCTTTGATCATTGGTAGTGCCATTTAATCGTCTTGATCCACGTGTTGACACTACTTCCAGTGTTATTATACAAATTGATGGTGATTTCAGACGATTTCCCGGGTTTTTCTTTGGTCAAAATCGACTTCATATTCGGGCTTCTCGTCCCCAAAAACATGGAAAATACCTTAAAAGCTCATTTTGTATTTTCGGTCGAAAAAATTCGTTCTTTCTCACACATGCTCCATTTGGGCCCTAGTTGTGTCCCGAAACTTTGCAGCCCGATCGGAATATACTGAAGGGCGTTATGGGTGAAAAATGGGTGTAAAAATAGAGTTTTTTGGCGTTTTAGTAACGTGAGCTTGCGAGATCGTTTTCCATGTTTTTGGGGACGAGAAGACCGAATATGAAGTCGATTTTGACCAAAGAGTGGAAAATTGAGGTTGTAACGAAGTTTCACCCTTAAACTTACGTAAAATTTTGGTCTAAAATCGTCGTTCTTGCGCGCACGGTTTGGCAACACATTTGGGCTCTAGTTGTGCTCCGAAGCTCGGCAGCCCGATCGGAATACTGGGTGTAAATTAATAATGGGCGTAAAAATAGGAGTGTTGAGTTTTTTTAGGTTTTAGTGAACATGAGCTTTTGAGGTACCGTTTTCCATGTTTTTTTTTTTTGGGGGCCAGAAGACCGACTATGGAGTCGATTTTGACGAACGAGTGAAGAATTGAGGTTGTAACGAAGGTTCAGCTCCCAGAATCCATTTTTTTAAGTCAAAAACCTGGGAAATTGTCTGAAATCACCATAAATTTGTACAATAACTCTAGAAGTAGTATCAGCAAGTGAATCAAGACAATTAAATAGCACTATCAATAATCAAAGATAATTTGTAAAAAAAAAAAAGAAGAAAGAAACAATAAATGAACAGCCAACATTCCAATGGAATAATAAAACCAGTCCAATAGAATAATAAAACCCATGCCCCTTCGCAGCATTTTTGCTTGAAACGTAAAAGAAAAAATTTTGAGGGGGTGTTCCAAAAAAAAAATGTCCGAACCGAATACATATGTATATCATTCAGAGAATAACAAACCAAAATGGAACCTCGATCCTGCTCCTACCAACTATTTGGTGCCCTTCGGCCTGGTGGAGCCGACAAAGTTAGTTGGGGCAGGTTGCTCAACCCGAATTAGGTATATTATATAATTCGATGTTTGCGACTCGAATCCACTTACCTATTGTAGAAACGACAATAGATTGATCGGGTTGAGCTTAAGCGGGACTCTGCTCAATCCTTTATTTCCTCAAAATGCCCTCCGTTTTGGCGAATACAGAGACCGGTTCGTTTGTGAAGGGACCAAAGGTGGCAGCGAAAAAGATAAGAACTCATCCCAATCATTCGTAGAGGTACACAAACAACAGTCGTCTCACGGATCTTTCAATCCTCTTCCATAGTTCCATTCTTTGTAATGCCAACACCCTTGGACGAAAATGAAAATAACGACCAAATACTTACTGGGAGATGATGTGGGGTGTCACCATTCGATTTGAAAATTACCCCATAGTGGACTTCACAAAACTTCACAAAAGGTACATTTTTCATGAAAAAACCCACGATTTAGCAGGAAACAACACGTTTTTTCGTATTCAAACCCCATTTTAGCGAATTTTCGAAGATCAGGAAGCTATTGTTCTCGGTCCAAAATTTTTAAAACTCGAATTTCCGAAAGATTTTTATACCAAAATCCGTTTCAGACCATCCTGAATTCCCTGCCGAAAGACACCGAAAATTATATGTATATATATATATATATATTTATATATTTATATATTTATATATTTATATATTTATATATTTATATATATATTTATATATTTATATATGTATGTGTCATTCCAGACGATAACTCTCGAAAGAATTGAGATAAAAAGTTCAAATTTGCACGAAAAATCTGTCTTGGCAATCGACAGGCTAAGTTCGAAGATGGGCAGAATCGGGTCACTCTAAGGGGGAGTTTTGGGGAGTTTTAGGGGGGGAAAATTACCCATAAATTCCCAAAATGAAAAAGTCTGACAAGTGACACCTCATTTTAAAGGTTTTTGTACGCTGAACACGATGGTGAAATCAGAATTGCGATATCTCATTCCATTCTCAAACTGGAGCACTTTGAAGATGAAGGAACGTGGTTATTTCTTGAGATGTTCTTCCTGGTTCGTCTGCTCTAATCTGATAACGGAATGGGATATCGCAATTCTGACTTCACCATCGTGTTCAGCGTTGGAAAATCTACAAACCGAGGTGTTACTCGGCAAAAAATGGAACAAAAAATTTGTTACGTACCCAATACCTACTCTTCTGGTATTCAAAACATTTTTGATTTCCCCCTCCCCATCCTTCCACCCCAAATTTTACTTTGCGAAAAACTACTCCTGTTTTAATTTAGTATGGTATCAAGTTGGGAAAACATTGGCCGAAAATTAATTTTCAGAAAATTTTAGGCGGAGGAGGAAGATGCCGAAAACTTCGAAAATTCGCTCTTATAGCCATGCTGCATGACTGTGGTTTTTCTCTCTTGAAATCAATTCCAAAAAACGTTTTGATTAGTCCGTTGGAAAGCTGACGTTTTGGCACATTTTTTAGCTTACCTTCACCATTCTACTACAAGAATTAATAGGATCACCAAGCGTTTGAAAAAACAGACGATTTTAAGATTTTGACCAAATTCACTTTTCAAACTCCATTTTCACTCCTCAAATCCACCTAAAAAAAATTTTGTTAGGCATTAGAGAGACAGGAAATTTAACGCTCTTTCCAACGGTATCTTCAAATTTGAATTTATTCTTTAAATTAAGGAAATTATAGCTGCTTTAGTGAGACGAGGTCGGAAACTCGAAAAAAATCTTAAAAGTGAAAAAAGTGGGGTATTAAGCGGAGTAAAAAAAAAATGTTATAGGACACTTTTGGTCGGAAATTAGATGTAGAGGACGTGGGATAGAGGTTTTGCATCACTCATGTTACACCCTGTATGGTCAGGGTTTCATAATAGTCGGGTAAGCAGGTAAATTATTTTCTCTCTTCGTCAAAAAATTTCTCCGTAGTAGCCTTGCATAACAATGAGTCCCCGTAGCTGTTCAGCAGAAAAGTCTCCATTCACCCCAAATACTGGAGAATACCCGATGATTATAGGCTGGTGCCTTGTGCCGTTATGTCAACTTGACTCACGATAACAACAACAAGAAGTTGAGGATTAGCCTTTAGAGCCGAACTGTCAGCAACCCGAGTTATTTGTTTGCTTACATCTCATGTCAATAGATGCCGTCGGCATGTACATTTGGGGGAGACCTCAAATGGTTTTCGTACCAAGAGTGAACAAACCTGGGCGCAACGAAGGCGCAATTGGAATACAGGGTGGTGAATAATGAGGAGTACTCTTGACTTCTGTTTATATTTTTAAATTAAAGTATGTTCCATACTAAGAATTTTGAGACCAACCGCACTCTTCTACAATGAACAGCTCTTTTTCTATGATTTTGGTCTATGATTTTGATTTTTGTATTACCTATGTATTCGCTCAGCAAAAAAGTTTTATAACACCCCCTCGAAATTTTTTCTTTTCCGTTTCAAGGTGCGTAGATTCCAAAAATGCAATGTCCGTCCGCCGTATCACGCATACCGGCTTCATTTTTGGTCTAAAAAATTCGTTGTTTCGCACACATGCTCCATTTGGGCCCTAGTTGTGTCCCGAAACTTTTCAGCCCGATCGAAATATACCCAGGGGTGTTATGAATGAAAATGTGCACAAAAATAGGTACTTTTGCGTTTTATCAACATGTTAGTAACATGAGCTTTTGAGGTATCTTTTTCCAAGTTTTTCGGGACGAGAACACCGAAGATGAAGTCGATTTTGACCAAAGAGTGGAAAATCGAGGTTCTACCAAATGTTCAGCTCCCAAAATTGATTTTTTTATGAGTCAAAAACCTGGGAAATCGTCTGAAATCACCATCAGTTTGTATAATAACACTGGGAAAGGTGTCAACACTTGGATCAAGACGATAAAATGGCACTAACATTGATCTAAGATAAATTGAAAAAAAAGGAGCTTACCTAATTCGTGTTTTAGGGGCCAAAAATGGTGGAAACCATCAGAAATAGCTACTTATTTCAATTATTTCACATGAAATAAACAATAAATGAACAGCCAGCATTTCTATAGGTATGTCCAGCAGAATAATAAACTCATGTGACAAGGACTTTGCAGCGTTTTTTCTTTTACGTTTCAAGGTGCGTAGATTCAGAAAATGCAATGTCCGTCCGCCGTATCACGCATACCGGCTTCATTTTTGGTCTAAAAAATTCGTTGTTTCGCACACATGCTCCAATTGGGCCTTAATTGTGTCCCGAAACTTTTAAGCCCGATTGGGATATACCCAGGGGTGTTATGAGTGAAAAAAGGGTGTAAAATAGTTATTTTTTGTGTTTTAGTAACACGAGGTTTTCCATGTTTTTTAGGATGAGAAGACCGAATATGAAGTCGATTTTGACCAAAGAGTGGAAAACTGAGGTTATAACGAAGCTTCAGCCTTAAATTTACGTTAAATTATCGTATAAAATCGTCGTTCTTCCGCACATAGTTTGGGTCCCCATTTGGGAACACATTTGGGTCCTAGTTGTGCTTCAAAGCTCGGCAGCCCGATCGGAATACACCCAGGGGCGTTATGGGAAAAAAATGGGTTAAAAATAGGGGATTTGGAGGATTTTTTGAGGTTTTAGTGACCACAAGCTTTTCCATGTTTTTAGGTCGAGAAGACCGAATATAATTGAGGTTGTAACGAAGGTTGAGCTCCCGAAATTCATTTTTTATGAGTCAGAAACCTGGGAAATTGTCTGAAATCACCATAAATTTGTATCATAACACTAGAAGTAGTATTAGCGGGTGAATCAAGACGATTAAATGGCAAATCAATGTTCAAAGATGAACAGCAATATTTCTGTGGGTATGTCCAGTAGAATAATAAACCCAAGTGACAAGGACTTTGCAGCGTTTTCTAAGAAGATTCCAGCCCTACCTAAGTCACAGTTGGTAAGGGGCTCCGGCCCAGGCGGGAGGGGTGCAATGACGGCACTCGTTGCGGAACGTTTGAAAGCTCATACAAAAGAGCTGTTCATCGTAGGAGAGTGTGGTTGGTTTCAAAACTCTTAGAATGGAACCTACTATAATTTAAAAATATAAACAGAAGTGATGGGTGTAAGGTTATTATTAAAGACGCTTGTGATCCAATACTGTTGGCCGTCTAGACACACCTAGTGGCAAGAGGACACACTAGAGGGCAGGCAGTTGTGTTAAGGTCTCTTGTAAAAATACAGCACATTTCCCAGTTAATTCCGTATTATTAATTTCTAAATTCCCACAAATAACATGGCGCAGTCGGTAGGATGCGCGGTGGCTCGAAGTAGAGAAATTAAATGGCAAATCGGCATATGAGGTTATGAAAAACCTGAAACCCATTTTCGCTCGCTGGGGAATTCCGTCAGCTGTGATTGGTGATAATATCCCTTGTAACAGAAGTTTCTGTCGTTCGCTGAGGAGTGGGGGGTTCTGGTTGTTAGGTCTAGCCCTCTGTACCCTCGCAGTAATGGGTTAGCTGAGAAAGGGGTTGGCATAACCAAAAGTATTCTTCTGCCAGTTCGAGTAGGCAGTAGAGCTTCTTCACTTGAATCACATGAACGTTAGAATAGTTGGGTAGGTTCATTTTGATACGGGACCATCTGCGATCAAACCCGCATGTACCCTCAACATTTCAGCTCTCTACGACTATTTTTCGCCTATTTTTCGCGTAGTTGGAAGCGTTACAAGAAAATGGTCAACTTTTCATGTTCGTGCATGCGCAGACAAAAGTTACATTACGATTCCAATGAAATTCATTTGAAACTATCAAAGTATTATTCCTGATCAACCCTCTAAGTTTGAACTCATTTCAACGATATTTCGGGTTGTTATGGGCGTTTCAAGTATTTCACGTTTGCACATGCCCAGACGAAAGTTACAGAACTTTTTCAATGATTTTTGTACAGGGACCATCTGTGATCCAACCCGCACATACCCTCCAAATTTCAGCCCATTTATTTCAGGTAGTTATGGGACAGAAACAAAAACATTCCTCGATGTCTGAAACGTAAAATGGCTGTGGAAATTTCCATTTTGGAGGGCATTAATTTTTTTATACTCATTCACGAATCTAATGCTTCCCTAACTTCTGTAGTGAGGAAGCAAAATGTGATTTTGACTCCAAGGACTTCCAGTTGGTATTGTTAAATTATAGGAACAGTCCAGTGGCAGATTTTAGTGCTTCCCTCTTCCTCTGCCCAGTTACTACAAAGTCGTGAGTTGCACTCCACGTTGCCAGTGGATCTGTGGATCTCTACTTTTCCCGAGGGTGTACGATGACGTTTTTTCGTAGATGCTGGAGAATCAAAGGAAACAGAAAGCGTACTACGATAGGACAAGCAAGAATGCAAATGTAAAGGTTTTGATGAGGCAAAATGATGTCAGGATTAGGGGAGAAATTGTTAGTGTTTTAGAAGCCCCTAGGTCCTACATTGTCAAGGTTGGTGGTAAAGTGTACCTGTACTGGCCGCGAAGGATTCTCTAATAAAATTCATTCCTTACATTCAAGTGCCGTTTTATTCTTCTCATCTCCCGGCCAGTAGGTACAGGTACATAATATTTGGCGCCCAACGAGGGGCGCCAAATGTAATACTTAAATGTAAGGAACGAATTTTATAGAGAATCCTTCGCGGACTCGATCGGAACTGCTCTCACGGGTTTTCGGAGGCTCGTTCCCCCCCTGCGGAGTGCGGCGGTGCTTACCTCAGCACTTCCTTCGGTACAAAAGAGTACCACCGTAATTCCTAGTTTTTGAGAAAATGGAAGGAAAATAGCGTAGGTACTGGAGGGAAAATAGGATATGTCGGGTGTTCCAGTTGTAGAGCGTAGATCAAAGAGGATTAAATAGAAACCTGATTTTTCAGATTATATCACTTTCTGAATCATGTCTGAATGAATTCAGATCAATCAATTTATCTGTTACAAAAATATGTGTTTATTGTTCTTGATAAACTGATGCCTACATTCATCAATTCATCGAATTTCTTCTTACACCTTATGTGGTAAGCCATCTTGCAATGTGATGCCTACATTGTCTCTGTGATGCCTAGTTCTCTAATTATACATAGTTTGAAATATTCCAAGACTTGAATTAATTGTTCAGAATGATGGTCCCCATTCGTTGTTTATTAAAGTTGATTACCTACCAGTTAGTTCTCCAAAAAGAGGGGCATGTAAGGTTATTATTAACCCTCCGTTACCCACGTGGGGTCTGTGCGGGCCCCAGGCGAGTGGTTTTACATCTACAGTTGCGCTCCCCAGCGTCTAAGCGTCGTGGCTTCGAGTACCTTCCCACTCGGTATCGCTCCAGCCGGCTCCCAGCTCGGATCGGCGTGCAAGGTAAGCCATCAGTCCTTTTTTTGCAGTTTTTTGTTTAAAAACGTGGTTGGGGTCCAAGCGGACCCCACGTGGGTAACTTCGTAGCAAAATTGTAATCCATTCCATCCATATTTTTTTTCAGTTTTTTGGGAATTTGATAGGTCATTTGATGATTCCTTTCAGATTTACCTGTTTCTTGAAACATGTTTCGGTTGAGGAGTCGATTAGAGCAGAGTTGGAGCGGCTAGAGAGGGAGGACCCAAGGGAAGAGTGGAGTTTGGACGAAGTGGACAGTGAAGAGGATGATGCATCTTTGCCCAATGACGATAACGTTCTGGATGAGTTTACTGTAGATGAAGAACCAACAGTGGCTCTTTTTTTTACCTCAGACTCCGTCAGATTCAGACTCGGATGAAGATCGAGACTTCCTCCTGGGAAAAGACGGCGAGACCATTTGGTCGACAGCAGCTATGAGGAAGAGAACAAGTAGAACGCCAGCAAGAAACACCATAACTCATCTTCCAGGTGCCAAAGGGGATGCCCGAGGACACCGCGCTCTCTTTTTTCAAATTATTCTTGAGTGAAGACATTGTTCAGTTGATCGTAGTCCAGACTAATGAGGAAATCTGCAGAAGACAGGCAAATTATAGAAGACAGGCAAATGCAAATAATTTGCCTGTCTTCTGCAGATTTCCTCATTATTGTGGAGTACGATCAACTGAACAATGTATTCTTCACTCAAGAATAATTTGAAAAAAGAGAGCGCGGTGTCACAGGCTCGGGCATCCCCTTTGGCACCTGGAAGATGAGTTATGATGTTTCTTGCTGGCCTTCTACTTGTTCTCTTCCTCATAGCTGCTGTCGACCAAATGGTCTCGCCATCTTTTCCGAGGAGGAAGTCTCGATCTTCATCCTAGTCTGAATCTGACGGAGTCTGAGGTAAAAAAGGATCCACTGTTGGTTCTTCATCTACAATAAACTCATCCACAACGTTATCGTCATTGGGCAAAGATGCATCATCCTCTTCCCTATAGAGACTAGATCTATCAAAATTTATTTCAACACGTTTTATATAGCCCTATACTACCTTCCCGTTACTTCCCTATAGAGACTAGATCTATCAAAATTTATTTCAACACGTTTTATATAGCCCTATACTACTTCTGAAAATGTTGGAAGCTGCAAAGATGGGATTTAGCAGCGCGAGGAGCGCGAAAATGGGTGGGGTCCGCAGGGACCCCACGTGGGTAACGTTTAAACTCTGCCCCACGTGGGTAACGGAGGGTTAAAGACACTTGTGATCCAATACTGTTGGCCGTCTAGACACACCTAGTGGCAAGAGGACACACTAGAGGGCAGGCAGTTGTGTTAAGGTCTCTTGTAAAAATACAGCACATTTCCCAGTTAATTCCGTATTATTAATTTCTAAATTCCCACAAATAACATGGCACAGTCGGTAGGATGCCCGGTGGCTCGAAGTAGAGAAATTAAATGGCAAATCGGCATATGAGGTTATCAAAAACCTGAAACCCATTTTCGCTCGCTGGGGAATTCCATCAGCTGTGATTGGTGATAATATCCCTTGTAACAGAAGTTTCTGTCGTTCACAGAGGAGTGGGGGGTTCTGGTTGTTAGGTCTAGCCCTCTGTACCCTCGCAGTAATGGGTTAGCTGAGAAAGGGGCCATGGGGTTGGCATAACCAAAAGTATTCTTAAGAAATGTGATTTTGGACTCCCAGTTGGTATTGTTAAATTATAGGAACAGTCCAGTGGCAGATTTTAGTGCTTCTCCTGCTCAGTTACTACAAAGTCGTGAGTTGCACTCCAAGTTGCCAGTGGATAAGTCTCTACTTTTTCGTAGATGCTGGAGAATCAAAGGATACAGATAGCGTACTACGATAGGCCAAGCAAGAATAATGAGACACGTTTGTGGTAAATGAAAAGCTTTTGATGAAGCAAAATGATGTCAGGATTAGGGGAGAAATTGCTAGTGTTTTAGAAACCCCTAGGTCTTACATTGTGAAGGTTGGTGGTAAAGAGTACCGCCGTAATTCCTACTTTTTGAGAAAATTGAAGGAAAATAGCGTAGGTACTGGAGGGAAAAGAGGATATGTTGGGAGTTCCAGTTGTGGAGCGTAGATCAAAGAGGATTAAAAAGAAACCTGATTTTTCAGATTATATCACCTACTGAATTATGTCTGAATGAATTTACGTCAATCAATTATCTGTTATAAAAATATGTGTACTGTTCTTGATAAATTGATGACTATATTGTCTATTTTTACAATTTTCAAAAATAGTTCTTTAATTGTAGTTTGAAATGTTCGAAGACTTGAATTTATTGTTCAGAATGTTGTTCGCCATTCGTTATGTTTATTAAAGTTGATTACCAGTTAGTTCCCCAAAAAGAGGGGCAAGTAAGGGTATGATTAAAGACGCTCGTGATCCAATACTGTTGGCTGTCTAGACACACCAAGTGGCAAGAGTACAGGCAGTACCTAATATAAACAAAAGTCATGTCCTCATGATTAGTTTCCAAGGTACGTTCCTACCTAATGAGGAAAGTGGTACTATCTAAATCATTTGCGAAGAAATCGTGGAAACCCATTTAAAATAAAAACGGAGTTATTGAAAAATAGTCTATTTCCACTAATACATGTAGGATTAGTGGACGACATAAGTTGGAAAATATACAGATTGAGTTCTGAGCTTACTTTCATGAAGTGTACCTGAATTTATTACTGTGACGGTTAGGTCTCTTACTTGACAGGTCGCCTCTGAGGCGGTGAGCCTAAACACCCAACTGAACCTCCTTCTCAACATTAGGGCCCCACGTTATTGGCTCGACATTTACCTATGATAATCACAGGTTATCCTAGACACCATTTTTCCAACAGCAGGTAGTATACTCGGTGGGGAGGAAGGAAGATCACATAAAACTTGCGGAAAAATGGAAACGTCTCTTTTCTCAATAAGTATACCATTAAACAAGGAAAGGTAAATACAAAAATACACAAGTCGACAGAACTCAACGTCTTTTTTAATTAAAAAAAAGAAAAAAAAAGATATCTTAGACTTTATGACAAGTTTTGATTTGCATTTAAATGCAAGCAATTATATATATAAATCCACAACCATCTAGCTTGAAACCACGCCGATTTCAAAATATAAGCTTATTTTCATCTAAACAAATCTTTTTCTAACATTTTACATAGTGAAAAGTAAAAACTAACATCTGTTTTATATATTCTTGTCATAATAATTATTATATACAATGAATAAATTGACAGGAATACAGTCTGTAGCAACCATTTGGAGAAAATTATTTGGGATTCGTTGTGAAGTAACTCATATTACTTCTAAACAAAAAGTGGACCAGTTTAGAAACGTTGAACATCATTACACTTGTAGTACGTATCAAACATCCGAGTGAATCTATACTATAACACACTAGGTACCCTATAGTATAAGTACGAATGGGTGTGTAGGTTCTCAGCTCCAGTTAAAATTTGAAGAGCCACAGACTTGAAGAGTGCTAAAATATTTTCAATTATTTATTCGCATACCAAATGATGCCAAGGTATGTATCAATCATTGTCATAATGATGGTCTGTGGAAGGAGGATAATTTCATTCAACAGTTGGAATTTCAAAAAAGTTTAAGAAAAATTGAAAGGCGCATTCTCTAGGTCACTCAATGCGCCTTTTATAAGACATGGCATGTACGTAGATACGCATGAAGGTGATCATCTAGTGGGGTATAAAATATATAAGAAATCCGAAGTTATGAAATTGCTTTATAGCAAAGTTACAGTATAATTTAGTTAACTAAATACCTATAGTATTTATTTCATGTAGGTAATAGAAATAATATATAGTTAAAGGTGAACACAATACAAGTGGGTACTTAATGCACTAAATCAAAAAATAATTAGAATAAGAAGTTATACAATATCAAGCAAATGGGAAAAATTAATATAGTATACGCTGAAGAGAATCATGATTGGGCTACCTACTTGTGCCAAGTGGACAGATACCAAAGAATTTTCCACTCCGGTCATAATACTGTAAAATTAATGGATAGAAACACGAAAGTAACTAGCATAATAGTGAAAGTAGCAGCACGAACATGAAATGACACAGGGTCAGAATAGGTGATTTATTTAGATTTGTAAGTTATCACTACTATTGTATATGACGTATATCAGTACCTATATATACCATGTAAGTCAGTAAGTCTAAAAAAAAAAGACATCATTGTTGGGAACAGTTTCAGATAAAGCTCCTCCCCATGATAGATAGATTGAAAGTAGGTAAATGCCTGCAAAAAATAGGTTCCAACCTCATACCATTGATTTCATTGATTTTTCATTGATTCAACTATTTCAGTGATATTTTATTAGTGGCATCCATAAAAATTAGCGACATTCAAACTGTCATCAGTCCTTCAAAGAAACCATTTTGAAGATATCGGTTCCCAAGAAAACTTCTTGGTGTAAGTATTCAGTTGTGAATGTAAACTACAGTTCAATGAATCTATTCGAATAATATTGGATTTTTATGAGCCATTCTCCACATCGAGATGAGGTCGTTGATTCATTTTCGATTTTTACAATAGGAAGTTTCAAGAAACAAACTGAACCATCCGAAGAAAGGAGAAAAGAAGATTTATGACTTAGCAGGTACCAGAGTTACGAGTTTTTCAACCCAACACATCCTCATTCTAACATTCCCGCCATCACTTCATGATTACCCCAGAAATTTCAATTAGAAATTGTTCCTAAAACTGAATATTGTCATCAATAGTTTCTCAGCACTTATTGGTACATACGTACCCAACTGGTTTCAAGCAAAAGGTTAACTGGGAACAGAGTTAGGTATCCTACTACTCAAAAGTGGCATACACAGGCTTGTCTAGATAAACTTGAACCCCCTCTACCTTGTTCACTCATTTTAGTATTACAGACAAACATTTCCCTGAAACCAAGATTAATTTGCACCACGAGAAGAAGCCAAGGAGGAATAACTTAAGGGGGGGGGGGGGAAAAATCATTAGTATAAGTCAGTAGCTCCCTGTCCACAAGCCCATCACATCCACTCAACCCAATTAAAAACCCTGCAAGAATTATTGAGGAGTAGTAAATTTATTTTAGTTTAGTCATTGTAAATAGGGGCAATACTCATTTTAAATTTTCAGTTTATTTGAGTATTTCTTTCTTCAGAGGACACTGATTTTCATAATTCAACTAAAAATTTGAGAATAACAGGTAGACACTGAGAACCAAACCACAGCCTTGTAATATAACGTAAATTGATATAGACGTGGTATTTTCACGTGTCCTAAACTACTTTGATTTCAATTCACAAAAGGCTGAGCCAAAAAACATTATAAATGACTGACAGGGGAACAGCCAAGGGCAATATTTACTGAGGATACCGCAATAAATAGATTGGTCTACCACACCACCATTTGAAAATGGATTTGTAGTGAAAAGGTTAGAATGAGGATGAATTTACTCTGCGACCTCAGTCAATGAGCGCTCTGTTACACCTCTGTTACACCTGCACAGTTTTATAAATTTTGTTATTGGGGGATTAGACTAAAATAAAATATTTAAAAACCACACAAAAAAAAAAGGCAAACCACATGAGAAAACAGGTTCCTCCATAGGATACATTACGTATTAGCATTCCAGTTGAATTGAGAACTGGATGACTCAAAAGTAATGAAAACTTCAATACTTTCAATCGTTTGGTCCTTTACGATAATAACAACAACAATAATAAGGAGAATAATGATTATAATATTGGTAGATATATTAATATGTAGGAATAATCGTACTCTTTAATATAACAATTCTCTTGAATATAATAATAATAATAATAATAATAATAATAAGCAATTTTTTAAAATGATCATACAACTCATGATTTCAATAGCATTAAACTTGAAACAAAGCCAACAAATAACTTGTGGAAATTGCAGGAGTTTTCTTGTCAGGACCATGCTCACGTTTAATTCTAAATGTATTCATTTTTTGTTCTTGCTTAATTCCAAAATATACCTTTACGTCTCAAGAAAATCGTTACTTAAAAAAAGGAATAAATGAAGAATTATAAAGCAGGTAATTATGACGCTCCAGTAATACAAATTACCAACATATATATATAAATATATATACACATCTACAAACTATGATTCCAAGTTATTCAAAAATAAACAACCAGTTGCTATATATGTACACCTATATTCATATAGTATTTCCATATAATTATGAATTTAATATGAGCCAGCCAAAAAATGATTAATTCAGTTTATTCATTGCAGTAGTGTTATTACTGAAAACATTGTGATAGTTTGGAAGACATCACATAACTACAACTAGTTTTCCTCTATATTAAACTGAGATGAGCTTCATAAATGTTACTAATTGCTATTTTTAAAGGAAAAACTTAACTCCAGAATTGCATTATTAGGAATGAAAATTAAAAACAGAGTTGTATAAATAATATAATTTTATTTAAAATGAGGCATTGGACCAATAAACTAGTTTCATACCAATTTGTACCACAGAAATAAAGTTTATATTTTTGATATTTTACCTAGTACTCTTATTATGTCAACTGGCTGGCTTATATTCAAACACATAAATATGATTCCCTCAACATTATTACAAATTACGGATAATTATTTGATAAGGCAATTGATCGTTATAAAACAACTATCACCACTAAAGTTTTACTCCTACTCAGGGCATTATTATGTGCCACTGTAGCTAATTTCTTTAATAAAAATATTCAACATTTAGGCTATCTATACGCGTTATCTGTTGCTCTTTTTTTTTCTTAATAATGTTCCTATCTAAAACATCTCTAAGGCCAATCTTAGGCAATGTCAGTAAAAAACCAAAACTGTAGGTACTTCTTTGCCTGCTGAAGATAACTAGTAGAGTTAATTATGGTGATGACTTTGTTCAAACTTCACGAATATTACTTTAAAAAATCGGCAGGTGAATTATTTTTCGACCATAAACATTAATTAGTCTCTAATGAGTCTAATATTAATGGACGAAACTGTTGATCAGCCCTCGAGAAGGTGCGTTTTTGAAATCGCGATTTCCCACCCTGGGGCACTCAGTACCTTCAAGTTACTATGAGAAGGTAGATATATAGTAAATTGAAGTTACTAAACCTACTCTCTCTCTCTCTATATATATATATATATATGTAAGTAGGTAGGCGGTGAAAAAGATGGGGGACTGGTACGTTTAAGGACTGCAGTTCAGTTTGAGAGTTGATGGCCTCAAGTACGGAGTATTTTCCAGCCAGTGAGCAGCCAAAGTACTGCAAGGCGCCCTAATTACGTGAATATTTTCGTTTAAACTCTTTTTTGCTCCATTTCCTATTTTCAGATACTTTACTGGTAGTTTCAGACAAATCAAGTGTATTTATAATTCTGTTCCTCTTTTGAGAGGGTATCTAAGGACTTATATCCTAGGTAGTACCTTACCCAAGTATGGCACCTCATCCTTCCTGCCGTTTCTTCTATCGCCCCCTTTACCCACCTTCAACTTGAATTTATTTATAATCCGACTTACCCTATCTTTTTTTAAATGTTTTATAAAGGTTAGTTATTACGAATAGATACAATAAACAGTAAGTAAACAGTTAAGTTGAAAAAAGATCAAAAAGAGGAAACCCCTGGTTATTTCTTTTTGAAGCAAGTAGTTCTTTGGAAGACGAGAACTACCATATTTTTATTTATACATGTACATATTTTTTACATGCCCAAGTGCTGTTATACTTACTGTTATCATTTTTCTATTCGTAGCGTTTAAAATGAAGTAGGGGAAAAATAATAATTTTTCTAATCGTTAGCGTTTTAAAAATCCAACTGATATTTTGAATGGTTCTGAAAATTATTGTTCCTGCTAATTGAATAAACATTACAGAATAAATGCTCTGTGTCTATATGAAGTTCATGTGTCCCTAGTGATTCATGAACAAAAAGGGCAAAATTTACGAAATAAGCAAGGAGAAAACCAATTTTAGAAAAATGCGGCCAGTGCCACCAGGCGCCCGAAACATGCGATTTCAAAAGCATGCCTTCCCGAGGGTTAAAAACTCCTGTTAATAATGAACATGGAAAACTATCAGAACCAAATGCGGCGTTGAAATTAAAATTAATAAATAAAGTCAACACCCTTCATATGACTGGAAGAAGAATAAGAAAAAAATGGGCTTACAAGTTAAAAAAAAAGAGATGAAATCTTTGGGAAAAAATGAAAAAAAAACCCCTCTCCATAAATGATCTGTAACACAATACTAAACAAAAGCTACAAACCGTTAGGGGTTTCATAATTGAATGTCTTAAGATCTAATTACCACAAAAAAACGAAATATAAATTGATATATTATCATCTCATAAATAGGTATGGTCATATACGTAGTATCACTAACAACAATATTGGTTTTCAATACTGTGGAAAACAGAAACACAAAACAGAAGAAACGTTTCAAAATACAATATATCACACACATTTCAAAAAATAGCTTTAATGAAACATTGATTTATACATAGTACATTCTAATATACTCAAATTAGTCATATATATAATTCGCATCTGTACATTTCTCGAAGTAACATGCTTTAATTTTAATATAGGAATAATAGGAAACATGAATATTAAATGAAAATAAGTCTGACACCACAATTATTACACATTCGCACACAAGCTACTGAATGTGTTTTGTACTAAGTTCTACCCAAAACGTGTTTTAAATCAAGTCAATTCTAGGGTATAAGAAAATGAAAATTTCAATCTATAGCCAATATAATTAAAATGTACCTCACCTGCAATTGATAAATAGGAAAGAATTATACAACTTTGAGGTATTTGAAGTCTCATCTAATATTAAGATGGTATAAAGAGTCTACCGTTATGAGCTCAGATCAGAAGAATTTTAAATGGTCAAAATCTTCCATCCACTATCTAATAACCAAAGTTAAGGCAATGGAAATTATTCAAAGCGAAGTTTCAAACTGGAAGGCTAAAAGCTTTATTTGCACAATCCAGCAACGAACATTTTTCTACTAGTAGCACTTTAACTCCTTTGATAAGGGATTTATAACAATAATTTCTAAGAAATACACTTGCGTGGAGGCACATACAAAGATCAGTTAAACAATAATTAAAGGCAGTAGCATAGACTAAATATTCCAACAATATTCCTTATTACGGGTATCGGCACACAATATACCAGGCGTAACAGTACTGCCTGCTAAAACTTCGAAGGAACTTGAAGGAATCGATTCTACAACCAATTTTCAAAAAAAAGTTCCATCCACATGGACTTTTTTCGAAAAGCGCTTCGTTTTCGAGTTATTTCGATTTTAAGATTTTTATTGTGCTCTCAACCTTCCATCACGCAAAAGGCCATAAACACCCTTAATTACAGTGATGGAAAGAGCGTTAAATTTCCTATCAGAATATGATGCTAAAAAAAATTTTGGAGTACGTTCGGCGATTAAGAATTCGACTGAATATTACAGTTTCTCACGTTTTCAAAATCTAGTTTCTCGAATGTTCTCTAAGTCTCAAAAACAATGGGTGGTTGAACGTGCACGTGACAGGGAAAACTCCCTCAGAACCTCAGCTTTCCAACGGTGTGGTTATTATTCATTTTACTGCAATAGTAAGGGGAGAAAAATCACGCACAAAAACGTGTTTTTCGAGGAAATATATTGTTTTAGGGTACTTATGACTTGACCTGACCATGACTGAAGGAGTTGGATGAGGAGTTGTTTCCCTTAAGACCGATATATTAAAAAATCCCCTGAAGTGAAACCACATTTGTTAACCGATCAGCTTAAGGCAACGTTGTAGTAAGGTTATTTTGCACGTCCTTGTTAATTCCAACGGCCTGGGAGGTTAGGGGATGTCACCATTCGATTCAGCGTGAAAAATTACATAGAAAACGACACCTAACCTCTCTGTCATGATCAGGTAGACTCAAGTCATAAATACCTACCTAAAACACCAGATTTCCTTGACGAACCTAAGTTTTTCTGTGTGCATTAAAACGTGATTTTCTCCCCTTACTAGTGCAGTAAAATGAAAAATCCACATCGTTGGAAAGCTGAGATTCTGAGGAAGTTTTTCCTGTCAGGTGCATTCAAGCATCCATTATTTTTGAGACAGAGCCATTTGAAAAAAATTAATTTTGAAAATTTGAGAAAATTTTCTTTTCAGTCCAATTCTTCGCTGGCTGAATGTATTCCACAATTTGCTAGGGCCATATTCTAGGAAATCTAACGCTCTTTCCAACGGTATATCAACTCCAATTTTGCACTGTAAATTAAGGGTGTTATGGCCGTTATTGTCACGGAAGGTTGAGAACACGAAAAATAACTCGAAAACTAAGCGTTTTCCATGTGGAACTTTTCTTTGCAAATTTATAGAATCGATCCCTGACGTTTTATTTAGTGATCGGTACTGTTACACCCGGTAAACAAAAATGAGTTTGAGCTGGTCATAGGCTGCATTCAATAAAAGCATTGCTATGTGTATCACAATAATATTAAGTCGTTCCCTGAGCTTCGGGAAAGATTGGAAAGGATACAATGAATGTGAAGACTACCAAGTAACTGATTTCACTGGATATACGCTACATACATTCATGATGAGTTGAATGATAACCCCACATATGCTAATGTTGGGTGCAATCAAGACATATGTTCATTTACGAGGCTATGTCACAATTTAACAATGTATCTTGATTCTCAACACTTCTCTTAAACGATAGCAATGCTACCATTTAAGAGAAGTCTGAGATGCTATCATAGCATATGACAATTGTACTTCGGCATATTAAATACTACAAAAAGGATTGATGAATCATGATTCAAGAAATGGAGACACTGCAATGCAGTTTGATCAAAAACTGAGGATCATTTCTTGGATTCATACTTAACAGTGTCTCTTGATGATGCCACGCTGAACAATGGCTCTAGTGTGTGTCTAATGATCTACAACTTGGATGAAACCTACCTTTATTTTAATTAATCTTACATCACTCAGTATCTCCATTTCCTCCATGGTTTCACACACACTATTCTGAAGCATAAAAATGAATGGAAATGTAGGGGGAAACGAAACGGATAATCATTAATATCGTGAGTTAAAACTACTTGAAACGAGGCAGTCATTTACAATATGATGTACCTACTCAGTTGAGGTTATTAAAATGGAAGAAGGGAGAGGAAGGACCGCTGATATGGTGCTGGGGAAAGTGCTGAGACCATCTTATGGCCTGTGGCAGCACAATTTTTGATAGGTAATTAGAACTACAAGGCTCATTGCAAATCACAAGTGTGCACACCAAGAACAAAAAGCAGTTCTCCGATGCTGTAAGTAGTAAGCAGTTACCCAATATTCGTTGGCATTTGAATTGAAATGCGTTTGATTTCTTGAAATCCCTTTGAGAAAATCTAGTGGACAGGTACTAGCACCAGCAGAATAGGATTAAACTATTCCAGCCCCAGCTAGTTCGTGACAACTATGCTAGACAGCCTGCACCGCTAAGCAAGTTCTTCACCCATTATGCTCTTTGAGTTCCTTTCCCATTCTTCCTCAACCATTACAAGTGAAACATCTACCAAACCAACTATGTATGTGCTAAGATTGGATCACAGGTGTTTTAGTCTGTTGGAAGGTTCAAAGCTGTAACGTAACGTTGTGGGATTAAAATTTTCAACCACACCATAAAATATATTTGGGGAACCAACTTGAAATTCTCCTGTTACGGTGGCTGTACTTTCAGCTCACAGCAATGTAAGACAGATTATCACGGTTTGATATGATAATTACTTGAAGAAATCATTACGAAATTTCTAATACTGATTTATGTTGTGAATGAATTGTACAATGATGCAGCTTAAAAAAACCGAAACTGATTAATCAATACAGAAAGTGTGGAGAGCAAAGAAAGTATAAAATATTCAAAAATACATCTATTGATAGAAGATAATGATCACTGCTCCAATAGATCGCAATATTAGCATCTATTAGGAATAGAAGTAATTCATGAGGTACTTACTTCATTACATAGTAGCTCCTAAGTGTATGTAGACTAATGTTTTCTCCTTGACACATTTTCTTGTGGTCAAAAAGTACAAAAACAAATGGGAGTTGTCATGACACAATTTATGACGAGGAGAAATTTAGGAATCATCAACAATAGGAAATCTAAAACTTCCTAACAGGATGTTACGATAATGAGCTTCCAACAACTTTGATTTTTCTGTAACTGGAAACTCACTATAGCAACTTCGTGAAGTGGAATAGTAAATTTCTTCACACATGATTTTATCCTTAGATTAAGGAAATAGAGATACACAAAAAACAAACTTAATTTACAAAAGCATTAACACAAATTAAGGATAAATGAATATAGGGTTGGCCATGAAGTCTATACAGATTGACAAACCGAGTTCAGTGACACAACGGAAATAAAATGTAGATAATATGGAAAAACCAGAAGCCATAGAGCCTTTATGGTGATTTGAATCAGCTACTTTTTACTAGGGCGAAACCATCAACAGCCACCACCATACCAGCCTCGCCACAAACTAGAATAAGGAAAGTGTAGTGCCAGTGCCGTAAGTACCATTCTCTCACAAAAGCAGTTTAAAGCGTCAAGTGCCAAAGGCTCTGCTGACCTAATCCAGTCAAATCTGAGATCAGAACTAGTTTGTTGTGTCCATCAAGTTTGCTGAAGACGTTAACACACGAGCTGCCTGCAGAATGAATAAATTTTCCTCGCTGTATAAATAAATGTGAATAAGGACTAATTATTATCTAGTGAGTGAATCAAATGAATCAAAGAAACATTTATTTACATGCACAAATATGTAAATGGTGAGAATGTATGTACATGCTTTTTTTGAAATATGCCGCACAAAAATAAAATAAGTACCTACCTAGCATATCTTTCTTCTACACTATTATTATCTAAAATTCCATACTTCAATTTTCATGTCTGACCGTTCATGTGGATTGTATCGTGATTGTGTTATTGTGGATTGTATCGGACACTCTGAAGAGTGCTCTTGTGGCCGCAAGTTCTAGTGCTACTCCATTTCCAACTCATTTCCCGTTCAAAATGCTTTGAACTGTTGTTCAAACACAAGCAAAAGCACTACGAACAACAGCCAACAAACCATTTTCAGTAATAAACAATAACTGAATCGTCCAAGTTTTGAAGTTTGTGTTGTACATACTAGATTCAAGTGAGAGCCTTTGAGTACCTATTGAAGATCATGTTTTAGACCTTAACCTCTATGGGCAACAAGTTCCAGAATAAGCAGCATGACTGAATTTTCGAATTTTGCCTAATAAACAGGCCAGGTTCGTGCCCCCCCCCCCCCCTTCACAACAATTAATACTATTTGGGGGGGGGGGGGGGGGGGGTGGAGACAGCATCACAGTACTCAACTATTTTGATGAGCCAGCACATTGTGCGCCACCTCAACCTATTCAAACTATCGAATTTTTCATGCAAGAACGACTATAAAATTTGACCCATTCTGGACAAAATTATTTGGCTACAGAAACAGTCTTTGTTGAATCAAGCCCATATTCTATACCACTTTTGGTGAATTGTTATCAATTGTTGGCGATTTTATCAGTTTTACTGATTTCTAGCTATATTTTATTCCTCAAAATTCAAATCTGACCCACCTGATATTTCAAAATTGATCATCTTTAAACTTCAAATCTGAGAATCAACAAAGAATGCTCTGAAACAGGGAAGCATCGAAAGCAATCAAAATGAGGAAAATTAAACTGCAGGAACTAAAAATGTTGGACCCATAGCAATAGCTTAGTTTTTAGAAAATCCACTAGACGAGACAGGTTCAGAAAAACGTCAGGCAAAATTATATCGTCAGAGTTGGCTTTTACGACAGAACTCCACCACTAGTATTTGAATCACAGTTCAATTCTTTCAACAAAAAAGTGTTTCCTTTTTTCCCCAATCAATGCTCACCATTATGTCACTGAATTTAATACATACAAAATTTACTAGTAGAAAGCTAGACGCCTCTAAGAAGTATGAGGTGATTGTAGAGGGGGCACAAAATATAACATGTGAAACCCAGCCATTGAGAGGAAAATGAAACTGAAAACAAAACATTTCCTATGACTCTGCAACCCGAAGTTTTGATGTAATGCAGTTCAAAGTAACTCAAAGCTAACATAAATTAGTATAATCCAATACTGAGAAAAGAGAATCCACTATTAAGAAAGAGAAAAACCATAATTAATAGTAATTATTAGGAAAAAATAAGGATAAACTCTGCTTGACATATCATAATAAACAAATAATAAAGAAAAAAGGTTTTAACTCTGCGTGACATATCATAATAAACAAATGATAAACAAAAAAAGGTTCTTGAACAGGAAAACTTAGTTTCCTGAGTTTGCACATCATCATGCAATGACGATCCAACAAAATAATAAAAATTACAATTATAAATCGAAGTAGTCACTTTCATGGTTTATTTTGAATCCAAATAAACAATCTTCAAACCATAACATTTTGAAAGTAATATAAGAACAAAAAGAAGACAAACTACCTGAGGTCAATTAACTGAAAACAAAGGATGGTGGATACTGTGATTTTGTGAGACTTGGTGGATACTGTTATTTGTTACAAACCAATTCTACTTGCGTTAACTGTTATAGATTATGACTAGGTTTGATAACAGATCACATGATCATTCATTCATCTGCAAGCACTAACTTAACGTTCAAGCAGTGTGGTACTTGTATGTATTTCGAGAGTAAGTCGGAGATCTAAAACAGTCTATGATAAGTTAGATACTAAAACAGAATGCAATTTGGCCCCTGAATTCCAGGCATGACAGACAGTACAGGCAGGAAATGAGAGCTCACTCAGACATCAATTGCACTAAGTTAATATTTTTGTAGGCTTAGGAAAAATCACACAGTGTGTGTCTGACAGCCTACAATCCAGTACCCAGACCCTATTACACATACAGTCATCCCATCATTCTTACAATATCAGCCATTTTTAACTCAGTTCATAATTTCCGATGTATCAAATATATGTTGCTATTTAAATTTACAATACGGAACCAAGAAATTCAACTCGCACGTCTGCTACAAGAAGATAGATGAGTATAGGCCACGTCAGGTGAACTATAAACAGTTCCAATACCAAATGATGTAGATGAACAGCAGTGGAACAACTAGTTCGTAAAATATATATTTTCATTCGCAAAGTTTGGTAAAAGCAGTCAAATAATTATTAAAACTGTCAATTATCAACTGTAGACGGAAATACAATGATATAAACACCTCACTGAACACATTCATGCAGAGGTTGTCATATGTTTAACAAAAACCGTATATTAAACTATACTCCAAGGACCAATACTGGCTGAACTCCACAGATTTCAAGGACCAATAATGGCGCAGCTAGACACATTTCAAGGGACCTCCCCACTCCAGATCCAGACTGATTATAAGACAGGTTTCAATAAATTAGTTTACTAATATAAATGCAGTTAAGCGCAGATAGTCAAGGTTATGAGACTACTAACGAAAATAATTATTAAACCTCTAGTTGATTTGAGTTTTTTCTTCATTCAGTGAACCACAGAGCTGGAGGAGCAGGGTATTGAGGCTTTGCTGGGCTAATGTACCCATATGACGCCACTTGAGGATGGTGACCGGGAAATACAGCAGTTGGTTGCATATGCGCAGGCAAAGGGTGGGATGGATGCCCTCCGGAGGTGAGCAGTGGTCGAGCTGATGAGTGATGAGCTGGGGGTGGCACTCCTCTTCTAAAATATAATATTAGAACATTACTGATACCTAATACCATTTACAAGGTGATAATCATAATTTAGGATCAAATTCAAGAAACTAGGAAGGTGATGATTTGTTTGCTTTCTGACATTTCTGAGAAGTTGCCTTTAGTCATGGGAGTTAGATAGTTCTGAAAAGGGAGCAACTAATAAACACCGAATGGAGAAGGATGCCGAAACAAGAGGCTCTGGACCTAGTAATTTTGCAGAAAAATCTATGTTCAACTTTTTTTTTTTTTTTTTTAGTGGAAAAACTGTTTTCGCCACTACTTTGCTATGATTTGACGCGACGAATTTTGACCCGATTTTTGAAATCTACGATAAATTTTATGTTAGGGACACCATCAGCGTTTGCTACAGCTTTCAAGGTTTTTTGAGTTTTCCATAAAGACGCGGACGTTGGCCAATGCTGATTAACTCATTTGATGCAACCTGGACCCCCCCTCACTCTTAATGTGACTACCAATTATGAGGTGACTAGGAGCAGCAGACACCAAGCAATGGCATTGCTACACAACAAGCTTGTATGGGTATGCACAGCCACCTGCTCTAAAATTATGCGGATGAGGTTTCATCAAATTATTTCCTGGGATTTGCTGTGCACAACCTCCTATTTAAAGGGGCCCCCACACTGGCAAACATTTCTCGCAATATTTTGTGCAAAACTATTGAGCTCATTTTTGTATATTACTGAATAGTCCCGGACCCCTCACACTACATAAAAATATTGCACAAAATTTCAGTATCGAGTAAACATTCCTGATGGAAGCACAGCCCCTCGTGTTGTATTCAGCCATAGCCACCTACGTTTACCCAGGGCTGACCCGGAGGTTGCAAGTATTACAGTTGTGCCAAGCCGGCATTGATGAAATGGATCGAGGCTTTCTGGGTTGGAAAAGAGAGTTTTTCCGACCACATGCCGATCATGTTTAGACTCTCCTTGGAGGATCACGAGACAGGGAAATGGTTACCTCTGTTTCCAAAGGTGCCTTGGAAAAATGAGAACCGAGATAAGTACCAGGCGTCAGTGCAACGGCAAAGTCGAGATTTGGGTGTTGTTGGTAGACCCATTGAACATGAGGCTCTCTGGTTGTAGCTGCCATTACTCAAGCTGCAAGTGGAGCTTCCATGAACGTTCTCTGGGGACCGCCAATAAGCTTCAGGCCTTGGTGGGATTGGGAGTGCTCTCGTGCAAGGGAGAAGTCATTTGCATTGCTGCGCTTGTTTCGACTTATCGATTCAGACACGGTTCGAGTAGCTTATGTGAAGGCAAACTCTGAATATAAGATCTTATGTGACCGCAAGTTCCAACAGTTCTACAGGGGACTAGCAGAAAAGTTTCGAAGTGTTTCAGATGGTACCAAATTATGGAACTTGACAAACTTTCAAGCCCGCCCGGGGGAGGTTAGTTGGAGAAATTCCAGGGGCAGAATGGGTGGCGCACTTTGAGTCTCAATGGAAGCTCCCTGGTAATGTGGAGCGCTCTGCTGCCTTTGACCTGCATGTGAACCGTTGTTCAGAGATTATCGACCGACCATTCCTGATGAGTGACCTGAAAAAGGTTCAGCCCAGATGCAGCGACAGCAAGGCCCCAGGTCCAGACAGAATCTGCATGAATTTTATAAAAATGCTCCAGAGATTTTCCTGAAAAGACTCGAACCTGTACAAGACCTCAGGATATGGAACACTTCCGGGCTGTCTGTCCTATCCATGCGGAGTTCCGCAGGACGAATTTCGGAACACCTAGGCTCTCCTGTAATACACTACTGGCTGTCTTGAATGGACAGAATTTGTTTGCAATTAGCTAGATTTTATCAAGCTGCATGAGGAGTTGACTCAGTATCTCAACTGGGATCATCCCTGATAATACTTACCCATGTGATTTGTGTATTATAATACCAACAATAAAACATCGTGTATCAATGTACAAAAATATAGTATTAACCTAACAGCAAATAGAAAGGCGTGAACTCTGGCAGACGGGCATACCCCATTGTCTATATTCATGCATATTCTGTATTGACTACCTACCTAATGTTGTTCAAATAAATGCATGTTTTCTTCTTCTTCAGTGGCACTGTGTGCAGCGCTGAAGGAGACTTTTAAGAGGAAGAAAAGAGTGTGGGTCAGTAACTAGGTTGAAGAATCAACCTACTCATGGTCATCGCAACCCACTTCGTGAACTGAGCCTGGAACCTACACTTCATCAAATTTTCCTGAGGATGAATGAAGAGACGAACGCTCCAGACTGAAGAAATATTGCGCAATATTTTCTCAGCCTCTTCACACTGCGCTTCCATGCTACAAAATATTGACGGGTCCAGAACAATTTTCTAAACTTCAAGAAAAAGTCTGAACACCCCACAAAACAATGAATTGAAGACCCCTTTTTTGCGCAATATTTGTCCTCACACTCAATATTTGTACACAAAACACTGCAAATACCCACACAACGGTACACGGCGGTTTGTATAAAACACCCTTCTGTTACAGATCACAGCTCTCTCCCTTTTGTTACAGCACAGCTCTCTGTACAGATAAGCCTTCTGTATAGCCACTACAAATTAATATCATGCGTTTAATGTTCAAGCAGTAGCTAAAATGGCAAAAAGAAACACAAATGTCTGAAGGGAAATTGTTGATGTGAAGTGGGAACCGGGATTCGAACCTCTGATTTTAAGTGTAAGAGCCCGACGACTAGCCCACTCTGCTACAGTGGCCATCTGGCTGAGAGACAAGTGATATGTGCACTTAACCCAGCTTGATGCCTGTGTACACGCTGCTCTTTAGGACAAATTTCATGGCGAAATCGTAGAATGCTCCAGATGGTCTCAAAAATTTAGAAAAAATCAAACTATTTAAAAATGCGAGAAAATCCACACCTTAAAATATAATTTTCCGCGATAGGATACTCTGGATATTTCAACCCCTATTTTTTACCCCTTCGAGTTGAGTGACGGTAACGCCGAGCTCCGAGGACCAACTAAATCCCAAATGGGACTCATATACCAGATTTCATGTATTTTGGTTCATGGGAACTAAGGAGAAAGCAGTGGACGGCGGACGGACGGAAATATTTTTACTCGATATTCATATTCTACATCCCTTGAAACGTAAACCATGAAATTTTGAGGGGGCCGGGGATTTTCTTTTTCATTGGTCGATTCCAAAGGTTTATTACTGAAAATAATGAACCAAAAAAGACATTTTCAAAACTCTGCGGAATATTTTTGCCAGTGTGACGGACATTGTACAACATATAAGGAAGTTATAACTAAATTTTAGTAATAGTTTGTTATTCCTAAAAATATGTAGTCGTTCGTTTTTCATAAAAATATAATCTTATTTACTGTACAAATAAAAATCATCACAATGAAACTCACCCAGTTGTGAATGGAGGAACCTGATGGGTTGGTGGGAGATAAGCTGGCTGGGTGGTGGTCACGTAAACAGCTTGCCTTCGATAAATGTCACTTTGATGATAAATTGGTTGGCCAGCCAAAGGAGAAAGTCTGGCGCCTTGAGGTGACACTTGGGACCCGCTTTGCCTATAAAATGAATGGGTTGAAAATATAAAAAAGTCTGGAACCAATAATTCAAGAATAGCAGAAATGATGTTAGAACGAAAACTCGACAAGATTAATAGTTTTTTAAGCAACTTTCAAGGAATATTGCAACAAGTCAAGAATGTATATAACCAGAACTTCTCTTTTTCAAAAACTTTTTCCACACAACTTTGTTTTGAGGCATTCTGAATTCAGTCTCATAGTCCAACACTTTTTTCTTACATATTATATACCCCTATAGAGTACCATTGTACCATTATTAATCACCATCAGGTTGTCAAGGGACTAAGGTGCCTGAGAAAAGTGGGGGTTTCCACTAAAATCATGTTCCTTCCCCTTTTAACAGTAACTTTTAAGGTGATTCTGAATATGCCTTATCATCCCATATCTAAAAACTCCACGGCACTGGAATCGACCAAACTGGTAAATAACTGGTTAAATAATGTAGGTTCGCTCGTGGCCGTTTCTGTAAAATGTTTTAAATTGAAGAAACTAGAAAATCATCAAAAATGAAGGCTACATAACTCAAGAGAGTTGAATTAATCTCATATGATGCTGAATTTTACTCTCTGCAACATTTCTTCCACGTGGAAATCAGTTTGGTCGAGTCCAACTTTGTCAAAAAAGAGAATTTTAGGGGTTTTCGAGTCTGTTGCGGTTAATAATCGGTTCAAGGTACATCAACATGGAGTATCAGAATCAGCGCAAAAATTCCTATTAGAATGGAGAACAACGTAAATGTAGTCGGAAAACCCTCTTTTCACTCCACTTTGCACTCATCAAGTACTTGACTTGTAAGTGACAAAGGTTTCCTCTGGAAGTTATGTTGACTGTATTTCCACTACTAGTAGAACTAACCCTATACATTTAATGTTACTAGCGGATAGATTTAATATTACTAGTGGATTTAATTTTACTATAGATTATATAATTTTACTATAGTTTTACTATATTAGAAATTTTACTATAAATCTAATTTTACTAGTGGAGATTTAATATCGTTGTATGCAGTTTGGCACCCAAATAAGCACCAAATAGTGATTTTGAATAAGTTCTGGTTTTGCTGTTCACTTAAGATAGAAAATCGGTTCATACATGACGTGGCAGTAGTAACTCAATCTCCAGCATGAGCTGTGCAATAAACGCGTACAAAATGGTGAACGTGCATGATGGAATTTCGTACTTTTGACTTTCAACAAAATTGGATTCAGCACCCTTCAAAACCCTGCCACGCCAATTTTCAACTCTGAAGTTCTAACTAGATTGGATAAGCCGTGATAAGACTGAGAAGAAAGCGTGTGACGTCATAGATGGGCAAGAGGGTCCCCTTCAGGCACGCAGCATGACATGGCAAATGGTACCGAATTTCAAGAAGTCTATTGCAGAAGAATATTGCACTTTTTAGGAAAGCTCTCATCACGATATTTCTATTAAAAGAATAGAACATAATCATGCAAGTTCCCCATGCTTTCCCATCGCATTTTTTCAAATGAATGACACAGGCACTTTCTGTGTATTGTCCTGATTGAATAACACTAGCAAGATCACAAAATTGTACGAAACGATATATAAAAGGCCTTACTGTAAATAACAACACAATGAGGTCTTGAGATTCTACTGAGGTTAGAAAGCAGCATTTAAAATCTATAATTCCCAATTACCAATTCATTTGACAGTCAGACAACCCTTTAAATTTAGATGCCTGCTGGGTCCTAGTGATGCATTAACCTGGATAAATTTGAACACATGTTTGAATGGCATTTACAAACTTGCCTTTCGTTACCTAGTTCTACGTATGTTTCAGATTGCAGATATTCCGAGCCAAAAATGAATTATAATATACTAGACAAGGGGATGTCACTAGATTCACGAAGTGTTTGTTATAGGCAACGTGAGTATACCTGTAGGGTTGATGGAGAGGAATAGCTTGAGGTGGCCAGGGTTTGGCAAGAACATGTTGGTCCCGCGAAGTATGAGCAGCAGGTGGTTGCCCTCTGTGATAGTCCCGTCCACTTTCTACACTCCGCTTATGGCCCATTGCATAGGTAACACGTTTTTCATTGCTGCAATGGATGCAGTTAAAAATTAAATCACACAATGGGAACGTAAGATTCATAATCAAGGAGCAGTTGAATTGAAGTTGAAAAGAAAATCATATTTTTCATTGTATGCTTCAAATGCAAAGAAGTATTTGCAATTGTAATAATTGATGTATGGTCCAACAACTCAGTTCAGACAGTTTTGCTAGAATAGATATGATATTATTGAGATGATTTTTTTTCTCTTCTAAATTCCACGATCACAATTTTCGAGAATAATGAATAACATGGAAAGTTGAAAACAAGCTGCTGGAGGAGATAAAGCTTATAATTCGGCAAGACTCAGTAACTGACCATGAACCTTACAACATTCAATAAGCAGGAAATCTCTTGAGAACAACGGAATATTTATAAAGGTCTCCAAGCTACGCAACGTTTATTAGCATTCGTATAGGATTATGGAAATTAACGATGTAAGGAATCTTACCTAGCATAGGGTAAGACTATATGCTGTTCCTGAGCCACATAGTGGTAAGGTTCTTTACATATTGTAGTGCCATGCCCATGGCAAACTGGCCCCTGGTAAATATCAGCTGGCTCCTGCTTGGTAACAACTCCTCCCAACATGCATTCTGTCTGAGCTTTGGCCAAAAGTCTTTTCTTTTGAGACTGCGACACAATCCCTCCACTGTATCTATAAATAAAACTATTATTTTAATTTAGGAAAGGAAGTTCACAATAATAAGAGACAGGTAGTGAGATCGTTTTGTAAGCCTCGCTGAATGGTTGACTTAGAGCAAAACGCACGTAGGTAGCAATTTTTTTCTTTACATCTGCCTAGAGTTCATTGGTTACCAAAACGACGTCGCTCTACACCCGTCTTTCAAAGTTGAATACTTTCACAATGCTTTTTCACAGCCTTAGAACTCTACGTTTTTTTCTAATGAGGAGAGGAATGTTGACAGACATTCAGCACAAAAAGTGCTTGTTTTGATAGATGACAGTTGCCCATTATACCCAGAGTTTTGAATTTTTTGCCAACAGACTAGTTTTTAGCACTCTTGAACACCCCTTCCCCTCTCCCCTTCTAATGTTACGCCCAAAACATTGTATGGGCCAAAAATGGATCGGAAGAAAATGCAATGATGACAGAACGGGAGGGTGACCCCCTTCACAGGCAGGCAAAGGGGTAAGGGCCTTCCTATATGTCATCATCAATACTTTCTTTCCACCCGTTTTCCGCCCACATCCATCTACCAGCTACTCCTCATAGGGCGCCTTTTTGGAAAGCTCTTACCAAGAAGAGAATAAAATACAAGAGATGGAACTGGCCATTTTTGTTCGCATCATGGTCAACAAACAGTTGGAGCATGATATCCCGCTTCACAAAATGGGAGTGGTGAGATGCTAGGTAAGGGGCACTGAGGCATTGAGGGCTCAGTGAGGAATAAGGCTTGTTTAAAAAAAATCATGTGAACGGTGATTTACTTTCCCCTGGGAACTTGACCATCAACAATGCAACAATAAAACCCGAATTGTGATTTTTAAAAACTTCATACTCACGTATTATCAGATATGGTACAGCACTGGTTTGTCTCATCACTTCGGGTTAGATACTTGTGATGAGGAGGTTCAGGTTTCACATCTCGAAAGTAATGTAGGAAATCGACTGGCTTGGTCGCAGAAGCATGATGGTACTGCTGATTATTCAGTTTAGGGCTCACATCATAGCTAGATGAAGTCTTTACCGGGGAAAATCTCAAGTTAACTGAATGCTGAAGAATCTGCAAAAAAAATCGATTTAATTCAATAATTTGAATGAAAATTAATCAAGACAGCCCCTGCAATTACAAGGCGTCAAGCCATGGCCAATAGTTTTAACAGAAGCCAACATATAAGTTTCAGCCATGCAACATGACCATAAGAGCGAATTGTTGAAATACAGTACATACATCCTCAATTTAACTTCCAAATTAGACACTACATAATGTAACATTTACCACCACTGTTGGCTATGCAAGTTTAAGCCGATTTTGAGATGTTAAATATACTTGTGCCAACTGAAATAGTCTATTTGTTTCGAGGCACCACTGTACACCAGTTTTAGTAATGCTTGTTGATGAGACAAGTCAAATCGGTTCACCGGAATAGACTATATGTAATTATATGTAAATTATTAGATTATATGTAAAACAAGCTGTATCCACAGAAAGGTGGCAATGACGTCATCAAAACTTCCCATTTAATTACAAATTAACAACTCGTGTCTCGTGAAAATGAGAAGAATGTACCAATTCATATCAGTGGCTACTTTCAAATAAAGAAATACGTGGATTTCCCCCCCCCCCCCCCTTCTTCTTTCAGAAATTCACTGGAAAAAAGGTGACTATAAAACTGCATTAATACTAATGGACGGAACAGTAACTGACTTGATGATGAGGCTTCGTCTCAGGACTCAGGTGCTCTTCATTATCACTGTCTCCTACAGTGTAACAAGAAATTACGTTCGCCCTGTTGTTGCGGGATGTTACATTGTTAACTATGCTCTGAGGAACCTTATTCGTAGTAGTGGAGGTGATGTTATTTATTTGATGAGACCTGAAACAAGCATCATGGAGAGTCAAAATTACTGGAGCTCAACGAGTTTTTGTCACATCATGTCTTGAGCCTTGTCCCAGGGGGTCAAATTTTCAAAACATGACCGATTTTGCATTTCCAGCACTTTTAGTGTTTTCCATGCACAACTACTTCGTTGCTATGTTTCTACAACGCCTTTAGCTTTGATCCTATCCCGAAAGTGCAACCACTCGCACCATTCGCTTGGAACACTCACAATCTCAAATTTCAGACTATCAAAATCCACCATCCCCTCACCAAAAACACATCATAGACATTTTTGTTTATCCTCCTTTCTGATTATTACCTTGGTGTACCTTAACTTATGAATAAATATTTAACTTATGAATAGCTATCAACTCAGGTTGTTGCGAGACAGCTATTGCATAATTCAAAATATCTTTGCACTTCAATATGTAATTTGTTCAACCAAGGATTGGATAAGACATGTTCATGATCCAGGTTCTTTCAGTTGAAGACTGGGAGATGTTTTTTTCTCTATACGATAGAAATGTTTGATTGGTGAGTTGTAGTTGCTGTCGAATTATTGTAGTTATTTTCACCATACTTTGATTACAAGGATTTTTAAAATCAAAAGTAAGATTTATTAAGTAATTTTCATTGTTTTATGGTTAGTAAATAAATATAATCACTTTTGGTATTACATGAGTCGATTGATAAGGGATAAAGAAACGGTTGTAATGGGAATGTTTTTGTTACAAATTCTCCTTTTTTTGGCCAAATTCTGTTCAATAACGGAAATTATCACTTACTGACCACATAATGAGGTGCTTTTGTCGGAAAGTCTAGGCAGGAAATGAGTGTGAAATTTGAATTTCTGAGTTCCCGCTGGAAATAACGCACGATGTACATTACCGAGTAGTTCAACTCAAATCCCGTGTACAGCGCTAGTGCATCACTTTCAACAATGTACAGAATCACAATGGAGGGAAGGATGGAACCACAAATTTAAAAATACATTTAATAAACACGTCCTCAAAATCAAACCGAGGGAAAGGTATTGGCAAAGGTCCTTGAAGGGTGCCAGGAACGTTTGCCATTTCTAATGTAAGGTTGTAGGCAATATTGAGAACTTTCGCCTCTGAGGCTTCGCTCCGCCTCTTGGGCCAACAGCTAATCAGATGTCAATAGACCTGACACGTCGCTTGTGCCGCGTTTTTACTTTGAATCACCCTAATTTAAAAAATAACGCTTATTTATGAAAACGGGCTTCAAACTACCATTTTTCCAAGATTTCTGAATAATATTTTTCAAAAAAAACTGGAAAATTCATCTTTTTATAAAAAGATAATTATTTCTTGAAAGCATAACCTGTTGACAAACATATTTTAAGTTCTTGAGGTGAAAACAGTTCAATATGTTGGGCCCACAGACTGACAATTGTCTTTTGGTTTTACAGTAATGACTACCTTTTTCTATTCAAAAACTGAAAAACGTATAAAACTATTCTAAGCGAGCAATTTTGCCTCCCAAGTGGAACACTTTAAGAAGTAAATCTCACCCTTTCCCTGAAGTACTTGTAACACCATTTGTATTATTGTTCAAGCTGCTAGTTGGACCAATGTGGACAGTGCTGTTGCAGCTGTTGTTGTTCACATTATTATTATTGCTGGCATTTACTGTCGTTGTGGACTGAGGTCCTTCATCCTCACTGTCTGATATGGTTATCACAGACACTGGTGGAGAAGGCGTATCATGAATGGTAATAGTCTGTTGCCTGCTGGATACCTGTATTGAAAACACACAAAAAAAAAACAGGGTACAGTAAATTGAGAAGACATTTTTCATTTAGGAGTTATGACTTCTGTAACCAAAAGCAGAGAACGGGACCTACATGGTTTGATGAGCTGTGTTGCTGAATAGTAGGAGGATGATTTTGCCACTGGGATGGAGAGTGGCGGTTTCGTATTCGCATTCCACTACACTCAACTAGGTGGAGAAAAAGAAGAAATTGATTAGCTCATATCATTCAATCAGTATTCATATTATTCAGATAACAGATAAATCAATATTATTCAAGAAAACTCACAAGGGTCATCTTGGGAGTAGATGCTACTATGGACTAGACTTACTAGGAGGTGTGCTTTCTTTTACACGTTTCTTCACAGGGCTCAGGTGTAGAGGATCCTTCTTGTCATGACGGGGGACAGTTATGTGATGATGAGTTACCGGCGGAGCCAGATGCTTTGCCATATTCCGTTTACTCCATCCCATATTAGGACTATCCACAACTCTATCATACACCTCAGTAAAAACGGGCCTCCCTTGTTCCTGGAAATAAAAGACTCAGCAATAACAATATCATCACAAAATATAATACCTATTTGAAGCATAAATATAGATTCAAACAAATACTGAGTTTTCCCCCCAATAGGGTAAAAACTTGGGACTGAAACAACTGTATAATAAACCCACACAAAATGAATGAGTTGAACCAAAATAACTATTTGAACAAGAAAAAACCACCAATTTTTCTTACAATGAAATCGAAATTTAAATACCTGTATAAGAGCAGCTGACTGAACCAGGAGAGGTCTCCCCCAATCTTGACCAGGAATCATCTGCTGTTGTATGCTGTGCTGAGCTGTAATACCTTGCCAGGAAGGTACCATTGTCATCTGCCTGTTTGTAGGCCATGACGGTTCAACCATAGATACAGGAACATATTGCTGTTGACCTCCAACCTAAAATTAAATGAAGAGAACAATAGTTGAACTTCCCTGCATCAGAAACAAACGGGGGACAGAAAACTGACAGCTATTATAGAAGTGTCCTCTACCGGGAAGTTGAACAGGTTTTCACTAGGTGGTGCCATGGGAACTGATTCGTATAAACTGAGTAACAACAAACGGGAAGAAGTGAAGTGAACCCTTGGAAACTAGAAAGCCCTGATGTCAGTTACATACTGAATCCAAAAACAGATTCGTCTGTCTGCCTCCACTACAGAAAAGGTTCAAACGCATTAAATCAAAACGGGCAAGGGGCGGTAATGACAATCTGTCTAGTGCAGAGGGTTTCCGCTAATGGGAAGTGTCCATTAAAGGAAGTTTAATGGAAGGATAACGCTACACATGTCGCTCAATACCTGTTGAGAGATGATCGGAGGTTGCAGTTGAAGTTGGGGAGGTGGCTGCTGCGCAACTACTGTAACATGTTTCCCAGGGGATGCAATCCGTTGATACCCTGGAGGGCACAATATGGAGGAAACAAGTTGCGGCTGAGCAATATCCCCACGGCCAACCCCAGAGTATTGGCTTCTACCTTGGTAAACAGGGTACTGTAAAAATCACAATAAATCAAAATTAGTAATAGGATTCAAAAGATGGGGATGAGACGTTTACAACCCAAAAATGGACTGGAAGGTGTGACGGTGGCAGTTCTTGAGTCGTTTATTGTTCCAGTGAAGATGGGGTCGTTTTGGCTGAAGCCTAATCGAAATCCCTTCTTAGCTGGTGGTAATACTGCTAGTCTAGAAGGGGACTCTCGAGGGTCCACCTTCACTCTCCTCACACTCTGTCACATGGTAGCAGAGTGCGGTTTGGTAGTATACGCTGAGTAACTCACCATACTCCGTCCACTTTTTGAGGGCTTTCCAGAAGGATAAGCCCAAAGGTTTCCAGAAGGATTCCTTTGCAAACATCCTGTTCCTTTTATAATACAGACATCTATTGGCTTCCCCACCCCCATCCACTCTTTACAGCTCAGTATAATTAAAATATATTGAGCTCATTTGAAGGCGATTAGCCATGTCTCAATTGACAAGTCCCAATAGTTGCTCCATCCTAACGATGAAGGTTGTTGATCACCTTGAGGTTGCCCAGATAATCACAATTCACTGGACAACAACCTCTGACATTTTTTCTCTGCCAATACTCGTATGTAGGAGCTTTGTTCTTCACCAGTAAATATTATTGAGAGTACCATAAATATGGTGGTTAGTCACCTTGAAGTTGTTCAGATATCCTTTCCTGAACCAGAATTCATACTACTTTTCAACCCCCCTTTTCCCTCTCATACTTCTGCTACCCAGAAGTATGTCATGTGGGGAGGAGTGTGACGGTGACAGTTCTCGAGTCGTTCGTTGTTCCGGTGAAGATGGGGTTGTTTTGGCTGAAGCCTAATCGACATCCCTTCTTAGCTGGTGATAATACCACTAGCCTAGAAGAGGGATTCTCGAGGGTTCACCGTCATTCTCCTCACACTCTTGTCATAAAGGGGCAATTTCACATCTACACCAACATACCACTATAAAAGCAAAATACGAAATCGTTACCAAATTATCGAATGCAGGCTGATGATGTGTTGCTCTTTCTCTAACCAATCGTTGCACTTGGTTAGTAAGATTGTTATTGAACGTAAGAGTTGCAACTAATGGAGCAGACTGAGGAGTGTGTTGATGTTGGTTACTTCCCGAGTTGCCATATGTATTTCGCCTGCACACCTCCATCATCTGAACACTAGCCTTGACGTTGTTGCAATGAGCATAATCAACCAAATGTGCCAACGTGACGAAAGCGTGATTGAGAGCCTCCCCTGGTGTGATTCGTCGCTCCTAAAAGAACCAAGGTGTACACGGATGTATTAATTTTACATCAAGGAAAACTGTGCGACATTCTATAACTGAAAAACGTGGAAAAATCAACCTACCACTTGGTCCATAGTCAGCATTCGCTTCAGAAGGTCAATGAATTCACGTCGATCTGCTTTTTCAGCCAATAGTTCACCTCCTTCCAGGTCTGTTGGGACATTAACTTGCCCAATGTCATCCAGGCAATTGAAGATGTACTTTCTAGCCTCTTTACTTTTGATGCCATTCTCTGCCTCATGCTCCTCTGGAGTCTATAGAAAAACAAAGGTAATTTTAATTGGGAACTAATTAAGCCTCAAATGACATCATATTGAAATATGAATTTTTACATTTTAAATATTAACGTTTCACTTATTTATCCCTTGTCTGACAGAATCCAATACAGATTTTTTTAAAAAAAGCACATGATCATTTCGATTTGCTGACTTAAGAAAAAATTTATCACCTTCAGTCTCCAAAAAGGGTATGTGCTTTCCATATCACGGTAGAAGAATTTGGTGGTCTTCGAAGCATTGTTCAACATATGTTCAGTTGGGAGACCTTGAGTTTGAGATATATATCTTATCTGGTCATACTCAGATGACCCTGGGTACAGAGGCCAACCAAGGAATAGCTCCGCAACAACACAACCGAGAGACCACATATCAATCGCTTCACAGAATGGTAAGCCTGAAAGAATAGGACTCGAAGTTATGAACTGACTACCTAACCTTCGGAACAATCAAAATTAACTTTTGCTTTTCAAATTGCATACCCAAAATTATTTCAGGAGCTCGATAGTATCGGCTTTGGAGATACGTGTTACAAACAGCTTTGGAAACATGAGATGCACTTCCGAAATCGATCACTTTCACCCGGTAAGGCTGTCGTACAGGATCCACAAGCATTATGTTTTCTGGTTTCAAGTCCGCATGAATCAAGCCTAGTTGCTGAAAACAATCAAGATTCCAATCGTGTAGGATAACAAGATAATGCAATTTTAAAATACAACAACAAACAAGTATCTACCTTTATGCAAATAATATCAATACTATATATATATACATACCAAAAGGACCAATCATGGATTCAGATTCAAATAGTAATAATAAATCATTAAACCTCACCTTAAGTTTTAGAAGTGCAGTCAAGACTTGCTGCAGGATTGGTCGAATGTACTTGAGTGGGAGAGGACTAAATTTATTCTGTTTCAAGAAATCGTATAAATTTTGCTCCAGCATTTCGAATACCAAGCAGGTATGATTTTTATGTTGGAAGCACTCATATGCTCGAACAAAATTGAATTCATCAGCATTTTCCTGGCTCAGCCTGGACAAAATACTCACCTGAAACAAATCATTACACATTAGGACTTAGCTGCATTCCTTTGGTGCACAATCAAATATAAACGGATAACTGAAAAACAATTTACTTCAATCTGGCCTTGTCTTGCATATGACGGGTGGTTTTTCAAAATCTTGATAGCCACAATTTCGTTGGTGCCTTTTTTCCAACATTTTACTACCTGTCCAAATGTTCCTCTTCCAAGGAATTCCAAGACCTCGTACTGTGTTGTCATTGAATACAATACCTGGAATTCAACAGTTGATGGAAATTATGCAGCAATTAATGGTTTAATCAACGCCCAGGCCATTCCAGTTATCTCAATGGTCAAGAGGGTAGATGCCAAAGCTTAATGGGCATTGCTGTATTTTCAAAATGAGCACTTTTAATTTCTGTTAACATTCCTCTGAACATTGAAGAAAAAAAATTTGACGAAAAATTGCTTAACTAGAACTACAACAACGAATTGTGCAAGTCCACGAATTTGAAAGATTCAGTAAAGTGACACTGTTTTGATAATCATTGAATTTTATCTTCAAGGGAAATGCAAACGGCTATACCCAGTCTGACATAGTTCAGGCAATCCCCATTTTTTCCCAGCTTCTTTTGCGAAATCTTGATTTTTGATACCCAAATCAAAAAATTAAGAGAAGGATTTTCCCCAACTCAACTCTACATTCGTTCTTCACATACTACAATCCTACAACAAATGGCAATGGAGAACAGTGTTAGAGTGGAAGTACACATTTTCAAAACAATGAAAGTGAAGAGATGAAAATGAAACAAACCTCATGTTGTACGAGGTGATAATCCCCATCGGGGGTGGCTGAGTGGGATGGCCCCCCTGCAGCCGCTCCACCTCCCTTTCCCCCCGCCGTTGCGTCTCCACTTGGATTACCTTCCACGCGATCACCATTACCTTCACACGACTTCCGCTGCAAGTGAAAATCCATCACAGAAACACGTAAAACAAGTGCTAGTGCACGGGATACAAGGTGGCTAGTTTCAGTAACAATGGTACCTACCTACTTAGTCATTCAGACTAAAACATTTACCGCTGGTGGGTACACTTGTTCAATGAAGACACCAGAAAAACACTTGATCAGTAACTAGGATTCTGAACATAAATATGTATCTGATATGTCTGAATGTATAATCTGTCATATGACACTACTAGGTCGGTACCGTATTTTTTCTGTCCTATCATAAAAAATACTGTACTATCATAAAACTGTCATGACACCTTTCATGTCTGTCTTGTCATATGTGTCACAAAACTATCATAAAATTATCATTAAAAAATCATGGAACTATCATAAAATTTTCATAAAATGTGTCGTAAAACAATCATTTAAAAAAATGTTAAAAGCATAAAAACTATCATAAAATAAAACTATCATAAAAGTCATGTGTCATAAAACTATCATAAAACTGCCATATGACACAATCACAAAACTATCATAGAACTGTCCAATCATAAAACTCTCCTACCATAAAAACATGAAAATACTGTCCTGTCATTAAAAAAAGGTAGGTACCGTATAATCTGTCATATGACACTATTATCGTAAAAAATGAGGTAGTTAAAACGTGTAAATTTAGTGAGAAAAGGGTCAATTTCAATGAAAATGAGTAATGAAAACTATTCATCCAAGTAGAGAAACATGACAAAATCAATCAGGAGTACCCATGGGTCGAAAATTGAATGGTTTTTTTTTCTCCTGAATATTTTTTTCGTGCTGTTAATTGATGAGGAAAATCCATTAGTTAAGAGAACTAATGAATATTTACTTGGTTATCAAATTAACCTACTGGCATCCAGTGAAGCCTCACGGTGTAGTCCTTCCTCCATACTAAAATTTGAATGTAGGCCGAAACATGACGTTCAGCTTGCATCAACAACTTTTTCTATATTCAGCTTTTTTGAATTTACATCCACCTGGTTGCAACTCTCCAACAGACTAGCTTAGAAAAACACTAGTAACCATATCATGCATACCGTAATAAACATGGATACTCCTGCCTCAAACAAGTCATGGATTAAATCTGCTAAGCCTCCACAGATGGCATTAAGTAACGCCATAAATCTTAACAAATTTTTAGATCATGGATTAAATCTGCTAAGCCTCCACTGACGGCATCAAGTGACATCATAAATCTTAACAAATTTTCAGTAACTTAAAATGTCTAGTGCTAACCTATAATAGATAATAACTCTCCTAAATCTTTAGGTGCTTTAAAATGAAAACTGTCCAGCAATATTTCGACTCTCGATTTGATCTGAAAATCGACTTTTTGGCCACCTGCTTTTTCTAGGGGCTTGACAGCCACTATTTTCAATTTCTAACTTTGTTAGAAGGCTTTGTTAGAAGGAAGTTACAAGGCTATTGTATCAGCCTTAGGAGTACTAAGATATATATTAATACTTAAAACTCTACTGTAACTGTAATTTACAAACCTTCTGCCCACAGCGCTGATAGGTGTCTAACAATTTGATGGTGGAGGCATGAATGAAGTTCTGAGTTGATATTTGAGACTGAGGACTTTTATGTATGTTGTGGGCATTCCGTATTCTGGTGTGAGCAGGTTGTGAGTAATGCTGCTCAACTGTATAACCAGAATCACTCAAATCAAGCTTCCTCTTCTTGTGGATGGCTCCAGATAATGAATCAATTCCTCCTTGGGCCTGATAGAACATGTCCCCCTAAAATCATAAAATAATAATACTGGAATGAACTTGAAGAACCATTCGGCTGCTACCAAGAATTTTGAACGCACTGATAGTTATTATGATAAATACTAAAATTATTAACAGATATAGGTGTACCACACAAACATAACGCTCTTCCTTGCTCCAATCATATTCAAATAGACTAATGAAAATATGGCTGGGGGAACCAACCACAAAAACTATGGTTAGGCAAAATGGAATGTAAACAATGTTTGGGTTCTCAAAACCATTCCTTTGCATACTTGCTACCCTGTTAAATGGATCTCTGTCATAATTATGGTTTGTTTCCTTTCTGGAAGTGCTCTTATGCTACTCTGATCCACGAATCTTGGGACAAAATCTTGATCAACCCCTACGGACAGTATTTTTCCCATTTCTGCCACACCCTAACTCTTGAAGAAGCTTGTTGTTCAAAAATTAATGTCATAGTTTTCTAGTATTATAGTACTTAAGACAGTATGATTTGTTTAGGGGGCGTTCCAAGGTGACAAACCTATTGGAGTTCCAGGGGTATGTTACAGTCTTTTCAGAGGTGGTTTCAGCTTTTGGTAAGCTTCAACACAGCTTCAGTTTTTAGTTTTCTGCTGAAGTGGTACCTCAACAATCTTATCTGATAGTGAGAGTGAAAACTGTAATGTCCAAGGCCTAAATGTCGGCTATTTGCCGATGGCTGCAAAAAATGTTTTGTAAAATGACTAAGTATTCCTGCAGGCTCTAGCAGACTTGCATACTCACCATGTGAATGGTGTAATGACAACAATCTTGTTTTACACAAAAGAATGTGGTCGGTGGTCTCACTTCACCATATTGTTTTCGACACATCATCAGACTAAATCAAAGGTATACTGCTTACTAGATCTGGAATCATGGACTTGGATGTACAAATCAAGAATCAGATGACCTTCACCGAACAAACTGATTTTGTCTGAAACTTCGGAAGGAGTTCAATAATACAGTAAAACCTCGTTTATTCGGACTAAGTGGGACCGAACGCAATCCCGACGATCGAAACTTCGGGTAAAATGGGTAGTAAGCAAAACAAAATCCTTAAATTAGCAGACTTACCGTTTATTACGATTTTTAAAAAACTGTTTTGTAACAAAATTATGTAGTTCTATTATTTACAAGACATTAAAAAATATAAAAATAACTTTTCACATCATTTTGCAACAAAGAATTGGTCCACTGTCTTCTGTTATACTGGCTATCATAGTTGAAAATTATTATCTAAAGTGAACATTAAATTTAAAAAATACCCCAAAAAAATCACAAATCGCAGATCAACGAGGTTTTATTGTGTTCTACCGATCATACTAATGCGTAAAGCTATGGTCCTACCACTCTTCTTCTTTAATAATGATGTATCAATAATAATTCCCCCCCCCCCCCCCATTTACTGGACCTACTTAAATTTGTTATACCATACAAACTGAATTGCCATTAGTACCATTAGCTTTTATCTTCATATCCATCAGGTGATCAATAAGAAAGGGCTACTGAAGTCAAAAGCCAAGGATTTTGACTTCAACATACTGCAGAATGTTGAATTTGGTTTTATGTAGGATGAACAATCAGGGACAAAAAAACGAAAAGCAAGATATATGTAGCATTTACAACACAGATATTGCTATTCTTTCTGGTAGCTATGAATCATGGGAGAGCGCAATGTTTGAGTGTACGTTAAAGTCACTAAAGGGCCCACATACACGTTTAGGTTTACCGGCCAGGTACCTAACCAGTTGAAAAAGGTCGAGTAAACGCTGAAGTCTCAGATGTCATCAGGTATCCTCTAATATTATGGATTAGTATTTGGCCCAAACATTTTTCCAACTGAAGTAACAGGACTCTGTAGTCGAGAAGACTACAGACAGGAAAAGAATTGAAATTTGTTTCTCTAAACCTAAGCAGTGTTCAGATCAAGAAATTTGAGCTGCTACAAATTTCAATCTTTAAAAAAACACAGTATTACAATGGTTAAGCAGTTTTTAATGCCCGAGTTTTTAGAACTACTGTTTGTTTTTCAAATATGTGCATGCACAAAAGCTGCTATCATTCTGATCGTTTTGAAATTCAAAGGGTACAATCCTGCATGATCCTTGAACACTTCATGAAATTGGATAAATACAGCTGAAATTACGAGTGTTAGGAATTCAAAGTTTGCTAACGCGCAGATGAAAATGAAGTGGAATTTAGATGAAATTCATACGACCATATGGAGAACAGCCAGTACAAATCCTCAACATTTCAGCTCGTTTGAATTGTTCTACCAATAATATTATGACGGTTACAAAAATAGTGAGTACATACAAATACGGGACCACATTTGTTCCTTGATATATGAGATTGAAAATGGAAAATAAATATTTCGGAAAATTACATTTTGTATGGATATCAACTGAACACAAGGCCCCCAAAGCCATATAAGGCTACCTTCAAAATAAGTTAAAAAAATGTTTGATGAATGAAAGCTGTTCAAATCCAATTTTTTCCTTTTGTTGAAATTCGTGAAATGCATTTCTAATAGCTTGCGAAATTCATTTATTAGATTATTGGATGACTCAATTTTTTTTCTATTGCAAAGGCTCCTACTGAGCTCACGTTCTTGATTAGGGTGTGGCTTTTAAAATAAATGAAGAATTCGGTTTTAAAAATAAATGAAGAACCCATTAAGGCCAACTAATTTTCTCGAGTCAAATAAGCTACAGTCCTGGCTCAGTTGAAAACCTGTCAGCCCCAAACAGGTAAGCCTGAAAGCGCACGGGGCCCTTAAAAAACTATCCTATCAAGCTGAAATAATAAAGGAACGTCAGAAAAATAGCTTCAACACAATCACTCACTCAAGAATCTTGATGTAGATTTACAAAAATTGGTCTTAGTCAGATCTCCTTGCTGTCAATCGTACATCACAGGTGTCAATTAGGAAGGCAGCAAGTTTCGGAGTTACAAAAGAAAAACTTAGTGTTTCACAAAATTAGGTACGTTTACAGATGAATAAAAGTAAGGGTTCATTAAAAAGCCACTATCCATGCAGAGTAATGGGGTCAAGATAACTAACACTACCTACTTTTTTATGACAACGACTATAAATGTCAGTAGTGAAAATACATTGAAAAGCTATGATCATATTCTCACATTATAACAAGTCAACTCACTCAAGATATTTTTAGAAGAAGTTCAGTGTTCTAGTTATTATTGAAATTAATGCAAATGGATACAGACGATGTAGATAACAATAAAAGGAAGGTGAAATATCAGGATTGCTTACATGACCAACAATAACAATATTTGAACCTCATGTGGATGTTTATCAAGGCCTTGGTAAGAATTCGGACTTTTAATGGTACATAAGGAAAGCCAAGTAGAAGGGATTAACCAACCAAGCGACAGGGACTCCGGACCTGGCCTGTACTTACACAGAGACCTTGTTAGGTCAACCCGCTTTCCTTTCCCACGAACATCGGCCCAACTTTCAAGTGAAATTTTAAATCTTTAAGTGAAGGGTAGATTTTTTCGTCAAATGATCACTCTGGGTAGAGATGGACCTTCCTTGTACTGATATACATAGTAGGTCACCACTACAACTGTGACCATACTGAAAGGCTACAGTAAACCGTTCCAGTTCCATGAACTATGCCACTTTTATTTTGGATTTTCATCACAGAAAAGGAACTAAATACGTTACAGAACCTAATGAAAATTATCCTAACATGAATGAGAGTACAATGTCGAAAGGTTCCAACTGTAATAGTTCATTTGAATGAGTTATCACCTGGCACCAACCCAACCGATTTCGCCCTTAGATGATCCCCGATCTCATAATGACGCCACCAGGTGGACCCCCCCCCCCTTTCAAGGATTATCAATAGATCACTACTGCACACATCACCAACCTGATGTGACAGGAATCACAATCATGGATAAGAACCCGTAACAAGCTCGTGAGATTCCCCATTCTCAACATGTGTGTGAACGAAATCAATTCCTTTTTTTCACACTGATTTCAACTGGCCGCTTGTGGAATATAGTGTCAAGAAGACGCCCAGCACAAATGTAACTTTCCATAGGTACCTCATAAAAATGATCAAGTGTATAGTAGAATTCAACATCATCAGAAAATTGTGGAACATGATGCACACTCAAGAGCCAAAAATATCTGCCGAGTCAAGTAAAACTATGGGAGTCTCAGAGCAGCAATCTGAGAATAACCTTTTACTGGCCTCCATTACAATGTACCAACCAACAAGGTTTTTTGGGAGAGGTCATCATATTCAGAAAGAAGCAGGTTGTTTTGGAGAAGCTCATGATATCCGGATGAACATTATCGAATTTGTGGATGTTACAAGGCCCACATGAGACTCGAGTGCACTACACATCATATTCATTATGTTAGGGTGCAATTAATGATGGAGCAGCTCTAATTAGAGCACACAGCGACAGCAGCACAGTAGAAAGAATACTTTCAATGGAGGTGATTATATTGGAGCAGCTTTTGATCCCAGTCTAGCTGTTTTGTCCCTGCTCTAAACTATCGGTCTCTCGAAGGGTCCTCGGCAGTTAGACTACAAGGAGGAGCTGTCTCTATATTTTCGCCCTTCCACAGTGTGGTCAATCTAGTCAATGGTGAACCTAACAAAGCGATAAAATTATTTAGCTTTTGTCTCAGATGTGTCCTTAAGAAATTCATGGTTGGATACACATATACTAACACAAAATCAATGTGATGCTTGTATCTCCAGCTCTATTTTACTGAGCTGGTACATTTCGAAGGTGTGGTCGTTCAATGGCAAGAACGCCCAGACAAGTTTACCAATTATTTCCTACGCATAATCAACCACTGCCACCTACCTCCCTTGTGAGACAACTCCGTCATAAATATTCTGACCCTACACTAAATTCATAAGGGTTGCGACAATGACATCTAGTCTCAGGAAAACAGGCTAAAACACAAGTGAGGGAGCCATTGGCATATGCAGTTTTTTTTACTGTACCTACCAACTTCTTACATCTACAGAATTGTAATCAGCGATAAGAGATTATAGACATACATTATGCTTTTCCCAAGTAACCAATGGTTTAAACTTTAAAACTGACTGGTAGCTTAGGTAAGTTCAGAAGACACGGATGAGGGGGCTGGATCATGAGATATTTAACAGAGGTAGTCCAACTTGAAATTCCAGACAATATCGAAAATCGAACGGTGTTTACCCTTCCGCCTCGCCCTTGAAAAATGGTACTTAGCTGGAGGATGGGAGTGGGCTTTGCACTACCTATCAGTAATAGGAGTGCGAGGCATGTATTACCCTCTTTGAAGAACTCTTGAGGCCTATATATGGTTCCAAATTTGACGAACTACATTTTACTTCCATTAAGAGTGTTAATAGTACCTATTTAATACTCTTGAGATAGCCAAACATGAACTCGCCGATTATTTCCGAAATCGAGGGGTGTCTACCACCCCTCTACACATACAATTTATGAAGGGTGGTACTGTAGAAGGGGTGAGAGGGGGAAGGTATTCGTCTTCTCATCAGTAAATAGAGTGACCACGAAGAATTTTGAGATTCATGTGCTTCCAAATATGACGTTGAACTACATTTTAAGAGTGAAAACAACATGGAAGTTTACGAAGATAGACCAGGCTCTCATAAATCCCTTCCCTCTCCAACTACCACCAAGGCAATGGGGTAGGAGTGATAAACACCACTAGACTTTCGAGATTAATAATAATTTTAATTGGATCACACCCGTTGCAACCCCCCACCCACCAACCAACCCAACACACACACACACACAATAACCGTCAAATGCCTACCCACTTATGTATGTTCGTCGTTCTAAGGTTGTCCAACCTGAAAAATCAGATCATCTTGGAAAACAAGGAGTGTGCTCCCTCCCCCTCACCTTTGAAACTGGGAGAAAAGGTGCTGTAATTGGAGGGGGAGTGTACATAATACGCCACAGTAGTACGAGTACATATGTACAGGCAAGTACCTATCGTGAGATATTAAAAAGGTTGTAAACTTGAGATAGCCAATATGAATGGCCCATAATTTCTTAAATCTACAATCTTTCCTATCACCACCCCTCTGCCCATAAAATTTGTAAGGGATGGTTCTGTAGAACTAGTGGGAGGGGGAGGGTATTCTTCTCCTCCTCAGTAATAAGGGTGAGGTATGTATAGCCCTCAAGGAGAATTTAGAGGCTCGCCTGCTTCCAAAATTGACGTTGAACTTCATTATAAGAGGGAAAACAACATAGAAGAACTAAACGCCAAGGCTGCCTTCTCAAATCCTTACTACAAGCAGATGGAGCACTAACACGCCTTCCTCAAACCGTATGGTTAATGTCAAAAATTACCCCTTTTCTTGTGGTTCTATCGAAGCCAAGTATGGATGCCACGGAACATCAATGGAACAATCAGTTCCACTTTATTATTGGTAATGATATACTAAGTTCTACGGTATCAAGGAGTCGGATCTGACAGTCTGAGATAGAGAGAGAATTTTTTAATTTCTAAACAATATCATAAGATCCTTTTTTTGTTTTGTTTTTTGCATATTTAGAGTCAGAAATCCGGCAAATACAAGGTTTTTGAGATTCATGTATTGCCTGACAGCGGACAAAACATATTTCAGTTAGATATAATATGTTGTCGAATTTAATTTTCGATCATTTCCATACATTTTCTTGAAAGCCGTTACGTACCTACACGAGTATGTCACTTTTATACAATACATAATTTGTCGGGGAAAGACTAGGTTAAATAGCACTGTGGTTTACAGTTATACAATCATACCTACATTTTCCCATTTTAACAAAGTAGGTATGTTGTCAATTTTTCAATTTTTATGTTCGTACCATTTTAGTACTAATTCTTTGTTGATCAACTTATGTGAATCTAATGTGGAGGAATTTAATAATGTAGGATTAAAGGGATGAAATTGTTGTACAGTTTAGGGCCGATGTAATTAATCTGTTTTTTTGCTAAAAACAACCTTTTAAGGGGATACTCAGAGAATCGCATCTGGTATTGTTGTACAGTTTCTGGAAAGAGTTGGATATTTTTTACAACAAATTTAAGTGAAATTAGGACATATAACTGTCTGAATGGTAAGAGACCAGTTTCTTCGGAAAGAGAGGATGTTGAGAATCTCTTCTGTTTACCAAGAATAATTTTTAATATACGTTTATGTTGGACTTCTATTCTGTTTGTTCTTTACTTATGTTTCCCCAACAGCTGAGACAATAATAAGTATACTCTGTTCAGTAAGTCAGAAGATAATTAATTTTTCCACTTGAACACAAGTTTCAATCTAAGGAAATAACAGCACAATAAGCGCAGCTGTGGGCAAATTTTGTCTGTTTGGAGATCCCATTTTAGGTTGCTCTGGATCATAATTCCAAGATATTTGGTTGATACAATTCTGTCAACATTATGACATGCCACCATTACAACACGGACGTCCTTGCGAATGTATTTTAACATGTATCATGTTTTAGCCCTGGGATACTAGCATTTTTTGCGCGTCGATTTTGCGCGTCAATTTTGAGCGTCAAATTTTTTCGCGCACAATGCATAGTGGAGAGTCGCGTGGAAACGAGCCCTGGGATACTAGCATTTTTTGCGCGTCAATTTTGAGCGTCAAATTTTTTCGCGCACAATGCATAGTGGAGAGTCGCGTGGAAACAAGCCCTGGGATACTAGCATTTTTTGCGCGTCGATTTTGCGCGTCAATTGTGAGCGTCAAATTTTTTCGCGCACAATGCATAGTGGAGAGTCGCGTGGAAACGAGCCGTGGGATACTAGCATTTTTTGCGCGTCGATTTTGCGCGTCAATTTTGAGCGTCAAATTTTTTCGCGCACAATGCATAGTGGAGAGTCGCGTGGAAACGAGCCCTGGGATACTAGCATCGTTTGCGGGTCGATTTTGCGAGTCAATTCTTTTCGCGCACAATGCATAGTGGAGAGTCGCGTGGAAACATGATACATGGTTGCAATTTTTGGTTCTTAAACATAATTCGTTTTTGTTCATATTTATTTTCAGTTCTTAACCAGGCTGTATAGTGTCTTCTTTGTGCTAAAATTTAGGTAAATTGTCTTTTTATAGCTTAAAAACAGTAGGTTACCGCTTAGCGCTTCACAATATTTAAGCACACTTCAGCTTTCCTAAAAGTTTCATCCCAAGTATCCGAGGATCCAACTATGGCCGAGTCATCAGCGAATGCAAATAGGCTCCTTTCTAGGCTAACACTATGTGTTTGGTTCAGATTTTAAAAAAATGTATATATAGGTCCTAGAACAGCTCCCTGAGGAACTCCATGTTTATGGGGAAGAGACGCGTTCAGTACATCATTTATTCTGGCTTGTTAAGTTCGGTTGGTCAAGTAATTTTCAATTAAGCCCAGGGCTTCCCCACCAATAGCCAGAATTTTAAATTTTTCCAACAGCAAGCTGTGATTTACCGTATCAAACGCTTTTTGTGTATCTAAGAACAGAGCAGTGACTTTTTGTTTTCATCTAGGGCAGTATATACATGGGCTAGTAAGTGCTCAGTAGATAAACTTTTCGTAAATCCATATTGGTTGGTCGTAAGTTATTGTCAGATAGGTATTCTATTATTCTAGAGTTTATGCATTTCACAAAGATTTTTGCAGGGTGTGGAAGGAGAGCTATGGGCCTGTAGGTAAGTGGACGGTAGGGATCGATCCCCTGCTTTATAAATGGGAACTATAATGGCTTGTTTGAATAGTGCTGGGAAAGTCCCTATTTCTAAGCAATTATTAAAAATGTTTTGAAGCGGATCAGCTATGGAGTCATCAGTTTTAAGGTGCGAGAGCTAAGGCTGTCAGTTCCGTTGGAAGATTGGTTGACTAGTGATTTTACGTGCATTTTTGTTTCTTCTTTACTGATTTTACCAAATTTAGAGTAGGAGGAGTTTCGCTATTATGCGACTTATTTCTTGTTGACATTTTCCTGAATGTGACGTCATCCCAGAACTATCAACAGAGACATCGAAAGTGATTAACAAGCCGCCAGGGGCAAAAAGATCCCCTAAACCTTGAGTCAACCGTGACAACATGGAAGGACTCATTCATGCCAAGGTTCCAAGATTCTATAGAAAACATGGTTTAATAGAGTTCTTGGAACCTGGAAATTAATTCCAAATGACTGTCATAAATTCATGCACATTTGAGCTTTATAGTGAGAATTGAAATACCTACGAACTAGATGGAAAACTAGGATAATGGATGACTCCAGATTCAAGCATTTGAGGAGAACAAAATCCCGAATAATCAACTGGCCTATCATTCATAGACGTAACCCCCAACATTTCATACCGATCAAGGTGAAATTGTTTTCGTTTGTTAAGGCTACATTTCACTCAAGAGTTGGGATCCCAGATGGAGGTGATGTTGCACCGAAAGACAACGTTGAAACGTAGTTATAGACCACAAGGTAACTGTCGAGATCATGAGTACCGTCTCCAATGGAAAAATCCTAAGGAATGGTCAACTACTGACACGGTCCCACAATACGTATCATTCGCGTATTATGCACAATATGGCCCCAATCCAGTGTGGGATTCATGTCTCTTCTTATTCGAAGTTGTGCACCAACACACGTCAAGCTGTCACATTCGTAACAGAGTGTATTCTGCATTGGAGGGAATTGTTGAGTCATAATTCCAAAAATTTAACAACTGCCAGTTTCGAATTACATCAAAAAGGAACCTTACCACCTTGAAGTAGGTTACCTATATGGTCATTCAAAACAAAGATGCCACAAGTTTTCAATAGCATTTTAACGGAACCAAACAATTCGACACTATTAAACTTACCGCTCTCGCTCTGGATGCCAGCCAACGATTACCAATTTCATAATTAAAACACTATACAAACACTGATTTTTGTCACGTATCCACCATCTTGAAATAGATCGTCCGGAAGAGCGAATATATGAGCCATAAAAGGAACGCGACGGCGGTGTGAGGTGTTCAAAGTAACGGGCAATCGACACAGCGACAACTAAACTCCGAATACGTTCATGAAGTTCCCTCCTTATTTTTCATAATGTAACAAATACGTAGAAAGCGGATGTCATTTTGGTGAAATCTCAACTACCTCGAACACCATCAACGGGTACTGAGGACTGAGCTGAGAACTGTAATAACTTGAGGTTGACGAGCTAAACAGCAGTGTTACCCCAACCCTTGAGGTATCATCTAGTGTTGCCAGGTTCCCGAGCTTGAGCCTTGGGCAATCTCATATTACCAGTCTCTCAAAATAATCGTTAGGTCCTATCGACTCAGGTGGGCGACGCTAGCGCGGCCTAACAATTAGGGGTAACTAAATATATCCCCTGTAAAGAGACTCACCTATGCTATTCCAAGTGCCCCACAGAATTACAGCCTACAGTCACTGTGTAGGTATTTCATCTACCTAGTCCTAGATTAATATTATTTATAACTTTTTGTTCGGGACGCGTCAAGAACTAATAGACTGTTTTTGTTCTTCCCGTGGTCTTTACACGTTCAACCGTGTGATTAGACTGTTTTTGTTCTTCCCGTGGTCTTTACACGTTCAACCGTGGAAACGCTGATACGGGAAGACGGACCAATGAGCTTCAACCATTCTCTACACGCATACGCGTAGTTCTTCCCGTGCATGCGAAGAAGCAGCTTTTCCCGTGTACGCGAAGAACTACACGTATACGGGAAAAGAATGCTTCAAGCTCATTGGTCCGTCTTCCCGTATCAGCGTTTCCACGGTTGAACGTGTAAAGATGACGGGAAGTACAAAAACTGTCTATTGATACGCCAAGATGATACGGGAAGACGGACCAATGAGCTTCAAGCATTCTCTACACGTATACGCGTAGTTCTTCCCGTGCATGCGAAGAAGTTGCTTTTCCCGTGTACGCGAAGAACTACACGTTACGGGAAAAGAATGCTTCAAGCTCATTGGTCCGTCTTCCCGTATCAGCGTTTCCACGGTTGAACGTGTAAAGATGACGGGAAGTACAAAAACTGTCTAATAACTTTGTTCAGCTTGTGATATTGGAAGCACTGATGACTGTGATGGTGTGTTGTCACCAGGGCTTGATTTACTTGTCCGATTGTACATCTGTGGGAGCTGTACAACTGTTTCGTTCTTCTCTTTGGATTGAAATTATATTTCAGTAGTCCCTTTATTTACCATGAACATAGGATAAAACAGTTTCCTAATTACATTAAAACGCTATCATATACCGACCTGCTGCACTATGAAGCGAAAATTCGTATTTGTGAAGGGGGCCAACACTTATGTTCTTGAACCTGGGAAGATGTAATGAACATCTCAAATGTGACAAAAGACGATAAGGTAGTGAATTGCCTAGTGCTCAGTGAATTGTCCAGTGCTCGGGTGCGAGTTCTTCACACTGAAGCAACTAAAAATCCCTTAAAGGGCGTGATGATCCTTCTGTGTAGATCACTATTTTCTGTGGTCAGTACCCTTGAGCTCACTCCACGAAAGCCCTAAATGGAGTACTGGAGCCGGCCCGGGAATTAAAGTTTCATACAAACACCCGGGATTCAATAATCAAGTCATTAATAAATTATTTGTAGTTATTCATGAAGCATAAGGTGAATAATAAACCGTTGTGTAACAATTTATCTGTATAGATGCCCCTTCTGCATAGATGGTATAATAAATCCTTGTGTAATAGTGTACCCAATAATATTTCTGCATTTGTTCAAGTTGCAAAAGTAGGCCTATCAACAAAATCCAAAAGGTCCATTTATTATTCAAATGGAATAATATCACAAAACAAACAACTAGACTTCGTACAGCCATCATTGATATAATCAGGTGCTCCCTAGCAATGATATCTGAGCTGAATGTATACAACTTTATTCACCTTCCTATTGGCGAAGCCTGTCGGTGCAAACTTCAGGGCCTTACTGTGAACGAACGGCTGGACGTACAATGCTCCGGGCAGTCTCAAAAAACTCCCAAGTTGAAGAATATTTAAAAACGTAAAAAATTCGAGGCAACGGCGTCCTGGAGATTTCAACCCCTATTTTTCACCCCTTAGAGATGACTGGCAATAACGCCGAGCTTCGTGGACCGACTAGACCCCAAATAAGAGCTACAAACCAAATTTCATCAATTTTGGTTCATGGTAACTAAGGAAAGTGCGAAGTACGGCAGACGGACAGACATTTTTTTATTGCATTTTCGGATTCTACATACCTCGAAACGGAAACCAGCAAAATGGGGGGGGGGGGGGGGATGTTTTTTTCATGCTCCATTCCAAAGGTTCGTTATTGAAAATAATAAACCAAAAGGACAACACAAAGAGCCTTTGGGAAGGTTAGTAGAAACTTGAGTCTAAGATTGAAGAAATCCTTAGATCGCAATTGTTTTTTTTTAATTACAACTCCTTGGCAAATAGTAGAATGTACGAATGCCTAGGAAATTACTGAATCTATTGTATTATCTGCAGAATCCTCAGTTGGAAAATAGTCTCCACAGGGAGGAATCCCTGCTAACAGTCTCTCATCAATCAGACCTTTTGGTTTATTATTCTGTGCATAATACACCTATGTATTCGCTCAGCAAAAAATTTTTATAACACCCCCTCAAAATTTTTTCTTTTCCGTTTCAAGGTGCATAGATTCGAAAAATGCAATGTCCGTCCGCCGTCCGCCGTATCACGTGTACCGGCTTCATTTTCGGTCTAAAAAATTCGTTCTTTCCCAGACATGCTCCATTTGGGCCCTAGTTGTATCCCGAAACTTTTCAGCCCGATCGGAATATACCCAGGGGTGTTATGAGTGAAAATGTGTGTAAAAATAGGTACTTTTTGCGTTTTAGCAACATGTTGGTAACATGAGCTTCTGAGATATCTTTTTCCATGTTTTTGGGGACGAGAAGACCGAATATGAAGTCGATTTTGACCAAAGAGTGGAAAATTGAGTTCTACCAAATGTTCAGCTCCCAAAATTGATTTTTTTATGAGTGAAAAACCTGGGAAATCGTCTGAAATCACCATCAGTTTGTATAATAACACTGGAAAAAGTGTCAACACGTGGATCAAGACGATTAAATGGCACTACCAATGAAAATAAAAAATGAGCCTACCTAATTCGTGTTTTAGAGGCCAAAATTAATTGAAACCATCAAAAATAGTTATTTCAATGAAAGAAACAATAAATGAACAGCCAACATTTCTGTAGATCTGTCCAATAGAATAATAAACCCATGTGACAAGGACTTTGCAGCGTTTTTGTGAAGGTATTTACTTTTTGACTACAGATATCTGCCTACTTGTTTCTCGTTTTCAAGGTTTCAGTGTTGAGAGGGGATGAGAGTCCTCTGCTTTGCTCGACTTTTTCTGAAGGTTTTCTTGTTATCACTGAAATGCTTTATGATCTAAGGCAGGCCAAACAACTCCCTTCCTGTTGCCATTCCTCGAAAAACTGTACACTGCATTATGAGCATCGTATTTGCACTTCACAAAACAGAATGATCTGAGTGAAATTAGTTCGTTTCGTAATAGAAACTCATTTAACCAAGGCTGAACAACAAAACTGACGTGGTAACTTGATGGCGGATGTCCCATTTTCAGCTGTTACTAACCTCTTGCAAGCTGATCATGACGTCACGTAGATGCTACTCATTCCGGGGAAACTTGACTAATGAACATTCAGTAAAAATGAGAAGGAACCACTTTTTTATGGCGGAAATTTATGCAGAAATGAATATTGGTATTAGGGTCACAAACCATCCCGGTTTTCCAAGGCTCAATGGTCTAAATCTGCCTGGGAAACGCCTCAATATTATTGGGAGAACTATGCTTTTGATATAATTAACTAGGTACTGAAAACCCCGTATCTCATCTGATATTTTGAGGGACTGCTGCAGCCATTTCTCAGATAATTGCTAGGTACATACCTACTGTGAGGGTTACCTACTTACTATATTGTACTATAAAAAGAAACAAACAAAACCCTGTACCTATGTATCAGAAGAGAAAATTGTTGTAGTGTACTGGTTACTAGTAAGTATAGCATTCCTTATCGAGAAGGAGGTTTCAAGGGATGAAATATCATTGACGCTAATGGCTGGGCACCATTCTTCAATATTGCAAACATAAATTCCACCAGTTTCAGTAAATTGAAAAATCATTACCTACTCCACCATTTAACAATCGTTTTTGAGATTCTCTAGTTTTTGTTGAAAATTGAGAAAACACGCTGCAAAGTCCTTGTCACATGGGTTTATTATTCTTGATTGAATATGGCACAATTAGGACTTCAGTGAAGAGACCCACAAAGCTAATTTGATGGTTTTATATTCGAATATTAGGTTACTATTTCTGACAAATCATTTTCAATCAGTGAAGTTGACGCGGAATCGTCTTGGTTCACCTCTAAATACTACTTCCTGTGTTATTATACAAATATCTGGTGATTACAGCCATTTTCACAGGGTTTTGACCCATAATATTGAATTTTGAGAGTTAACACTTCGTTAGAACCTCTATAATTCATTCACTGGTCAAAATCTACTTCACATTATTTGGTCTCCTCACTCTAAAAAACATGGAAATACCGATACCTCACACCCATAACAGCACTGGGTGTTTTCCGATTGGACTGCCAATAAACGGGACACAATTGGGGCCCAAATGGAGGCTGTGTGGGAAAGAACGATTTTTTTTAGACCGAAAATTAAGTTAGATATCAATGATACAGTGGATGCGGATTGCTTTTTCTGAATCTACACAGCTTGAAAAGTAAAAGAAAAAATTTTGATGGGGTGTTTAAAAAAAACTATCTGACCCGAATACATAGATAAATTTATTTATTTATTTATTTATCAATGTACAGGAGACTAGTGTCTCAACGAGGTACATGGTAGAAGAGTCGATAAGATGCAATCACCAATGATAGCAAAACATGAAATAAAGCAAATTACAAGAACAAAAAAAAGAGTATAAGCAGAGGAAGAGCATAAAATTAAGTGGGGAAAAAAGAAAAATCGTAAGGAAGAGCAAAAGGGTACCGGCTAGGTAACAAAATCATTAGAATTGATCAGGTACAAAAGACCAGATCTAAAAGAGGTTGAGGATTTGGCAGATCTAAGGGAGAGAGGAAGGGACGCCTAAAACCTTGCCCCCTCCACAGAAAGGGACGGGCTCATGAATCTAGTTCTATGCTTGGGCACTGAAAAGGTGTTGGCTCTGGAGGATGGCCAGATTCAAACAAATCAAGGATGTAAGCAGGTATGTCCAGTTCGAAATCTTTGACAGGAAGCAGCCCAGTCTAAACTTGGTAAAACTGAAAAACTCCATTCCAAGGAGAGAGGCCGCATAGGAGGAGGTGTGACTCCTTGGTTTGAGACCATGAACGTACAACGTAGGTACCTTATACAGCAACTGAAGAGAACCTCGAGGCGCCTCTAGCAAAAGAATCAAGGTCGTGCATAAACATTGAATCACAGTAACAGAAGACGGGAAGGAGAAGACTCTCGAATAAAATTATCCTAGTCGAGAAGGGGCAATGAACCCAAGTTGTTTCAGAAGATAGAGGAAATTTTGGAAATCTGGGAGCGCCAAGAGAGATCGGATGAAATGATGACCCCTAGGTCCTAAACTTGGAGAGTAAAAGGGATAACATCACTATTCAAAATAACTGGGGATAAGTCAAAGGTGGGAATAGGATGTTTACAGAGGGATGAATTACAGAGAATACTAAACCAAAAGATGAAATTAAGAACTGAATTGAAAGGAGTCATTACAAGGAGGCATTTACAAAACAATGACACTTGATGGATTGGGGATTGTTGGAATTCTTCCTGAAAGCTAACTCATTACAGGTTCTTTCGGATTCAATATTTCAGGGAGAATGAGGAGCATAATTATACCTTATGAATATCAATGATTGGGAATTTTTAATGGCCTTGCCCTCAACTGGAACAGAAAAGTTCCAGTCAAGCAGCAAGGCCATAATATAAATATGAGCGAAATTTCGAAGTTAGTTATAGATAGAAAATGGAGAAAATGAGTTAGTGTGAAAATTCACTGTAAAGCCAATCAAAGAACCTTGAGCATTAGAAAAAAAAATAGTTCGTTGAACCCCCTTGGGTCTCGACACTTGTTATCTATCTCTTATAACATCTTTGCTCTTTGGCGTGGAAGAAGGCACATGGATAATGTAGCATCCAGGAATGGCGTAATCCATGCCTCGTTCCCATGGAGCTTGAAAATTGCACAAGTTCCATGCACATTCCCGAAGTCAAGCTTGGGGTCGCGGCGTAGTTGATAAATTCACGCGCGATATGATTTTTATAGTAAGACGTTAGTTTCGGTATTCGGGTTCAGTTCAATTATTTTCGTAGTAGTGCATTATTGAACTCAGTTTGTTCACTTATTTCTTTTTGTAATTAACAGACCGTTGTATGCTTATAGTTATGTGAAGGGAAGAGATGAAAGGCAGCCCCTGAGGTGTGAGTGTTCCCAGAGGGGCATCAATCTGTTTGTCATCACAACGTCCTCCTATCACGGTCGTCCTCATCGGTAGGTCCGTATATAAATGGGCTGACCTAACCCATCATATTACAAAATGCCTGCTTGTCATGTATCCTATCTATAATGGTTCATGAATAATGAAAGATGAGTCCTCTTTGATATGCGTTTGCTCATTAGCTTTTATTTGGTTGGCAAAAACCTTGACATGGGACACCGCGATTGGAGACCTCAATATGCATTCAAACTGAATGTTTCGGAGTAATTTGGCGGACAACCAAACTCGCTAGTGTTCATGCATGCGCTTATTGAGAGAAATAATTTAAAAGCAGGTTTTCGATACGGAGCGATTAGAGCGAGGTGTTAGTTTACTAACAGAACTGTTCTGTGTATTCGAGGAGCTCTGGGTAATTTTGAGAGTTCTGAAGTATGTTCCAAGCTGAAGTATGCCTTGTGCTTACTGGAACTCTTTGGAATGGGTTCGGCTCATTACCGATTGCTGTGTTTGAAATAGGTTTCAAAAATGTTCTGGAACGAGTAAACATCGTTCCAACCAATTCAGACTTGGCAAATTTCTTTGAGTTCTTAAGACTATTTCGTACGTGCAAAAGGCAACGCAAATCAGCCGAAATTCTTGACTGGTTGTGGTGGTTAAAATGTACTAGGTTGGTTCGTTCGCGAATGATTTGAACCCGATACCGCTGAACATTACTGAGGACTGTCGTTGATTTTCGTAGAACAAGCTTTTGATTATTATAAATCATTATGCTAAGTTACTCTAAGAGAGGCAGCATTATATAACCCAAGTGAATAAATCAATTTGAATTTGAAAAAAATCATTATTATTGAGGCCTTTGATGGAAATACTAGTCTTAGTGCTGCTGCTACTCATGGGAGGTCTATGACAAAGTCCGCCCACAACCAAAGGAGTCACGCCGTCACGCGGGCGTTGTAAAATGAACATAAGAGGTATTACGAACAAGCACTTCAACAAATACACAAACGATATTATAAGAGCAACCTAAGAGTCACTGTGCCTAACTGTACAATAAACGTTTTTACATTACTAGGTTAAAGATATCAAAATATATTATAAGCAACTATTATAGGAAATTACAAGCAGAAATAAAGTAACGCATAAGTAAACAAACATGAAAACAGATATATTCACTCACACATTCAATAATGTCAATATAGGTATATACATAATAGGTTTGTTCGCGGTGGCCATCTGACTGGTTTCGAACCGTCAGATTAATCATTCGGCATTCGCGGTGTTCTTCCCAACTGGTCTCAGACTCTATAGTATCCATGCCGTTCTGTTCGTGGTGTTTTTTTTAATGGTTCAAAACCAGTTAAGGCGCCCATACACTGTCCAACCGTCGGGCCCAACAAGGGGTGGGGAGAGGCGAAAACGCGCCCCCCTGCCAACCAGACGGCGCTCCACACACGATCCAACCAAACAAGCACCCAATCCGACCAAGTTTCCCGCGTTTTTTTATTTTTCCCGAACGTGAATCCTATAGTTTTCCAATAACTCCGTTGTTGCATCAACTTCGGTACAATTCATTGTTTCACCTCTCATGATAATAACAAAACAGTAACAGTAAACACCAATTATCCAAACTCCAATATCTTGAGGTACTGGCACAACTGATAACAGGAGAAACTGATAAAAATTACGTAAAACAACGTGTGTCTGCTTCAGACGAACAAAAAGTTACAGGAGAAGAAGAAGAAGTTGGCCCGACAGCGCCACACACGGTACAACTTGGTCGGGAGTAATGGAGGGGGAAGGGCACAACCATGTTTGTTGGGCGGTTTTGCCATCCGACCACACCCAACCAGGTTGGTCGGATCCAACGGTTGGACGTCCTCCCACACACGATCCAACAGTAGGGAATGGGAGGCGTTTTCATCTCTCCCCACCCCTTGTTGGGTCCGACGGTTGGACAGTGTATGGGCGCCTTTAGCTGACCGCAAAATCAGTCCGCGGATTTTCCGAAGTACTCTTTTTGGACTCCTCGCCTCCCACCACCTCTCGCCCACATAAGCCAATCAAATCATTTCTCATCGCACCATCCTGTCGCACTCTTCGTTCTGTGTCTGTGGAATGTTTGGTTCTGGTTCATCTTGTTTTCATCTCTCACCATGAACATGAGCCTATCACTCCTTTCGAATTATCATCAGATGATGAGTTACATCTATATAATACAAAAAAAAGAAAGTTATCTCGAGGACGTTGGTAGTTCCTTCGTTCGATGACGAAACCTTTTTCGTTCATACAGCTAAGGGCCGGTTTATCAGTAGCAAATAACAATCATTTATGGGAGAGTTAACCAGCAGTAAGAACAAAACGGCAGTTTGCTTCGAGTGTTTATCCCCCCCCCAGGATAAAGGTTTACTGGAGTTTGAATGTAAGTGGTCTGAGGACGGCCGAATAAAAATCCCATGTAAAGAAGAAAGAGCATGTTTCAATTCCGAAAGACTGGATACTCTTTTGTGCCACGTAGATAGCTTCAAAGTTTTCATAACTTGTCAAATTTTGGGATGGTTAAAAAACGTAGCTGTGTAGTGCAGCTGTAGGTTTAGGTAGGTACGTTTCCGTTGAGACTTATTCTAAAATAGCTGTAGAGCGTTTAGTCAGTTGTTTAAAGAAACGCATTTACTTACGGTGTTAAGCTACACTAAGTTAATCTGAATCAAGGCTTAGAGGACATGTCTGTTTCTGGTGTTGGTAGTAAATAAGTCGATTTAGCAGTTGGGAATTTAAATGTGTGGTGGCTTACAAAATAAACCGTTTTATGCATGAATAAGGCTGCAAATATGTGTAATTTTGTAGAGCTGGTCAGTAGTAAGTAGGAAATCGAATATGGCGGTTTAAACAGACGCAAAAAGCATTATTTTGGGAGTGTTGATGAGTGGTTTCTGAATACAGCGTGGAAAGATTGGAAGCGCGATATTTCTCATTTCTAATTCTACCTATTTGGGGAGGTTAGACGTCGTTGCAGGTTGCGCAGCAGTTGCAGTCAGATTTCGATCACTAAAGCGTTCGGGTGTATCCTCTCTGCTGGACGTTTGAAAGTTGGTATATTTGGCGCATGCGTGTCAGCTGACTTTTCACAAAAGTACACCGTGAACGAAGCTAATAAGTGCAAATAAAATACCTACAGCCACATGATAAGTACGAATCAAAATGCAAGAGTATGAATATCGTTTCAGAATGTTTCACAAAAGCATGAATGTTGTTTTAAAATGCTTCACGAAGGGCAGGGAACTGTGAGGGTTACGTGTGTGGTAACATACCTACTCATAAAGGGAGTAGCCAATTAATATAATGAAAGGGATTACGGTAAAGGGCTAGTGTCCATCATAATGAAGGGAACCGATTTGAATTTTCAGGATCAAGGTGGATACGAGTTCAAATTGAGGTGGAAGTTAATGTCGAATTTGGCTGAAATTTTTGTCAAGTTAAATGATGAAAAACGCTGCCAAGTCCTTGTTAGATGGGTTCATATTTCTGTTGGACACATCTACAGAAATTTTGGCTGCTCATGTATTGCTCTTTCATGTGAAATAATTGAAAAGCTATTTTTGATGGTTTCCACAAATTGTGGCCCTAAAAACACGAACTAGGCTCCTTTTTTCACTGCTCATCTCCGATCGTTGACAGTGCCATTTCACTGTCTTGATTCACCTGTTGATACTACTTCTAGTGTTATTATACAAATTTATGGTGATTACAGACAATTTCCCAGGTTTTTGACTAATAAAAAATGAATTTTGGGAGCTGAACTTTCTTTACAACCTCAATTCTTCGCTCTTTGGTCAAAATCGACTTCATATTCAATCTTCTCGCCCTAAAATAAAAAGCATAGAAAACGGGACCTCACAAGCTCATGTTCACTAAACCCTTTAAAAAAAAAAAAAAATCAAAAACCCCTATTTTTACACCCATTATTCACCCATAACACCCCTGGGTGTATTCCGATTGGGCTGCCGAGGTTCGGAGCACAACTACTAGGACCCAAATGGAGCTTGTATGCGGGAGAACGTCGATTTTAGACCAAAATGTAAGGCTGAAACTTTGTTAGAACCTCAAATCTTCGCTCATTGATCAAAATCGACTTCATATTCGGTCTCCTTGTCCTAAAAAACATGGAAAACGATACAAGCTCTGTTACTAGAACACCAGCAAACCCTATTTTTACACCCATAACACCCTTGGGTATATTCCAATCGGGCTGTAAAGTTTTGGTACACAGCTAGGGCCCAAATGGAGACTCTGTGCGAAAGAACGAATTTTTTAGATATAAACTAGTACATATGGGTGATACAGTGTACCGACATAGCGTTTTTGGAATCTATGCACCTTGAAATTTTTGAGGGTTTTCAAAAGACTTTGCTGCGCGAATACATAGGTGTATTCACAGAATAATAAACCAAAATTGGAAGGAGGAAGATTTGTTAAATTAGGTCGACCAGACATTATTCCCTTTTTTTCTTTTCTTTTTAAATGGGACGGGTACCGAGCCCCTCGTCAATGAGACCAGAAAGATCTGTTTTGACAATGGTCCCTGTTTTTCATTTAAGAACCCTATTGATGGCCTCTTCTCTCACAAAGTGAAGGAGGCTTACAGATGATTCTCTGGCAACATCGGTGGAATTTATAAACTCTTTCCCGAAGTGCCAGAATCGTGTTGATGCTACAGCAGGTCATTCACGTAGGATGTGCTCTGCTGTTTCCACTGCCTCAGTACAGAGGCGGCAGACATCATTCCTGGTTTTGCCAGTGTTTTTAAGGTTGGTACCTTGGGGGGCAACGGCCACTGAGGGGACCCAAGATGGTTCTGAGGTCTTTACGCCTCATTGATAGGAGGGCTTGTGCCCGCTTTTTGAAAAAGTTCATCAGCCACTTTGATTGTCGCAACCCAGGGGTGTTGCTTCAATAAGCAGCCTTTTCATTGTCCTCCCATTTTTTAACTTGTAGAGCGACAAAGCACCTAGTGACCCGAGCTGTGGTTTGGGACGGTATGGAGACTGAGATGCCTTTTTCGCAAGGCGAACGGTGGTCCCGTTATCCTCAATTACCAGGCACCCGTAGCCACATGAGGCCATGAGCAGCCTCTGAAGGACCCAGGACCACGTTTCAACATTCCGAATTTCGCTTTCCGCCTCTACTTATCTGTGAAAAATTTCCCTGATCGTTCCTAAATTAACTTGAATAGTTTTCAAGCATGGCATGTATGCTACTTCCTGAATTTCAACCAAAAATTTTTTTTTTATATCAAGTTTTATGATATTCTGTATATTCAACTCTTCCTAGGAACAATCACTACTCGAATAAGAAAAACTTGTGTACAGATTTGTAGATTGTCTGGATATACTTTGGTGCGCCTCTAGTGCCATCTCTTATCTCAGGATCATACTAGTTACCCTTTTGTCTTAATGTGTCCCAGTAGTGTGACCAGTCAGTGTTCTTCGTAATACGGTATGTTTCTACTTGTGGCTGGTTACTCACCAAATTAAACATGGCATACTATGATCAGACAGGGTTATTTTGTCCGCTCCGTGCCAGTCACAAAAGAAGGGTGAGGTCGAGCACCTCTTGACGTGACCTAGTAACAAAAGTAGGTACATTGTCCTTGTTGAGAACCGTCACCTGGTATGCCAGCCTCATTCTAACAGTTTCTCACCTCGTTCATTTGTGTTTGTGCTACCCCATACAGTGTGGTAAGCATTCATGTCACACCCTGCGAGAAAGTGGCGTTTCCTCTGCTGGCAGAAATCCAGAGGGCGTTACACTTCTTGGGGTGGAGCTGGTACCTCTTCACCAGGAAAGTATACTCGACCATAGCGACAGAAACCGGGCCGAGTTCGTCAGACCTTTGCTAGGGGTAAAGCAGCGCTGTTCACTAGGGGCCGAACCCGCTCAAATTTAATTCAAACCACACCAGTTTGCTACCTACCTATTATTGCAGTACTAAAAGGTACAAACAGAAAATATTAATTGACATCTTAAGAAAATCTCCAGCCAGATCATCTCATTGATCTCTCCGGTACTTACTTAACTGGCGGACAAATATTCGAATTTTGTCTGGGTAATCAATTTTGTGGCTACCGTTTTTCTCTCATGGTTTTCACTTAGATACAACCATTAGTTGCTATATTTCTAGGTACCTATGTACAACTTCGTTGGCTTCTATCACCCAGAAATTGTTCACAGCTCGTTGAAGAGATGTCAGATAACAGATTAGACAGATCACAGATAAGCTGAGGAGGAGTTCCTACCGCTACCTACCTATAATTACAGTATTGATAAGTACATACAGACAATATATTAATTTGACTTCTCTCGAAATCTCTCTCTAACGCATGTCACTGATCTGTCCTGTACTTACCTACCTAATCTCTGGCAGACAAATACTCGAATTTTGTTTTGGTAATCAATTTTGCGGCAAGTTTTCCAATGGTTTTCACTTCGATACAACTACTAATAGCTATATTATCGGTATGTACAACTTCGTTCGTTTTTACCGCCCGGAAATTGTTCACAACTCGTTGGAGAGATGTCAGATAACAGATGTCAGATGGACAGATCACAGATAAGGGTAGAAGCTCCTACCGGTACCTACCTATAATTACAGTACTGAGAAGTACATACAGACAATATATTAATCTTCCTTTTCCAGCCCAGGGTGCTCGTATCAGGGCTATATTGAGTCCCCTCTGGGCAAAGCCCCACAGAGGGTGGCTGAGGCCGCTTCAGCTCTGTGGAGGTTTACCTGGACGAGACTCAGCCCCGATGAGGCGCTCATCACTTTTTCTTGCCGCCCCTCGCTTTGCTTCACGATTCTTCTGGGGGGCGGCCAGGCTTCCTCTTCTTCCACCCATGAAGCTGAGGACTGAACTGCCTCATGGTCCGTTGCTGATCCCCACCTCCCTACGTTGAGGCACTGGGCCTCGGTGCCGGAAGTTGATGGGGTTTCTTGGCTGTCGGAGGTCTCTTGAGCAGCTCGCCTGTGCACCCCCGAGGTCGACAGAGCATCTCGCCTCTACAAACTCGAGGTCAAGAGAGCTTCTCTGTGCCTAGGAGCCTTCAGCCTCAGAGTTGCGGTCCGCGACGTGGATGGAAAGGGTCCTGGTTACCCCCCTCCCCTCGGGTGCCGTGCCTTGCTCTGGTGTAACCCTGTGGGTTTCCCAGCCCTCGCCCTCCCCGTCCGTTCCCGTCTCCCCCTTGGTTTCGCTTGTGGCTCTGCTCTTGCGTGACAGCTTTAACCCTGCGGAACGCGCGCCCTGTGAGGTCCCCCTTGTTTCAGGTTTTCCTCGCCCAACATTAATGTGGGGGGACGGCCGAATGGGGAGGCCAGCCTATGCCTCCCTTAGCATTTACTTCAAACTTCAGTTTACGTCAAGTGTCAATTGAGGGTGCACCGCACAACTGGTGTCAAAAAATACCTGGGTGGGTCACTTGCGCCTGTTTGTTCGGTTACCAGTTTTTACTGGTAGTTGTAACCATAGGTACCTAACTATAGTCCGTGCTCTAGAATAATGCCCTCCGACCCTGCACTCTGGCGGAGAACGTGGAAATCATTTTCAACACGGAATTCCCCGTTTTTTTTGTTTTTCCCCTGTCCAGTGGCAGCACTTTCCCCCTGCAATCCTTTTTCTAGCTGAGTGTGAACCGTAATAAAAACTTACCTTTTTTCGTTATAAAAAATGATACTGTCATAAAAGCCATAGTGAATGAACGTAGCATTTTCCCGATTTTTGTAAAATCGGACCCCTGAGCGTGACTCCTTTGAGCTGACAGACAAACTCGTGTGTAATAGGATTTTTCTATGAAATGTTTTCTTGAAAATTAGGAGCACTTTTTTGAAAAGGTACAATCAGGTAAATAAGGAAGGAAACAAATGTTATTTTATTATTTATTTATTTAGTAGGTACATATTATTATTATTCATTTATTTAGTACTTACGTAATTTAACTGTGGTACGTAAAACTTCTAATCAGAAAAATCCGAATCCTCATCGAAACTGCTATCAGTATCAGAAGCCCCCCAACATTAATGATGAAACTATCGATCTCCGATTCGACTAAGTGATCTTTTTGACGGTAGTCGTCCTCAATTTTTTCGGCTGGACTGACATTTCTTCCACTTAAAACCGCTACTAACCAGTCGTTTCCGAAGGTAACTTCTACCATACTCGAGAACTCCGTCACTCGCCAATTCCGCACAAAGTGTTTTCAATGAAGGGCACTCTTTCCAAACAATGTAGAATTCACGTATCTTGTTTCGTGTAGCAGCATCGGTGAATTCATCAGCATCGATGACCTTCTTGTGCGGTGTGGACTTGGTTGGCGTAACAAACAAAGGTCTCGCCCGATCTGATGTTGTTTGGTTTCCAGCTTCCTTCATAATGTTGCCGACTGTTCTCACCGAGACGCCCGTCGCTGCACTAGTCACATCGCGAACGTTGTATTTCGCGTCATCCTCTTTCTTCTTCCTCGTAAAATACTGGCACACATTGTACACAATTTCTCGTGCCTGACTCCTTAGAGCCCTGTCTCTTGCGATAGCAGGTTTCCGGTTTCTTACTGACGATGAAGGTTGATCTTCCATCGCGAGATTTGTGTAGGCGACACACGGAAACTGACGAGTACGGGGGATTGTGATGATACTCAGTTCAAACATAGGATGACGGGGATTGTGATGATACTCACAGTTAAAATAAGAAGGGTTAATACAACGATATAGGTAGGATGGAGAAACGAAAAGCAAGATGCAAACAAGGAAAACAGATATGGGGCTGGCTTGGAATGGCAGCACGGCTGCCAACATAACAGAGTAAAAGTCCCAACATTGCATCCCACTCAGGCTGCCGAGCCCTCAGCGTCTCCCATCCTCCTATAGGGTGCAGGGTCGGAGGGCATTATTCTTGTGCACGACCTATAGTTCATAGGACGACGTATTTGAGTCAAAACTCATATTTTATGTACCTACTGCTGAGAATAACTTGGCAATACTTCGTCAAAGTGAATATACCGACTTTTGAACTCAGCTTGACTGAATTATATTTTATTATTAGAATATTTTAAAATGAGCAACTTTCATGTTTGAATAATGAAGAAATGGTTCATACTTCTTCATTTCAAGTGTCCTGGAGTACTTTGACCAAAAACAAATGAAATATATTACGTTTTTGTTGTTAGTGATGTGAAAGATCTCTCAGGTCGACTGCGCTTCCCCGAGTGATTTTCTGATTGCGCGTTCCCTAGGGTTAACCAGCCTCAAGTTGGCTTTGCTAAACTTGAAGTTCACGTTGCTGCTAGTCTTTAGCACCTCTGCTGAGGCGATTTCCCCAGACATGGCTATTACAGCCAGTCCCCTCATTTTTCCTGGACAGGATGCGCCATTGATCCTCGTGAAGGCTTCGATTCTGACCTCGCAGGATGGCAAGAATCTTTGCATCTTCATCATGGGCACTGGCAGCGAAATACCCCATGACAACCTGTGGGTGTGGGACCTCTGATCCTTCTACCACCTTAAGATGTGTATCTGCAGGCATGGCCAGTCAGCTGTCACCCTGATGTCGCAAGTGATGGCGAAACATCCTTGGCAATAATTGGAATCCAGAAATGGGGACTGAGGCCCTTTGTCATCCCGTTCATGATCACCCGCACATTGAACTCCTGAATTTCGTGCATCTGCCCGAAAGTAAGAAGTTTCCGGGGAAGTCAGCATCAACTATGCCAACCTTCCACCCAGCAGCTGCCGTGCTGTTAGAGCCACGATTTTCAGAGGGCTTAAAAGTTACGCTCTTCTTCTTTGTGGCTGCCTTCTGGCTGTCCGTAGTGGCATCAGCTGAGGTTCTCCTCCTCTTGTCATCCCCTTCATCTGACGCTGCTCGTGGTTTTTTAGCTGAATGGCACATGAGTTCGGGCTACACCACTGCTTCCTCCGGCGTCCACGCCAGGGAAAGTGCCTCTTGCCCTGCACCAGTCAGCAACAGCAGCTGCTTCTGCCACTTAGGCCACTGAATGGGAGGAGTGTCAGGCAGTAAGGCCTGTTGACCCCTAGCTGGAAGCAGCACCAAGTCCCGAGAGGCCTGTGTTGCCGCACTCAATCTGCCATCCACAACCTCCAGGTCTTCCACTACTCCTGAGGATGGAGGACTATTAAGGAGTCTCTCTTCATCCTCATATTGGTGAAATTGCTTTCACCGGAATAAAAAATACAAATTTAGATTTTCTTCTGTCATTGTTTTAGAAGATCAGGGTTCTGCTAAGGCCTAGAGCTCTCTTATTGCCCTAGACTCCCTTTAATGAAACTGGGTGTCGCCAGCCCGGAGTTCGCTGTTAATGGCTAAGCTCATCATTAGTCATGCATCCATTGGCACAGCTGTTCCACCTTGGATTGGTGGCAGGTTTGGAGAGAAAGAGAAAGGTGAAAAGCAGGAAAAAAAAAGAAAGGGTAATTTTGAGAGGGCACAGGATAGGGTAAGGGCTTACCTACAGAAATGTTGGCTGTTCATTTATTGTATCTTTCATGTGCAATAATTTAAATAGATATTTTTGGTGGTTTCTACCAGTTTTGGCCCCCAAAAACACGAATTCTTCTTTTTTCAACATTCTTCTTTTTTGACAATTCATCTTTGGTAGTTGATAGGTAGTACCTCTATTTTGTGGCTGGCAAAAAGTTCTTAATCAAGAAGGAATCGAATTCAGTGCTGTTTTCTGAAATTGTGGGTTTCAGAATTCCGTGATGTGCAAAGAAACAAGAGGATTCCGTTCCTCTTGATTTCGCTGTTGTGGTGTGTTGCACTCGTGTAGCACGAGTTGTCACCAGCCCAACCAATGCTCCCTGTAAAACGGTGTTGCCACCAACCACTCCAAAATTACTGTATTTTGGTTACTTTCCCTTCAGGATTTTGAGTTATACTGGGAGCATCGGTTGGGCTGGTGAGAAATCTGCGGTACATATGATTGGCAACACTGTCAACTCACGCAACACGTGCCCAGCAGGCTCCAAGTGGAATTGAGACAAACTGAAGAGACGGAGAATGCCGTCTTTCTTTGCCTTTCTTTACTACCTACCTCAAGGCTACTGTTGGAAGTCTGATGATATGCTTGAGCGTACTTCGAAACGGCATCTATTATTGTCAGGAATTGAGCTATTGAATTAACCTCCATATAAAAAAAGAGTTCATCTATATACTTACAAGGTGTAGAATGGAATAAACCGAGTTGATGTGACATTAAGTTTTGGTTTGATCGGATCATGATTGAAATTGGTCATTACAACCAAGGCAAGGTTTATAAAATTTTGAATAGTTGTTAATCGATTGGACCAGAAATAAGTTTGTGTGATTTTTTTTTTTTTTTTTTAATACGTCTCGGTGATTCCGTGGTGATAATTTCTTCCCTATCTGATAGTTTGAGGTTATAGTTTCATTGGACGAGAAATAAGTTTGTGATTTTTTTTTTTTTTTTTTTCGTCTGTGATTCCGTGGTGATAATTTTTTCCCTGTATGATAGTTTGAGGTTATAGTTTCAATCTCACCTTCCATTTCTACGCCAAAGACAAATTCGGAGTGGTTTCGTCATTTGGATAGCTGGTTTTTGGAAAACGTTCATCATTGTGTTTACAAATTTCTGATAGTGAATTATTTTCATGCTTTTTGAAATATATCGAATAGTTTACATTTTGTTCTCACATATTCTTAACGAAAATGGTGACATCGCTTTCGAATTTAGTTTTAGACAACTCCAAATTGGTTCTAATTTTAGTGCTAAATGGTTTAGTTATTTTAACGGGGTTTGGAGTTCCATTAACTTCTTTGATGATCATTTGATTTTGACCGGGGTCCTTCCCTGAATGAACTGTAGAATGTGAATCGGAAGCCTGATTTGTTTTCAGTGGTTGATTAGTTATCAGTGATCATCCAGTTCACGATTATTCTATGAATTTCAGAATTGTCAATGTGTAGTGGTTCGTCACTGAGTGTTGTGTTTATAATATAATCAATTTCCACAAAACTAGACGTTTCGGACTGAATGTGGTAGAGGAACCTGGAGTGAGAAATGGTATTTTTTGCTAATTATTCTTTCAAATTGTAGGTCTAACCGAGAGCTTTCCAAAAAGGTGCTATATGATGGGTCGGAAATCAACTGAAATGGGTGGAAAAGGGGAAGGAAAAAGCTTGTGACGTCATCTGTCATGTATTGCCCTCTCGCTCCCGCACATGGGAACCGAGTGAGAAGGAGATTACATAGCAGATGGGGTCACGCGTTTTTTATTTAGCTTATTCCCGCCAAAATACACCTATTTTGGAGCTGAAAATTGGGATTCAGGGGGTTTTTGATGGTGCTGAACCCGATTCTGAGGTCAAAAGCAGCGAATTCCGACCCTCGTCCGTGCCTCATTGGCTCTGTTTCTCTGTTATTCAGTTCTATCCTGGACAAAGCATCTGCTACGTTGTTTGATGGTCCCTGTCTATATTTATTGACGAAATTTTATTCGCTAAGTTTTCATCCCCATCTGAATAATCTTTAAGGTGTAATTTGGATGAGCAATCTTTAAGGCTAAAGATCCATAGTAGCGGACGGTGGTCTGTATACAAGGTGAATCTTCTCCCATAAAGATATGGTCTGAAGGATTTCAGCGCAAAGAGGATCACTAGTAGCACTTCTTCTACAGTGGCCAGATTTTATTCAGAGTCATTTAATGTTCGGCTTGCATTGGCAATGGGAAGATCTGAACCATAGTGCATTTGACTAAGGACAGCCCCTAGAGCTATTTTACTAGCATCGCACGTGACATTAAACTGTTACTCAAAGTCAGGGTATTGCTATATATATTTATGCTGTTTGTAGTGATTTCATTTGGGTTCCAACAATTCCTCCAAGATGCAGGATGCCATAACAAAGTTTAGGTAGGTATGTCGATAACTTATTTCAACAATAGACCCACGGAAAATTATGTGGGAATTCGAATAAGAATGGTGATCATATTTGGAGGCAGCCAAAATGTCACGTTGCATCCTTCGAGCAAATCCTGATGATGGGTTCATCCAAATGTTCTCAAATATTCATGACATGGATATATGAGCATCATTGCCCATTTAGAGTGATTCCTAGAATTTCCTGTTTTGCTTATCTGCATCTATAATCTAAATACTTTCTTTGCATCTAAATACTCTCTTTGCTGGCCCAGTGCTTTGAACTATGATTATCCTTAATTGTTTTCTTGTCTTGCAGAAAACCATGGCTAAGGCACATCAAGACCAAGTCAACTGGCCGTATGCCCCTCCAAACTTCTACCCCCAGCCACGAAGTTATAATATACCGTATCCCCAAGGTAGAGTTTGTCAAGAGAGCTGTTGTAGGAGATCCCGGGGGCCTCTGCCTTACCCACCACCACTACCACCATTACCTCCATCAATACCGTGTCGATCGTCTCAGGACAATACTTATGCAAGAGCACCCTCTGCTCCAGTTAGGGGATTTATCCCAGTAAACCCATACATGCAACAGCACGGAGGACATCCTCAACATCCACAAGGCGGTGTCCACCGCCCCATCCCACAGGGAAGGTACGACTATAATGATTTTTACAGGTATGGGACTGGTTCAAACAACAACATGAACAATAATCATCAAGGATTCCACCCTACGCACCCAGGGGTCCTTAAACAGAATACTAATTCATATGGAGTTACTAATCCACCACACGTGACTGATCAGTATCCTGCCTGCAGCCATTATACTCCTGCTGAACCAGAATCAACTTTGCCAAGTTTGGACGTCAGACAGTTTTTAGCTACTTGGCAGGACAAAGATGAAGAGGTATTTGAAACTGATCAACAACAGAAAACCAAAGTGCAATTTCAAGAGCCACCATCAAATCCTGAGGTTTTCAAACCTTTGGATTGTACCAAGAGGAATGAACCATCTCTTCCTCTGTATGGGTACAATCATAATCAGATTAATAACCATCCTGCCTACTACAACAAGCCAATGCAAGGTGTCCCTAACCATCAACCCATCAATGATAATTCGTTTAAAAATCCTACGTACATTCCAGCAACATCGTATCATCCAATGCCAGTGGAAAATAATTGCAATTATAATACTTCCCAAGTGAATATGTCTCCCCACACTATAGTGGAAAATGATCAGTTGCATGTTGGATATGAGAGACGGATTGAGAAAATCTTCAATCCTCATGGTTGTAAGACTTTACCCGCTGTTCCTCCAAATGATCAAAACCATTGTGCAGTGGACAAAAATCCTAATATTGAAATCAAAGCCCCCATGTCAGACAAAAATCAGTATCACCTCTCTGCATCTTTGGAGTGTGAAGATCTGTTTGATGACATAAACAGGAAACGAGAAGAAAGGCAAAGGAACATAGTTCACCCTCTTTGTTACCAAGAAAATTATTCTCAAAGAATGAATGGTAATAATCGTAGCAAGCCCGAAATACCTCATGTGAGTGTGAAACCAAATACTGCGACTCATTTGAGCTACTCTGTTGATAACTTAGGGAGTCATAATGCCATTATGGATAGTGAAATGGATTTGAAGAAGTCCAAGTCATTACCACTCAAGAAGTGGGTGCAGAAACGTAAAAAATCGGAAGACGAATTTTTTCCTTCATTCAGTATGGGTGATCCTACATTGGATTTTTCAAGCCGAGAAACTGTAATAGAACGATCTCATATTCCACCACCATGTGATCCAAATATGTTGCTCAATGCTAACGATAATTCTGCATGTAACACGAGTATTCCTGAAATAATTCCTCATGTTTCTCCCCAGGACACTCTTACAAGCGAGTCATCTGAACCCAACTTTCCTAATGAAATGAATACTTCCGAGAAGAGTAATGATCATTGTGTGTATGTACCAGTTCCTAACTTGCCAGAAACTGAACCTCGGATTCCTAACTTGCCCGCTGTTGCTTCTTGCCCTACAGTTCCTCATCCTCCACCAATCAAGACCACCACTGAAAATGATCATCCACTTACCATCAGTTCAGAAGACATTGATATCAGTCTTGTTTCGTCTTGTGATTTAGTGGTGGAAGAAGAGCAGCGTAAGAATAATTCCCCTGACGTTCCAAACTACCTCTTTTTAGAAAGTAAAAGTGGCAGCACCATTGAGCAACCCAAAGACGAGCACATTGGAGAAAAATCCGAGAAAGACAATAATGATGGCATTGGTGTAGATGCTGCCTCAAATCCGTTGCCTAGGGAATCATCTGAAGAACTTGCCATTGATAATGAGTCAGTGGAAAAACAAGAAGAACCTGCAGCATCATTGTCCAGCAATGCTTTGAAAACAATTGCAGATATGTATGATGATGAAAATAATGTTTCTGAGAATAGTTTAGATGCCTCACAGATTGATTCTAAAGGTAAGATAACAATTCTTGATTCAAAACAAAAAAATGTTGCTTTGACAAAGAGCACTTTGGTGAAATTTACCAGAGTTTTAGCTTTATGGAGGTATAGAAATCGCTTGTTCCCAAAGTCTGTGGTTTCAAATAAGGTACCTTTGGTTGTGAATAAATCTAAATGCAGGATGGCTAATAAGACGAGATGTTGGCGAGAATTCTCAAAATTCTGCATCGTCAAGAAGAAGAAAATATACAGTCAACCAAAAGCTATCCCCAAAAAATCACGTACTCTTTTGGCAAAGATGCAAGAACCAGAAGACTCAAATGTCTTAAGGTCCTTAGTTGATGGAGTCTGTCAGATCGGAGAAATTTCTTCGCAAGTTGAGGATCACAACGAGGGTGGTATTGTAAAATCTGAAATCAATATTTCTGTTGATGGAAATTGTTGCAATTCTTCTGAAGAATTTGAGGGAAAATCCAGTGTAGTTTGCTGGGAGCTGGCCTCTAGTGACGAAAAAGTGACATCTACTGTAGGATCTGATACAACTGAGGAAGATGATTCTAAGCTGGTGATCAGTGAGGAGTATATTGGGTATACAGGAGGAACTATGGTAGAGGGGTCGGATGACAGAGTATTGCATGGCATTTTAAACTGGCCACATCACGAAGAGGAAATAACATCAATTAACGAAAAAGAGAGCATTAAAGTGAGCCTTCCTTGGGTAAAGATTTTTAAACCCCATTCCAACCTGCCTGATGGAGGGAAAACCCTGGAAATCGGTCCAGCACGTATTGAACTGAGGTATTCCCCTGCTCCTATTGAATACCAGCCTGGTCATTTTAAAACAAGTAAAAATTCTCTTCAGAAGAAATCTTCAATTTTCTCTGTGAAGAAAGTACTTCTAAAACACAATACTGCACCCCCGACTGAGAGGTTACCTAAAATGGTGATCAAGAAGACAGGGTGTGAAGAGTATAAAAGTTATATCAAAGACGCCAAACTGAGAGTTATATCAATCAAGAATTCAAATAAGGATGGTCAAGCAGAAGTTATTATTGAAGCAGATGGTCCCCTGATCGGAGCTGTGACTGGTGATGACAGTCAAGTGCGAGAAAATGAATCCTCTTCACCAGCAACTTCCCCAGCTCACACAGGCTCTGAAGAAATGGAAGTAAGTTTTTGACTTCTAATTTTACCTTGCTGTGTATTTTTTCATGGTCGTCAGTAGAACAGTTGAAAATCAGAACTTGTGAGAAGTGAACTTGTTGAGAGCCTTACAATCAACTCTATAATACGTGATCTTAAGTTATGCTGTTTTCAGGACCCCAAAACTGCAGACCCTGTACCTGAAACTGCCAATGAACTTCATCACTGCTTGCTGTGTCAAGAAAGTTTCAGCAGTCTTGAAAAATTACACTCTCACGAAAATTCTCTCAGCCACCGCCATATTGACATCATTCAGAGAAATGTACTTCATAAGCTGCAGAAGACGTTCAAAGGTGCCGATTTCCCAGAATTTCAACCGCTCACTGCCACTGAAATTGAGTACTTGAACTGGAGGCCGAATTTCTCTGGTTATAGCCACTTTTATCATAATGTTCCACTATAATTATATCTACTCCGTTGATCCTCCTTCAGTACTGAATTGTTTGGTCATTGTGTTTTAACTTGAAACTCTGTTAACCTCATAATAATGCTGTCAAAAAGGAGTTTCTCTTCCTGCAACTGGGTTTTATTGGTAGACGATCTCATCTATTCACAAAGACAGACGGTAAGACCGTGTGCTCCGGCTCTCCTTCTTTGAGTCTTGACTCTTGATTAATTCCATTGGTACCATGAACCTCAACCAATCACGTAGCAAGTAGAGCCGTGTCTCTCCCTTAGCACGTTCAGCAGGGGAAGGAAAACGGCCGACGACGAGAGTGACGGGAAATGTTTTCCTCGGAAGTTTGACTTGAGCTCTGCGATATGAAATATATTTCAAATTGTATAAAGTCGCTGAGAAGCCATTTTGATTCGAGCCATTCGACAGGTATGAACCTACTGATTAGATAAACAGAACAGCCCCCAATCCGCCGCTTTTTGTTAGTCTGGAGGGGGGGAGGGGGGCGCTAACCAGCCTTGTTGGTTCAAACCATCATGCGTCCTGGCAGGATAACGTCACGTGCGCTGAGGGTGTCAAAAAAGAATGACGTGAAAGTTTTGTGGCTTTTTAGTTGAGTGACTGCAGAAAATATCTTCTACTCTAGGTGTTGGGATCAACAGCTTAGCTCTTGATTGCAGTTTGGAATGGGTTATTTTGGTTTTATGCACTTATTACCTCAGTAGGTGATTTTTAACAAGGGATATGCACAAGTGTAGAAATGATTGGTTCTACTGAATTTGTTGTTAAACAAGAAAACATGAGATGATCCTATATTAATGATCTCTAGAGTAATTTACTCGTGAGAAGATTTTAGGTTGACTGAAGATGTTGCTTTTAAATTAGAAGTTGCTTCAATTCTTCAAACATCAACCCACAACTTTCTATGTCCATTGTTTTCTTTCATCAAATGTTCGGTAGAATCAACTTGAAATCGTGTACTACTTTACCATGGGAGGCTAAAAGGACACCTTGTCAGTTCCTCCTTCCAGAACTGGTCACTAATATTAATACAGTTTATCAAGTGCCTTATCATCCCACTGCGATTCTGCAGGTTTATTGTATGTAGGCTCATTCAAAATTATTTATATTACCTATTGTTCATCACATCTTCAATTTTCCTGTTGAATTTTGGCTTCAGGTGATTCTTGAGTTACTTTTTGCTATGATTAATTCATTAGTCCTGACTTTTTATTCATCGTATAATCAAATTAATCTAGTCGTGTATTATCTATCAGGTCCTTATCTCTGATCTTTTAAATACATATTTATTTTTATCATATTATGGAATGGACTGTTCGAATGGACTTCGTCAAAATGTTTATTATTTATTGCATTTTCAAGTCCCATTCATGAATCTACAAAACCAAAGTATTTCAGATTCCTAGCTTGTAAAGTTTTATCAAAATATTAATTGCTGTATTGATGTGATGTAACTAGTTGATAATGACTTCTGCATTCCAGTCTTATCAAGGTTCTACTTTAAAGAATATAATAAAGAACTAGAATAAGTCTCCCAATTGATAATCACAAATTAATTGTTGTATCCTTTGTTTCATGAAACATGTTCGATTTCATTTCTTACCTGTGCTGCGTTATGATTTTCCATTTTATATTCGTTTGTTACTTACTCCACTTTTGGATAAATGTGTGGGCTGCTGCAATGGAGTGTGATGACATCAGTAGTTTTCTTCTCCCAAAACTAGTCACTTGCAGAATACCCAGTAGACACCATTCAGCGCTATACTATGACGTGTTTCCATTGGAGATTAGGAGAAGAACCCCTCTGGTCCTTTTTAGGGGGTTTCACTTAGTTTGCAGATTCCTAACAAGAAATTAGTAAGTGAATAACATTGCGACAGTCACTCATTCACTTGAATCACCATATTTGAAGAAATATATCTCTACATCCATTCACTTTTCAATTACAAATTCATCAATTGAACTAGTCCATCTCACACAGAACTCTTTCATAAAGCAGTTTCCTCCCATTCTAGTGCCCTCATGATCGTGATAATAAAATAACTTATTGTTATTTGCATTCATTCGTGGAATGAGATTGTTATTGTTTATTGGGAGACACAATAAATTTTGATTCGTTGAAGAACCAGAATTAGGCATATACCAAAGAATTAAGTGCCTACGGTTGTATTTCATTGTAATCAGGGGCCCTAATTAGGTAATTCTGGTGTTCTGTTGTGGGGAAAAAAATGCATTAACCCAATTCGTCCATGGCTCACCTACATATAATTGGTTGGTAATTGACCAAATTATTATTACAAGCTGGTTTTGTGAAAATGTATTATCATGTGGCATTGATAATCATGTTTCCCCGGTGAAAATGATTATAAATTAACAATATTTTCTTGAATATTTTTTTAATAGCTGTGAACATACCGGAACGCAATCGGGATTAACCTTAGAACCCCTTTGTGCTCCAACTTTGAATTAAGAATGAGGTAGCTCGCATCCGAGGGTCATCCTCCCCAACTTGTGGACGTTTGTATTTTGCAGTTGTCATGTTTTTGTTTCAAAGGAAAACTTCATCTATCACATTTATGTGATTGAACAAATTATCAAGTTATCTGTGACTGAACTTTCATTCTGATTCAGGCAGTCTTATTGTAAACTTATACAGTTACTTTTTTCTATATCTTCTGTTGTTATAAATCTTGAAACATTCACTTGTTTAGGTTTGGTAATTGAATTTCTTAGTCCTTGAGTTGATGGACGAAATGAGGTTACAGTTCTACTTCAATTCCTGTAAAAGAGTAAGACACAATTCACCTGGTTAATTCGTTAATATTTGTCTAATGGCTTTATTTGTGACTGTGCCTTGAATAAGGGTTTGATTTTCCATGGGTTTTCTTATTGCTTTCTATTTTTCCTTTCCCCAATTACTGTGGTGTGAAACAAATAGTTTAAAAAAATCACGCGGTCCTCCTTGGTTTCAATTTTGGATACTTGACCCAATTAGTATTTGCCTCAAGGTTTCCCGGGTGCAAACATGATGAAAACCAATGTATCAAGAGTAGGGAAAATATCTTTCTCCTGATTAGTTTTCATGGACACTTATCCCACAATGGTTGGTGGGTGAGGCCTGTCGAAACTAGAAGCTGATGTGCCTTATCGTTGTTGATTTATCTGTTAGCATTCCTATGAATAATTGTTAGTATAGTCGTCAATTGTATCGTTAGTTTGATCAAAGATTGAAAACAAATTGTGCGATAATGTACTTAAATTGAGTTATTGATGAAATGGATTATATTGTAAGAAGTTGTTGAAGTATTTACTCTGCAAGAATCAGGCTTTTCCGTATGGGAATGTAGCACAAATTATCATCAGTTATTACCACCATATGTGTGATTAGCACTTCAAGTGCCTTGTTGACTATTAGATATTTTGAATGATGATGAAATCTATGCACAAAATCTCTATTTTGTTATTTGTCTTCTCGGTTCCTTGGCATTTTATACATGTCCATTTGTCAATTTTAGTTCTTCAATAGTTAGTTTTCTCCAGTTGGATGTTATGGCTATTGCTCGTGTTGTTTGTAATCTTTGTTTTCACTATCCTTGGATATCCAAGGATACTTGTGTGCTTAAGGGTTTGATTTTTCATTTTTCACCAAGTAGTCATCTAGTTTGCACAGATATGCGTTAGATATACATTCCATCATTCTTTGTTTTTTTCTTTGTCGTTAGACAAAAGGTGTTTGGGTGTTTGTGGGGATAATTGCCACTGTTGATGACTGGATTAGTTTTTTATTGTTTCTGTTATATTGCCACTTTAGTGTGTATATTGACTGATAAAGCATTGATTTATTTGCAGTTTATCAACAAGTTGTCACTATAACTGTAATGCCGCTAGGTTGTTATGATACTTCCTTGAAAATAATAGGATCCATGTACGTTAAGATTCATTGTGATTAAAATTATTAATTGGTTTGTCGGCAAGACTTGCCAAACCTAAGGATACTATAAATTATATTTTCAAATATTGTGTACTTCGAATGAGTTCAACCGTTCTTCATGTATAGATTACAAGACTAGAAGACTTCATAATTCTGCAACTTACAACTTTAATTTTTTGAAGTGATTTGGACTCCTGCCCAGTTGTAAGTTGATTTTGATTCATTGAAACTGTAAATTATTGTCCTGCAATGGCGTTTCAGTGAGAAAAGCAGAAGTAAATTTCATTCTTCTGGGTACAACCCATGGAGTACTAAGCTTGTTTCGTACAAGTTTTTGTTGTTTACTTGTTCTGGTGTGTATTATGCGTGTTCTAATCAATTCACCTGTTGTTAGAGGGATTAGGAAATGCGTTGGTTTTGAAATATATAGTGAGGGTAATTTTCTTTGTTCTAATAGTTGGTAGGAAAGTACGTATCTTAGTCTCAGTTTTATGTTCACCAAGAATGTACTTAGTTATTCGACCCTCCTCCATCCCCAGCTTGCTTGATGTGCTCGCAGTTGGTTTTTGTTTCCATTATTGTACCTGAGGTGCGGGATTCTTCCAAGGCTAAACTGAGGAGTATGGAAGGCATTTCGCCTAAATTTGCTGGGAATACTTTTATTTTCAAATCTTACTTAAATCTTCATTGTTTCAAAATCTAATCTAGATCAAATTTTACAGAGAATTCATGGATCCACATTCTATTTAAATAGATCTTTTAGATGCACATAATAAACTTGCACCTTCATAGGTTGTGAAATGTCGTATGGACTTTTCACCACAAGTTCAAGCACATCATGGTAAATTCAAAATTGCTGGTGACTGAAAAATTAAATTAAATTGTAATTGACATTGGATGGTTGACATTGTTGACTGTAATTTTTTACATTGGAAATTTTAACGTGAATACTGTTGGATGTAACTCCTAGTTGATAACATTGGTACATTACATTCAGGATTTTCACCTGCGGCCATTTCCTTGTTTCTCGCCTGGATGCTTCATTTGATCATCTATTTTTTGTTTCTACTTTCTATCTATGCATTGCTTTGCCTATGGAGTATAATCCCCCCCCCCCCCCCCCTCCATATACAGTGTATTTTCCCCTGTTTCTCACCCACTCACTTCATTTTGCGATCTCTCGTTGGTGTTTCTTGTTATGCTTGGTCTGAGAAGCAAAGTACGTTTACCCAACATTCCACTTGACCCAGATTCATACAGTTACGTTTTATTGCGTTATTTAACCTCCACACCTGCTTGTATGGGTTTATGGTGTGGACGCTCAGTGTAATTATGCTGCAGGTCTCTTCTCTGACCAAGCCTTACCAGGGAACATCGACAAGAAATACATCGACTAATATTTCTCGTTTTCAGAGATACCTATGATATTCATACCGATGTTCATGTTGATGTCGTTTTATCCTTAAGGTATCATTTCTTGTCGCAACATGAATCATATAAAACGCAATTTTTCCTTTTCTTTTCGTATTTATATTTTAAGCATTGAGGTCACAATTCCATTGCTTAAAATGTCCCGGTGGTACTTTATGCGATTATCATATCGTTTCCTATGGTCTGTTTACCACGTTTCTTCTTTTATGGTTCCCATCTTGATGCCTAATAGCGCACCTAATTTATTATAACCCACCTCCTAGTAACTGTTATGTTGAATAGACGAAGCAAACCCATTTTACAATGTTTAAATCTTTTGGTTGCTTTTTCTTAATACATTTTGGAAACAATAATGTTGTACTTGGGCTGTGTTTGCTTTGAATAACCCTCTCAATATTGCTGTACACAAGTGCCACTGCTGCAGTACATGCACAGGAACATGTTAATTAACGGTATTAATAAGTGCCTTGTTGAAACTGGTGATTGAATATATTGTTATAAAGTCCATATTGATCTGAAATATGAGTATTCTTGTTTGTCACTGGTATAAAAAATGAATTGATGAGAAGTGGGACCAAAAAAATTTTAATGAAATTGATAATGAGAAACAGATGAGATCTCTTGTTGTTGTGGTTACCTCTTAACATTTAGTCAGCATAAGAACTATCAAATTTCGATCATTTGAATGGTATTTGTTAACTGAAGAAAGTTATGTTTGTCTTTATTGTTTATATTTGACCAAATTTATTAATGTTATAATGTGATCTTAGTATCATTGTTATCGATCCCACCATTATATAGTTTATATTTTGATCGTTGCAGTTTTGTTTTCAATAAGCAACGTGTACGTGCTGTGTTGGACTTTCGGTGTTGCATTCCACTTTTGGGTAAGGGTGCAATAGTTTCTTGTCAAATTAACTTACAAGTGAGTTGTGACGAGTTGATTATTGAATAAAGTTTGCGGTACTGTTCTTGTTATATATTTATATTATTCAAAATTCCTTCTTCATTTTTCATCCCCGTTACTGTTGTGTGAATAGAGTCTGCTAAGCAGCAATATAGTTTCCTCTCATTGTCGTTACGATGGTGCCTATATAATGGAACATACATTCGAATTCTCGAGCTTTCTCTCATTCCGTACCTGGAACTCTCTTGAGGTGGTATCTCCCCTATTTAAACTTTGGGATTTAAGTTGGGCTATTGATTTGGGAAGAGTATGAGGAGAAATCTAGTTAGGCAAGGCCCTTTTTTTCGTGGGTATTAGTTTTATTCAATGAGGAACACGCATGGTAAGAAATTTCATTTTCTCTCATTCCCTGAGCCAAAAATACAATTTGGATATTCTTTAACAAAATTACTCGTATTTTCAAGATGTGTAGTTTTGCTTATGATGTCACATCCCTCCACTTGGATCTTAGGATAATGCCTGGATTCCACACTAAAACTACTTACATACCCATCATTTTCTCCATAGATATTCGTGATAATAGTCATACAACCAGGGGATAGTTACTAGCCTCTCTCATAAATAATGTAAGACCAAAAACGCTGCAAAGTCGTTGTCACATGGGTTTATTATTCTACTGGAAATACATTTTATTGTTTCTCTCATGTGCAATTATTGAAATTTTTGTGGTTTCCACTAATTTTGACCGCCAAAAACAATATAAGCTCCTATTCGTGAAGAATCATCTTTGATCATTGACAGTGCCATTTAATTGTCTTGGTTCACCTGTTGAAACTACTTCCAATGTTTTTATAAAACTTTATGGTGAATTCAGACGATTTCCCAGGGTTTTGACTAATAAAAAATTAATTTTTGGAGCTGAACCTTCGTTGCAACCTTAATTCTTTACTCTTTGGTCAAAATCAAGTTCATATTCGGTCGCCTCGCCCTAAAGAAACGTGGAAAACTATACGTCACAAGCTCGTGTTCACTAAAACCTTCAAAAAACCTCATACCTCGTTTTTATATCCATTTGTCCCCCGTAACACCCCTGGGTGTATTTTGATCAGGCTGCCGAGCTTCGGAGCCAAATTTGTTTCCAAATGGGGACCCAACTCTGTGCGGACGAACGATGACTTTGACATAATTTTAAGGCTGAAAGTTCGTTATAACCACTCTTTCCTCGAGGGGTTTTCCACTCTTTAGTCAAAATTGACTTCATAATCGGTCTCCTTGTCCTAACAAACATGGAAAACGATACCTCACTAGCTTATGTTACTTAATACCTACCAAAAAACCCCATTTTCACCCATAACACCCCTGGGTATATTCCGATCGGGCTGCAAAGTTTCGGGACACAACTAGGGACCAAATGGAGCATGACCGGTGTGCAAAAAGAACGAATTTTTCAGACCGAAATTCGAGCAGATATGCATGATACGGCAGACTGGCATTGCATTTTTGGGGTCTCACAAGAAAAACGCTGCAATGTCCTTGTCACATGGGTTTATTATTCTATTGGACATACCTACAGAGATTTTGGCTGTTTATTTATTGTTTCATTCATATAAAATAATTGAAATAGCTATCTCTGGTGGTTTCCACCAATTTTGGCCCCAAAAACATGGAAAATGATAGGTTACCTCAAAAGCTCATGTTACTGACATGTTACTAAAACACAAAAAGTACCTATTTTTACACACATTTTCACTCATAACACCCCTGGGTATATTCCGATCGGGCTGCAAAGTTTCGGGACACAACTAGGGCCCAAATGGAGCATGTGTGCGAAAGAACGATTTTCTTAGACCGAAAATGAAGCCTGTACACGTGATACGGCGGACGGCGTTCGGCGTACGGCGGACTGACATTGCATTTTTGGAATCTATGCACCTTGAAACATAAAAGAAAAAATTTTGAGAGGGTGTTATACAAATGTTTTTCTGAGCGATTACAAAGGTGTATTATTCACAGAATAATAAACCAAAATGCAATATCCGTCCGCTATATCACGTGTACAGGCTTCATTTTCGGTCTAAAAAATTCGTTCTTTCGCACACATGCTCCATTTGGGCCCTAGTTGTGTCCCGAAACTTTGCAGCCCGATCGGAATATACCCAGGGGTGTTATGAGTGAAAATGGGTATACAAAAAAGGTACTTTTTGTGTTTTAGTAACATGTCAGTAACATGAGCTTTGAGGTAGGTAACCTATCATTTTCCATGTTTTTGGGACGAGAAGACAGAATATGAAGTCCGCTTTGACCAAAGAGTGGATAATTGAGGTTCTAACGATGTTTCAGCCTCACATTTACGTTAAATTTTGGTATAAAATCGTCGCACTTCCGAACGTTGGATCCCCATTTGGGAACACATTTGGGTCCTAGTTGTGCTCCGAAACTCGGCAGCCCGATCGGCACACACCCAGGGGTGTTATGGGAAAAAAATGGGTGCAAAAATAGTGGTTTTCGAGGGATTTTTTAGGTTTTAGTGAACATGCGCTTGTGAGGTATCGTTTTCCAAGTTTATTTAGGGCGAGAAGACCGAATGTCACGTTGATTTTGACCTAAGAGTAAAGGTTTGAGGTTGTAACGAAGGTTAAAAGCTCCCGAAATTATTTTTTTATGAATCAAAAACCTGGGAAATTGTCTGAAATCACCATACATTTGTATAATAACACTAGAAGTAGTATCAACAGGTGAATCAAGACAATTAAATGATACTATCAATGATCAAAAATTATCTGTTAAAAAAAAAAAACGCTGCAAAGTCCTTGTCACATGGGTTTATTATTCTATTGGAGTTCTAGAGATTTTTGTTGGCTGTTAAATGTATTGTTTCTTTCATGTGGAATGATTGAAATAGCTATTTCTGATGATTTCCACCAATTTTGGCCCCCAAAACATGAAATAGGTACGCTTTTAGCGAATTTTCGAAGAAAAGGAAGCTATTGTTCTCGGTCCAAAATTTTTAAAACTCGAATTTCCGAAAGATTTTTATACCAAAATCCGTTTCAGACCATCCTGAATTCCCTGCCGAAAGACACCAAAAATTATATGTATATATATATATATATTTATATATTTATATATTTATATATATATTTATATATGTATGTGTCATTCCAGACGATAACTCTCGAAAGAATTGAGATAAAAAGTTAAAATTTGCACGAAAAATCTGTCTTGGCAATCGACAGGCTGAGTTCGAAGATGGGCAGAATCGGGTCACCCTAAAGGGGAGTTTTGGGGAGTTTTCGGGGGGGGAAATTACCCATAAATTCCCAAAATGAAAAAGTCTGACAAGTGACACCTCATTTTAAAGTTTTCTGTACGCTGAACACGATGGTGAAATCAGAATTGCGATATCTCATTCCATTCTCAAACTGGAGCACTTTGAAGATGAAGGAACGTGGTTATTTCTTGAGATGTTCTTCCTGGTTCCTGTGCTCTAATCTGATACCGGAATGGGATATCGCAATTCTGACTTCACGATCGTGTTCAGCGTTGGAAAATCTACAAACCGAGGTGTTACTCGGCAAAAAATGGAACAAAAAATTTGTTACGCACCCAATACCTACTCTTCTGGTAGGTATTCAAAACATTTTTGATTTCCCCCTCCCCCTCCTCCAACCCAAATTTTACTTTGCGTAAAACTACTCCTGTTTTAATTTTGTATGGTATCAAGTTGGAAAACCATTGGCCGAAAATTAATTTTCAGAAAATTTTAGGCGGAGGAGGAAGATGCCGAAAACTTCGAAAATTCGCTCTTATAGCCATGCTGCATGACTGTGGTTTTTTTTCTCTCTTTTTTTTTAAGATCATCTTTGATCATTGGTAGTGGCATTTAATGGTCTTGATTCACCTGTTTACACTTTTTCCAATGTTGTTATACACATTGATGGTGATTTCAGACAGTTTTCAAGGTTTTTGACTCATAAAAAACCAATTTTGGGAGCTGAAGCTTTGGTAAAACCTCAATTTCCGCGTCTTTGGTCAAAATCGACATCATATTTGGTCTTCTCGTCCCCAAAAACATGGAAAAAGATACCTCAAAAGCTCATTTTACAAACATGTTGCTAAAACGCAAAAAGTACCTATTTTTACACACATTTTCACTCATAACATCCCTGGGTATATTCCGATCGGGCTGAAAAGTTTCGGGACACAAGTAGGGCCCAAATGGAGCATGTGTGCGAAAGAACGACTGTTTTAGACCGAAAATGAAGCCTGTACACGTGATACGGCGTACGGCGGACGGCGGACGGACATTGCATTTTTGGAATCTACGCACCTTGAAACGGAAAAGAAAAAATTTTGAGGGGGTGTTATAAAAATTTTTTGCTGAGCGAATACATAGGTGTATTATTCACAGAATAATAAACCAAAAGCCGAGCCTAATTCGTGTTGTTGGGGGCCGAAATTGCTGGAAACCATCAAAAATAGCCATTTCAACAATATTACACATGAAGGAAACAATAAATGAACAGCTAAAATTTCTGTAGGTATGTCCAGTAGAATAATAAACCCATGTGACAAGGACTTTGCAGCGTTTTGGCTTATTATTCTGTGAATAACATATCTATGTATTCGCTCAGGGACAAATTTTAATAACACCCCCTCAAAATTTGTTCTTTTCCATTTCAAGGTGCGTAGATTTCAAAAATGCTGCAAAGTCCGTCCGCCGTACGCCGTACCACGTGTACAGGCTTCATTTTCGGTCTAAAAAAAATCGTTCTTTTGCACACATGCTCCATTTGGGCCCTAGTTGTGTCCCGAAACTTTTCAGCCCGATCGGAATATACCCAGGGGTGTTGTGAGTGAAAAACGCTGCAAAGTCCTTGTCACATGGGTTTATTATTCTATTGGACATACCTACAGAAATGTTGGCTGTTCATTTATTGCTTCTTTCATGCGTAATAATAATCGAAATAGCTACTTCTGATGGTTTCCATTAATTTTGGCCCCCAAAACACAAATTAGGTACGCTCTTCTTTTTTTTTTTTTTTTAAACTATCTTTGATCATTGGTAGTGCCATTTAATCGTCCTGAACCACGTCTTGACACTTTTTCCAGTGTTATTATACAAACTGATGGTGATTTCAGACGATTTCCCAGGTTTTTCACTCATAAAAAATCAATTCTGGGAGCTGAACATTTGGTAGAACTCAATTTTCCACTCTTTGGTCAAAATCGACTTCATATTCGGTCTTCTCGTCCCCAAAAACATAGAAAACGATATCTCAGAAGCTCATGTTACCAATATGTTGCTAAAA
>OX940974.1:23280578-23523299 GCA_954871275.1 Leptopterna dolabrata
TTGGCCATCAATATATATATCCAGGCAATCTATAAATCTGCACACATGTTTTTCAAATTCACACAGTACAATGTTTCTAGGAAGAGTTGAATATTCAGGATATCATAAAATTAAACAAAAAACAAAAAAAATCTAAAATAATTTTTCTAATTTATTATTACTACTTAAAATGTTATTGCAATTCCGGAATTACTGTACATGCCCTGTTTGGAAACTATTCAAGTTAATTTAGGAACAATCAGGGCAATTTTTCACTGTTGAGGTGGATAGCATTTTTGGTTCTGGGACCAAAAACGTGGTCCTGGGAAGAGTTGACTGTATCATACGGGGTAGTAGCAAAATCAGGCGTAGCATTGCCTGGCCGCCTGTCATCTCCCCCTTCATCCCTTGCTCACACCCGCTACTTCCCAACAACTCCAACTATCATTTCCTAGGTATTCTATTCCGTCGATCTGAAAGGTTTCATCTCTCTTAATATTTTGGGAAAGTATGTTAGTTCTATGTGCTTTGGTATTGGAGTACACTGGGTTATTTGTTTATAACTTAGGTAGGTACCTACATACCTATACAATACATTATAGGTAGGTTTTAACACCAGTGAGCAGGTAAAAGAAGAAAGTTTACTTGCAGGTGTCAATTCTAAATGTAATTAGGAAGAAAAAACTAGGAACTGCAAAAATAGAAATTAAATTAATTTTCCGAACACTTGGATAACCTATTAAGGTCTTTAAAAGAAAATCAGGAGCTCCTATGCCACAAAAATGGAGTAACCTTGGGGAAGAAATAAAGTTAATAAATACTCATGTCAGGAACCTATAAAACTAACTAGTGATGAAGAAATGTCTCAATCGACTTCTGGGTAGTGACATACTTACGCCATGGAGTTTTCTATCCCTTCAAAGTAAACGGACAGCTATGCACCTACATTGGTTTCCAGCTAGTGTAGCTGTAAGGAATAACATTTTTTTGAAATATCTATAAATCCAATGTCAGTACTCCAAAGATATTTCAGGAGGGATCTGTTCTCTTATAATCAGCCCTTTTGATTTAGATGAGTAAAGCAGGGCAGACACATTCCTGACAACTAAATACAGTGAGTTTTACATGTAGATAACAATTGGTTCTACTACAATAATGGCAATACGAAAACCTGTTAACACGTCCCGTGCGGATCACGCACCTGGGGCGTGATTCAGGTTTTCACTGTCAGGCGGATCACGCGCCTAGCGCGTCAGGAGTCCTTCCTAATTCAAACTCGTTTTTCTTTTCGTCCGCTCGGTAGCAAAGGTCCCGTATTATTTTTACGTGCTAGAAATGAGTCTGAACTGCCGACAGATGGCGCCGTTTGCGGTTAGAAGATGTGGTTCCCATTTTTTGGGTGGTTTTACAAGGCAGACATTGTGCAGTGATTTCAGTGGTTGTTTCTCACCTTTTGGCTTCATTTTTTTACGTGCATCATATTTTCGTCGTGAAAACGTCAAATATTCAAGGTAAGTTTCAATATATACTTCCTAAAAATGCATGATCTCATTTGTGAGACGTGTGAAATATCAATTTTTGCTGTCTGTCACCGTGCACTTGCTCCCCTACGTTCCATTGTTCTTTTCTCCCTTTTTATTTTCAATATTTTCATGGAATAAAAACCCTTTCAACGGGGTTTTGTTGGATTACTACACCGAAGTATTTCTTGAGTAATGTTAGGTACCTACTACCTATATTATTTCCAGATGACTGATGGACCATCTTCGTCAAAAGTGATTCTATATTTTTCTATGTGGGATGATTTTAAAATTGACTGATTTTTTTCTCTATTTTTCTATTTGATATGATTTCGAAATCGACTGATTTATTTTTATATGTGATAAATATGATATCACGGTGATTATAATAATTTTGAGTACCTACCTATTTTTCACGAAATAAATACATATTTGTTCCAATTTATATGAATATTTTTCTTTCAAATCAATACATTTTCCCTTATCTCACATTGAAGCTCCAAAATCGCGTAGAATTATTATCCTAGGTGATGCGACAGGATGGAAAAAAGCAAGAAAAATACCCTGGGTACATACCCTGTGATCTCACCCACCAGGCGGATCACGCACCTGGCGCGTGACTAGAATAATTCTAAGTAATTCTATCAATAGTGACTTTTATGTGCCTAATAACAACTATTGGAAGAATACTGAAGTGTTTTGTAAGAAAAAATGGTTCAGCTTGGGGAGTTGGCATTAAAAAAAAATCCGCAGTGAACGTGTTAAAGTTCGTCATTTGGAAAAATTGGTAAGGAGATGTTCAGTCTTGGGGCCAATTACGAGAAATGGTGAGTGGAGAATCCACTTTTTCAATGGGACTTTGATGAATAGTACAGTCAAATGTGTATTTTTAAGCAAAAATATATACTTACTACCTGCGTTTTTAGATTTTTACTTGTCTCTGAATATCGATTATTTGGCGTGATGAAAATGTGAGGCACATGAAGAAACTTAGAATAGCAGGATCAGTTAGAATAGCAGAATGATTATGTACGTAATCTCGAAAAACAAATGGCACGTGTAAGTCGGCTGCATCAGGGCTCCATGTAGCCATCACGTCCCTCCAATCCCAGGCAGCATCCATCATTCTCGCTGGTCACCCATCACCATCTTGCTTCTCAACCCCAATGTAGGGCTGCGTTTTCATGGCAAAAATTTCTCTTTCCGATGGAATTCCTTGATAATATTTTTTATATATGGACTATAAGCCAGCTAACATCCGCACAAATGGGGGAAGTAGGATTTTTTGCGAAAAAATCGATCATAACTGAATTATGTAAATAATAAAATAATGGTATCTTAAATAATGAGAAAAAATAATATTTCTCACGATAATTTATCCTGAAATTATGGAGTGAGAGGACCCGTATTCAGAGTTGAAAAATGACCGAGAGGTTGTGGAGATAATCTAGACCAGGGCTTCCCAAACTTTTTGGCTTGCGGACCCCTTTCACGGAATAATATCTACTGCGAACCACAGTTTGAGAAGCCCTGATCTAGACAAAATATTGTTGGTATCTTCCCCCTCTCATTCGCAACTGTCCTCTTTAGCCTTAATGATTTTTGACCCCACAAAAACGGAACGCCATGGCGGTCAACTCCTCCTTGACGTTCTGCCATCTCTACCTACCTTTCACATCGACCACCCCGCGTATCATCATGGATCACCCTCTCAAAGGCGTGACAACCAAGTACGTATAGCGACGGCGACCTTGCCCCAATAGCTGGTTACGAAATTTGAGCGTTCGCTCCATGGTTCACTCTTGTTCCATGCTTGTTCAAAGATTCAACCTGCTACTATCTAGTTTTGTCAACTTGTAACAGCTGTTTCTGATAAACAATGCCAAAACTTTAATTTTTAATGAGATAGTGTTGTGATTAGTTTAAACGCATCCGTTCAAGTGATTCATGTAACTGCAATAATTTTCATATTTGACTTCTCATGGTATTGTAAGACTCTATGGTCTAAATGGGTGTATCTTGAGTTTATGCTATCTGGGCTACCAAATGTTAGCATGGGAGTTAATCCAGATGAAGGTGCGAGTGTTGTCACTGGGTTTCCCTCAGTGTTTTCCCATAACGATAACTTCACTGCTATTAGTGACGAACACATTTGTAAGCTGATACTTTACACAGAACTACCCAATTCAAGGTGAGTTTCGTTAACTCATAATACTGGTTTCAACTACAAAAATGTTTCTGATAACTTGACAAACTCAACCTTATATTTAGTTCTCTGGAATTTCATGTTGTCATCGACGAAAAGATGATGGTCCTAGTTATGCGAATTAAACCATGATTTTCCCTCACACCTTTCCTAATCGCTGCTAAATGACCTTGCATTGGGGGTCATTTCTATTTTCTGCGTTGATTGGTGTGAGTCCAGTGATGTCACTGACTTCAGTGTGAAAAGAGATTTCATGGCTGGAATTATTAATTATTCGATTAGGAAATATCTTTCAAAGAATCAGTAGTAACCCGAAGCCATTATTACATTAATTGCCATTTCATATATATCTTGTAAGTTGCCTACATATGATACGTTTAGCCATATCACAGTGAGCAGTTTTTCTGCATTTTTCCCGTATTTTCGAACTCGAAACTAGCAAGGAAAGAAGAATAAAAACCGTGAATGTTGAAGAGGAATAAGTGCTGTACATCTCAAGTGCATTGTACATCTCCCATCACACATCTCAACTGCAACGCATTCTGGTGTTATGCAGTTTCATTAACCTGGTGTCAGGTTAGGGCTTGAAATATTGAAGCAACCTTGTAGCATTATCACAGAGTAACATAATGAAGAATAGACTATATAATTACTCAGTCTTTGAGTACAGAATAATGGAATGAATGGTATCTATTAATACCCACAGCTGGAAAATGGGGAAAGTGACAGGATGAGGGAAAAATTAGAACTTGTCCTAAATATCCCATTGAACCTAATATTGCTCCACCAGGATGCACACCATGCTATTGGGGGGGGGGGGGGGGAGAAAGAATTTAACCTTGAGAAAATGTCGAAAAAGTGCAGTTCTTCCACTTCATATTCGAGATTAAGAAAATGTGTAAAAACTGCTAGTGTGATATGGCCTTATGCTCTAAAAAGTTGGTTGGTTGAGGTCCTATGGTTAGGCCCAGGGGCCTTATCAGGTGGAATGATCCAGGTCCCGTGAGTTTACCAAAGTTACCTCGAGCGTGGTTAACTGGTTAATACTTGGATGGGTGACCTTCGTGACACGTGGTGGCAAACAGTAGCAGGATACCACGAGCTCATAATCATGACAGTTTCATCATTTATTGGCATGTTTGTTACTGACGATGGTTTGAGCACCGAAACCGGTATAACAGTGTGTTTTTTCGTGTGTTAGTGGAAATAGACAACCTTTCAATAACTCCATTTTTCTTTAGGTCCACCGTTTGGTTACTTAGTCGTTGGAGAGTTTATACAACCATTTCTCAGCACACTATTAGTTCTGAACAAATATGTATGATAGAGCGAGCAAATGCTGATGTCCTACCAAGTTCACAGTAGGGTGACATATGGAAGAGGTTGAGGGTCAGCTTCCGCATTTGCTCGCACTGCCATACAAATTTTCGTTCTGAACTCACAGTGTGCTGAGAAATGGTTGCTATGCCAGTGATGTGGTTGTCATGCCACTGTACGTTGCCCAGTAATGGAGTTTTGGGAATGCAAGTTCATTCATATTTATGTTCAGTGGAATATGCATCCTTGACAAATATAACATGCGTTTTGACAGTAATACGTAGTTGCGGCTTGTGGCTACTTTCTTCTTGCTGGCCTTCTTTGTGTTTGCGCTAACTCTTCCTATCCTATGCAATACATCTTAGCTGGAGTGCCCCTTTTCCATGGACCACTCCTTCCTCTCTCCACAACAGATGCTGATGAATCTGTTACAAAGCAGTAGTTCTGTAATGATCATTGAACTAATGGAGCCTAACAACCCATGCGACAAATGCGATAGGTAGTTTATTATAGGATTTGTTCAGTCAATCATACATATAGGTAATCAATACCCTCCAATCAATACCTCATTGGTAATCAATAAATTAGAACCAAATACCCCAAAAATAGTAGTGAGCAGGGGCAAGCAGGTATCTGTAGAGACTACAATAGCCTACAACAATAGGCATCTGTCTCCTCATGCAGTTGGTACATAATGTACCTACACATTGGCTCAGCAGAGTAAGCCTTGAAAAATGGAGGATCGGATGTATTTTCTGATCGATCAGTCAGTGTGACCCTGTAGGAAGAAGGGCTTCTGACATTGACTAGAACAATTTTAAGATAGCAGCAGTGCAGTTAGCATTGCAAGAAATTGAGAGGCCCAACTTGATGCACAGAAAAGCTATTGTTGACTCCCAGAAAAATAAAAACTGAGTTATTGAAAAAATAATCTATTTCCACTATTACACGAAAAACGCAAAAAAAAAACACTTATACCGGTTTCGGTGACCAAACCATCATCAGTAACACACAACACACAGTTATTGTGTGTTACTGACGATGATTTGATCACCGAAACGGTATAACAGTGTTTTTTTGAGTTTTTTGTGTATTAGTGGAAATAGACTATTTTTTCAATAACTCCGTTTTTCTTAGAAATGGGTTTCCACGATTTCTTCGCGAGTGATTTAGTTCGTTGACTCCCAGGCTTCCATATACTGGCATGTACTTGGTGCAGTGTGACCCTCCTTCACTATTACATCAATTAAGATCTTGAATAAGGTTAGGATGTATGGTGGGGTGAGAGGAAATGAGGAGGACTATCAGTGTGCTAATGAAGGGAGGTAAAATTCTCACAAAAATCTACCCCAGCCCTTGATTTTAGCCTAATCCACTCACTAATTTAGAAGGTGTCCATGCCACTCTCGTTAACCAGGCAATAGTGGTGACACTTATTGGTTAAAGCTTAGGAAATAAGCCCCATGTATTTATACTCGCGAGCTGCCATAAAGGTCTCATTGAAAGACGTCTTGAGGAAACTATTGGGGGTAGGACTAGGAGTGTCCCACAAGAGAGGTCGGCCAATTTGCCACAACTTCTTTTGCAAATGTGTGCACCCATTCAATGTATAATCACACAAACAATCTACAATTCACCATAATGTTTGCAAAACTCTGGCCACTAGTTCGTCGACGGCCCAAGATCATGCGGGCTGTAGCCTAAATGCACTAATCCACGTCAGTAGCAGTCAAAAAGCGCAAATTTACGTCCAGGCAGTGCGCCCAAAAGCGCAACTGTTACCCAGCCAGTTAGTCCAAAAGCGCAACTTCTCGTCCTGTCAAGGAGCCCAAACGCGCACATCGTTGCACCCTGAAAATGTCATGAAGTGAAAGGTGAAGCTGGGAGAACCACGAAAATTGAAGGACCGAGTGGGGTTGTTCGGTGACGATCATGGTGAAATTTGCGTTTGTTGTTAGCATGCTATGGCATAGCTTGTTTGTGCACTGCCAACTTACATTCCCATCACTCATAACGCGGCTCTTCCTAAATCTAACATTGTCACGAATGAGACACTGAACCTTTGTTGGTAGTTGTTAGCTGAAAAGACTGATTCATGTCACGATCGATCCACGCTTGATTATGGTAAAACATCAACTAAAAGTGCCAGAGTTGAAGCAGAGCGGAGTTAGAGAAAGGGAGCGATAATAAGGTAACATATGAGAGGCAGAAATCAACGTACACAAACCTGGCCAGCAGAATGCCAAATCAAAGAAAACAAACGTCAAATCCTCAACCTTTACGTAACTAATAGATTTGTGCTTTTTTGTCAGTGCCGTTTGCGCTTACTAGACGCTTCCTAAATCAATTCGCGCATACTGGACGCATTCCTGGGCTGTGCAAAAGAACACACCGAGAAGTTGGTATATGCTCTATTTTTGCTCTGCTGGTTGTATCGTTCGTCCTCCATATGCGATAGCCTTGTGGATGTCCCCTGTTTTTTGTGTTAGCACACAGCCTAGGGTGTGATGAGATGCGTCTTTGTATGTGTGGAATTCTTTGGTAAAATCAGGGAGTTGAGGGCTGATGGGTTTGTTAATCTCGATCTTAGTTTTTCATAGGAAGTTTGGCATTCTGGGGTCCATTCAAATTTGACATTTTTCTTCCTGAGCACATTCAGTGGGGCTGCTGTATTTGCTAAGTCGGGGATGAAAGGTCCAATGAAATTCCCCTAAAAATTGGGATACTTGTTTTGCATTTTGTGGGGATGGGATTGATATTAACTCTGTTACTCTATCAGATCCTATTTGGATGTGGCCTTTGGTGATTACGTGGCCTAGGAATTTCAGCTTGGTCTTGGCAAATTCGCACTTGAGGGGGTTGATTGTGAGATTGGCTTTGCGCGGACTTCTTTCGTGTACTGATGATGGTGTAACAACCGAAACTTGTCTACAGTTTGTTAGTTTACGTGGAAAAAGACTATTTCTATTTTTCATCCTGTAGTTTTGCTTCCGAGTCTGCGAAGCAGCGGAAGCCTTGTGTTCACTTTCGTGAGCCAAAAAATTTTTGTCTTCAGAAATCAAAATTTCCACTTGCATTTTGCGTTTCAAAGCCTACTGAACAAATTTGGTTCCGTGTCTGTCGGTCTGTGAGTCTGTGAGTCTGTGAGTCTGTGAGTCTGTCCGCATTTCCTTGTTACAGCCATAACTTCCACGATTTTGAATTGATTCAGCTCAAATTTTGAGGGATGGTGCGGATAAGGCCCCTTGAGGTCCCATACAAATTTCAACATGATTGATCCAGCGGTACGCCCTGCGCATGCGCTAACGTTAAATTCAACAAACACGCATAACTTTCACAATTTTGATTCAATTTCGCTCAAATTTTCAAGGGTTGTTTGGACAAGGCCTAGTGAGTTCCAGTATGAATTTCAGCATGATCGGACCCTCGGTGCGCTCTGCGCATGCGCTGGCGTGAAATAGATTCAATTTCCTTGTTACAGCCGTAGTAACCAAAGATTTCACCCAATTTCAATGTAATTCTCAGGGATTAAGCGGGTAGGGCCCATTGAGGTCCCATATAAATTTCAACATGATAGAGCCAGCGGTTCGCCCTGCGCATGCGCTCTGTCTGTCTGTCTGTCCTTCTATGCACGGCCAAACGGCTCGACGGATATCGACCAAATTTGGCACGAATATCCAGTAGGCTCCCAAGTTGTGCAACGTCGCATTTTCAATTCCCTGACCATAGCGGAACTATGGTCGACCATGGTCAACTCCTGAATGGCTTGACGGATATCGACCAAATTTGGCACGAATATCCAGTAGGCTCCCAAGTTGTGCAACGTCGCATTTTTAATTCCCTGACCATAGCGGAACTATGGTCGACCATGGTCAACTTCGTTAATTGAAATGGTAACCCCTATTTTTGATCGCGTATTCGTAATCTACGTGAAATTCTATCTACGATCGACCCTTCGGACTACCCCCGCGGTCGACCTTAGCGCATCCATGGGCCCCTCCATGGTCGAATCCCGAATCGCTCAACGGATATCGACCAAATTTGGCACCAATATCCGGTAGCCTCCCAAGTTGAACGTAGGCGCATTTTTAATTCCCTGACCTTAGCGGAAATATGGTCGACCATGGTCAACTCCTGAATGGCTTGACGGATTTTGATAAAATTGGGCACAAATACCCGGTAGGGTATGGGATTTTTCCGACGTTTGTTGGTTCCACGATACTGCGTACAGCGAATCTCGGATAGCGAGCGAAGCGAGCGGTCAGGCTAGTTATGTATAATGGACGTAATGTATTATGGAAGTCATGTTATGTATAATATGTATATTTCATGTAATGTTATGTAATGTTATGTTATGTAATGTAATGTAATGTAATATGTATATTTAACGTTATGTAATGTTATGTAATGTAATGTAATGTAATGTAATGTAATGTAATGTAATGTAATGTTATGTTATGTTATTTTGCTTCCGAGTCTGTTCTATTTTATAATGGGTCACTCTGATTGTGACGAGGAAGCTCCTGTGCCATCACCTTGGCAGTGTATTTTGCTATGGATTTCCACTACTCCGCCGCAAGTGATTTAAGTTATAGCGGGGAGGGGGTTGCAAAAAACTCTAATGACGTTTACTGACAGTGCTGTGACTGTCAAACCAGATTACCAATAGGCATTTGGAACTTGGAGGGCCTAAGGAGATTCAGGGTCAATTTTTGTTGCAGAGACTAAGTTATGAATACCACCAGAGTCTAATTAAGAGCCTGTCTCTAGGCCTTTCTTGAAGTCTTGGACACCTCTCCAAGACCTGTTTGCGTGAATTGAAGCCGTCCCCATTACAGTCAAGTTATTCTAGTATAATTATTAGCACCATTAGCGAATCTTATGAAGTACTTTGTATAAGAGGACTAATTAGATGCTGAGACAGCATCTTATATTGATGGAGTTTATTGCTTCCGAGTCTGCGAAGCAGCGGAAGCCTTGTGTTCACTTTCGTGAGCCAAAAAATTTTTGTCTTCAGAAATCAAAATTTCCACTTGCATTTTGCGTTTCAAAGCCTACTGAACAAATTTGGTTCCGTGTCTGTCGGTCTGTGGGTCTGTGAGTCTGTGAGTCTGTCTGTCCGCATTTCCTTGTTACAGCCATAACTTCCACGATTTTGAATTGATTCAGCTCAAATTTTGAGGGATGGTGCGGATAAGGCCCCTTGAGGTCCCATACAAATTTCAACATGATTGATCCAGCGGTACGCCCTGCGCATGCGCTAACGTTAAATTCAACAAACACGCATAACTTTCACAATTTTGATTCAATTTCGCTCAAATTTTCAAGGGTTGTTTGGACAAGGCCTAGTGAGTTCCAGTATGAATTTCAGCATGATCGGACCCTCGGTGCGCTCTGCGCATGCGCTGGCGTGAAATAGATTCAATTTCCTTGTTACAGCCGTAGTAACCAAAGATTTCACCCAATTTCAATGTAATTCTCAGGGATTAAGCGGGTAGGGCCCATTGAGGTCCCATATAAATTTCAACATGATAGAGCCAGCGGTTCGCCCTGCGCATGCGCTAACGTGAAATTCTTCAAACACACATAACTTTCGCAATAATGTATAATGGACGTAATGTATAATGGATGTAATGTTATGTAATATGTATATTTCATGTAATGTTATGTAATGTAATGTTATGTAATATGTATATTTCACGTTATGTAATGTTATGTAATGTAATGTAATGTTATGTAATGGAATGTAATGTTGTTATTTTGCTTCCGAGTCTGTTCTATTTTATAATGGGTCACTCTGATTGTGACGATCCCCTGCCATCACCTGCTATCTCCTGTGCCATCACCTTGGCAGTGTATTTTTTGTTGTTCCAGGGTTCAAATATGGGATGTGATAATGCTAGTTCCCAACGCGATGTTCCTCTTGTTCCTCGCTCTTCGGTTCAACCGTGCACGTTTGAAACTGAGGGCAACATCTAGTCCAATATTCATGACATTCTATGGCTTGGTAAGTAAATAAGGACTCATTGCTTGTACGTATATTCAGTAGTTGAGGTTCGGCAATATATAGTACTGGATAAAATTTATTTTTACCTCTGGCCCAGAAAAATCAATGAATTTCAATCTGAATTATTATATTTTGGTTTATTATTTTCAATAATGAACCATTGGAATCGAGCATGAAAAAAAAAAATTCTTACCCCCCCTCAAAATTTGATGGTTTACGTTCCAAGGTATGTAGAATCCAAAACTGCAATAAAAATATTTCTGTCTGTCCGCCGTACGCCGTACGGGCCACTTTTCTTAGTTACCATGAAAAAAAATTGATGAAATTCGGGTTATAGGTTCCGTTCGGCGTCTAGTTGGTCCTCGAAGCTCGACGTTACTGTGAGTCATCTCTAAGGGGTTCAAAATAGGGGTTGAAATTTTCAAAACGCCTATACCATTTTTTTACGTAAATATTTTTACGGTTTTAAATAGTTCTTGAACTTGCGAGTTTTTTAAGACCATCCGGAGCATCGTACGTCCAGCCGTTCGTTCACAGTAAGGCCCCGAAGTTTGCACCGACAGGCATTTTCGACTCCAGTGTGAATGAAATTGTATACAATTCAAACCAAATCTCGTAACCAGAGACGCGCCCACAATAGGAATTTGTGAATACGGCCAATCATTGGTAGGGATCACCTGATTATATTGGCGGAGTATGATATGAAGTCGAGTTGGTTGTTCTGTGATATTATTTCGCTTGAAAAATGATGGCTCTTTTGGAGTTTGTTGGTAGGTAGTGAAACTTGAACAAACGTTGAAGTATTATTGATGGGTAAATTATTACTACGGTAAATCATTACTCAACGGTAAATTATTACACAACGGTTCATTATACCATCTACGTAGAAGGGGCTGGAGTTTGTTGGTAGGTACTTTTGCAACTTTTAGCGAATTTTCGAAGAAAAGGAAGCTATTGTTCTCGGTCCAAAATTTTTAAAACTCGAATTTCCGAAAGATTTTTATACCAAAATCCGTTTCAGACCATCCTGAATTCCCTGCCGAAAGACACCAAAAATTATATGTATATATATATATATATATTTATATATATATTTATATATTTATATATTTATATATTTATATATATATTTATATATGTATGTGTCATTTCAGACGATAACTCTCGAAAGAATTGAGATAAAAAGTTCAAATTTGCACGAAAAATCTGTCTTGGCAATCGACAGGCTAAGTTCGTAGATGGGAAGAATCGGGTCACCCTAAGGGGGAGTTTTGGGGAGTTTTAGGGGGGGAAAATTACCCATAAATTCCCAAAATGAAACAGTCTGACAAGTGACACCTCATTTTAAAGGTTTTTGTACGCTGAACACGATGGTGAAATCAGAATTGCGATATCTCATTCCGTTCTCAAACTGGAGCACTTTGAATATGAAGGAACGTGGTTATTTCTTGAGATGTTCTTCCTGGTTCGTCTGCTCTAATCTGATAACGGAATGGGGTATCGCAATTCTGACTTCACCATCGTGTTCAGCGTTGGAAAATCTACAAACCGAGGTGTTACTCGGCAAAAAATGGAACAAAAAAATTTGTTATGTATCCAATACCTACTCTTCTGGTATTCAAAACATTTTTGATTTCCCCCTCCCCCTCCTTCCACCCCAAATTTTACTTTGCGTAAAACTACTCCTGTTTTAATTTTGTATGGTATCAAGTTGGGAAAACATTGGCCGAAAATTAATTTTCAGAAAATTTTAGGCGGAGGAGGAAGATGCCGAAAACTTCGAAAATTCGCTCTTATAGCCATGCTGCATGACTGTGGTTTTTTTCACTCCTCATCAACAATTTCTTTTCAGAACTTCATTATGTGTGTTTCTTTTTGTTAGGTACTGTTTGTCATCGGCAGAATTATTTTAGCAACATCTAACTCGTGATTTAGGTAGGTACCTAGTAACGAGTACGGGGTTAGGTACTAACCTACGGAGGGTCTGCGGTCTACATAATATGTATATAATAGAATAGTACATATCATAATTATATAGAAGGGTTATCTATACATAGAGCTGTGATCTGTAACAGGAGGGTATTCTATACAAAATAATAAACCGTTGTGCAGGGATTTGCAGCGTTTTTTAGGTTCGGCTACTCAGAAGTTACCAAGGTCTTTTAGGTCCCTACTTATGCATTATCCCCCCTCCCTGCATGGAAACCATTCCGTTACTCGCTGGATTCACTCTTGTGATCTCTTAATGACGTTTCCTGTCGATACACCGTTCGAGACTTGAATCAAGCCATTCCTTATCTTTGTGGGAGACACATGTTTACCGCCTGGACTCTCGCAGTTCCGTTCATGCAGTCACAGTGGAGGTCCCTAAAACTGGGTACGAATCACGCGGTGTCCCGTGATGTGCAGTATTGTGTTAGGTTTTGGTTTATTATTCCGTGAATAATACACCTGTGTATTCGCTTGGCAAAAAACTTTTATAAAACCCCATCAAATTTTTTTCTTTTACGTTTCAAGGTGCGTAGATTCCAAAAATGCAATGTCCGTCCGCCGTATCAACCACATCTACTTTAATTTCGGTCTACAAAATTCGTTCTTTCGCACTCAGGCTCCATTTGGGCCCTAGTTGTGTCCCGAAACTTCGCAGCCCGATCGGAATATACCCAAGGGTGTTAGGGTGAAAAGTGGGGTTTTTTGGTGTTCTAGTAACTTGAGCTTGTGAGGTATCTTTTTCAATGTTTTTTAGGACGAAGAGACGAGTATTTTGACCAGCGAGTGGAAAATTGAGGTTCTAACGAATTTACGTTAAAAATTTGTCTAAAATCATCGGTCTTTCGCACACAGTTTGGGTCCCCATTTTGGAAAACATTTGGCTCCTAGTTGTGCTCCGAAACTCGGCAGCCGATCGGAATACACCTAGGGGTGTTACGGATGAAAAACGGGTGTAAAAATAGGGATTTCGAGGTTTTTTTGAGGTTTTAGTAAACATGAGCGTGTGAGGTATCGTTTTCCATGTTTTTTAGGGTGAGAAGACCGAATATGAAGTTGATTTTGACCAAAGAGTGAAGATTTGCGGTTCTAACGAAGGTTCAGCTCCCAAAATTCATTTTTTATGAGTCAAATACCTGGAAAATTGTCTGAAATCACCATAAACTTGTGTAATATCACTGGAAGTATTATCAACAGGTGAATCAAAACAACTAAATGGATAACGTGTAGGTATTTAAAAAAAGGAGCCTAATTCTGTTTTCGAGAAACAATAAATGATTGTTTCTCTTGTGACTATGCATAAAAAGTGCCGTAAACATCACGACATGAATTTTATTGTAACCGGAACTGTACAACGTTGGTGGTTCAAAAAAAGAACGTGCCGTGCCGAAATGTTCATCATGCTGGTAGGTACGTGGTTGAATGGATCGAGAATTATCTTGGGCCGAATTTTACTTTTCATTTATAATTGGAGTTTTGAAATGACACCAATCAACTTCTGCAAAAGGGAACTGGGAGTATCAGCACATACCCTCATCGATTGGAACAAAAATTGCTTGCGAGAAGTGTGTGCCAACGACAGGTCCCAGCATCCCCGTGCTGTTGGAGGTGAAGGTGATGCACAGTGAGACTGACAAGTCGTTATTCACTAGAAGAGAGGGCAGTGATGTTAGAATGTGTAACAGTGTGGGCTGTTCTCGATACATTTTTTCTTGCGGTGGAGACGGGATCGGTTTGGGGAAGCCTAATCGATAACCCTTCTTAACCGGTGATTATCTCGCTGGTCTAGGAAGGGGACTCTCGAGAGTCCACCCCCACTGTTACACTCTGTCACAAATGTCAGTTCGGTGGCATTTGCCAGAAAACACGCGAGTGTTTTGTGATTGCCGTGAATGACAAGTAGGTAAATCTAACGAGTGACAAGGTAGGTAGTTCCACGCGCAGAGGGGGGGTGCATACGTAACTACCCGTTTTTACACTTATTAGGCAATTTTCATTATTTTGAGGGGGGAAAAGCTGATTCCCCATTTTTAAATATGCTGAACAAGAATCCACCGAAAAAATGGAAATTTCAGCTCCTTCAGGTAGTTGAGTATGTGTGTTCGCATTTCTGCGAACCGCCATAACCCCATTGGTCAAAATTAGGCTCACATTTTGATGGTAGTTTGGGATTAGGTCGTTGTTGGTACCGTATGAATTTCGTCGCGTTCGTATCAAGAGCAGCGACTGCGCATAGGCAAACGTGAAAACTGTTGGACCTATTATGAAGACGGGCAACTAATTCCACATATAATAACAAGGCCGAGCCATGTACTCCATGGATTACTCTAGATCATAATTATATCATTATGATCTAGATTAATCGATAAATGAAATCGATTCAATTTAGTTTATTGAATCGATTTCATTTCAATAACTGTTATGAATCAGTCAGATTGTATATTTTTCATATATTGTAAAATTTACTTATTCTTCTTCCAGGTGGTAACCAATGTTGTTATTAGCTTGGTGAGATGTCTAGTCTCCATGACAATTGACAGCAAAGAAATTGTTGGTGCTTACATTGATACCATTTTATGGGTGTCTGTAAGGTTTTTCCTCTTGTCTACTGAAATAAGTGTCGTCGTATTCGGTTTAGCCTTTGGTAAGTTAGAGTGGTAAGCTAACATTAAAACATTAGTACATGAGTTTTCCAAATGGCAGTATGTAATGGATGAGGGGTTTAACTACGCCGCCCATACAGCGTAGTTTCTCCCTCTCCACTCTCTAGAAAGGTAGGGAGGCAGTGTGACAGCTGCCACAAGCGGAGACAATGGTTTGATTATAACGCAATGCCTCCAGGAGTTGACGATTCGTTTCCGCGAATCGACCGCCCCTTCAGCCGCGTGTCAAAAAGATCGGGAAGAGCCCGCATCCAAGATGGACGGGATTCCCATATACCGTCACACTCCTCCCCTTAAAAACATACTTCTTTGAGGAAGAAGTATGTGAAGTTAATAGACACGTACTGAAAGTAGTATGGAGTTCTGATTCAGGAAGGCTCATCTGAAAAACTCCAAAGCTGATAGCTTCCATCGTAATGGTACTACTGAGAATTGTTACTGGTGGAGAACTTAGCTCCTTATCAATATCACTTGGCGGGCTTGGACACAAAATAAAAGGAGAAAAGTCGTTGTCAGAGGTTATGATTCAGGAAAGTTCATCTGAACAACCTCTGGGTGACTAATCCCCATCATAAGATGAAACAACTTTAAAAAAAAGAGAAAAAATTGGCATTGAACGCCAGGCATTGAGCGCCTTAGGAATAATAATAAGTTTGATAATAATAATAATAATGAGTTTGATTTGATGAAAAATTGAATGACCGAAGTGTATATTGATAAACAAAGGGGTTATTAAAAAGAGAAGATATTAAAAAGAGGATTCCTTCTGGAAAACCTCAGAGCTATTCCTTCTGGAAAAGCTCTCAAAAAGTGGAGGGGGTATCGAGGATAAAATCCAGCACATACCCACCAACCACGCTCTGCTACCATGTAATGGATGAGGGGGTTTAACAACGCCGCCCATACAGCGTAGTTTCCCCCTCTCCATCCTCTAGAAAGGTAGGGAGGCAGTGTGACAGCTGCCCCCGGAGACAATGGTTTGATTATAACGCAATGCCTCCAGGAGTTGACGATTCTTTTCCACGAATCGACCGCCCCTTCAGCCGCGTGTCAAAAAGATCGGGAAGAGCCCGCATCCAAGATGGACGGGATTCCCATATACCGTCACAAGTAGGACCTTAGTATGTATGATTTAACAAAAATCTTCTTAACAAGCCCAGTCTCAGTCTCTAGTCATCACCAATTTTGTTTTCATTTTAGAGTAGGTATTGTTTTATTCCAATTATGGTACCTCCCTACCTTACGTAGGAACGTTCAGTATTCCAACCATGTGCTTTTACCACCTTTTACAGGACATCTGGACTCACGTAGTAGTATTCGCCATGTTTTGTTGGCAACATCATTCATATCACTTGCTTTCTCCAGCTGCCAAGCAGCTCTTGAGATGCTGAACCCAGACGAGCATTTCAAAGTTCGTGGCAAAGATTTCACCCTTTTCGGCCATGGAGGAATGTTGTTTTGGTTCATATCTTCTATCGTTTTTACGTTGGTAAGTTAAAGGATACAAGGAAAGTAAAACACTCGAATTTAGAGCTGACCCTATATTTTCAAACACTGACTTTGTTGTGTGTTTGAACAGAGTTCAATTGCCCATGAATCACTTTCCAAGTCAAATATTCATAACAGTTCATGCCATTGTTACTGTTATTTTTCAGATATACCTGTCAATTTTTGTTCTACCGTGGACTAGATTGAGGGAGAGGTTAGCACTTCCTAGTAAGTATTTTGATGTATAATTTTTCTATGTGCTAGGATGGTTCAGTTTCATTGTATGCCATTCAAATACCTATCTACTTCTTTTATGAGTAGATAGATGTGTTTGATAAGATACAGTAAGGAGGAGTGACAGTTTTAACTATGTATCTACTTGTGGCATGTGTCCAAACTCTTAACATTTTTTTCCCTTTGTTCACAGCAAAGAGATCATTCTACGTTTACATATTGTTATTGGTACTCTTGAATATCTTCCAGTCTGTTGGGAGTGGACTACTTCTTTACTCTATATTGAATGGGCTCTGTGTGGTTGATGTTACAACGTGTTTGTATTTCACTTTATTTACTCCACTCGTCTACCACACATTTCTCAGTGAATTTTTTGGGTAAGCATCTTGCTAATACGATCAATTACTAGGGAAATTCATAAATTACTCGTGTGGATTTACTACCTACTGTCTTGTACTTCCTTATAAGTAGGTAAGTTTACAGAAGAAAGTTCCTGTCATGCAAAAGACCATATTATGATCAAATTTTTGAGATAGGTAGGTACTTAATGCATCTAGATACAAAAACAAAATCACGAACATATTCCATTGTATTGCCCACAAATTTAAACACGCTTTTGCCCGCAAATCGATATTCAACATTTTCTATGGTGTTACATTACCATCTTCTCCAATTCTTGTTAAATTTACTGAATTTATACCCCCCTCACCCCCCAAATCAACCCTGTTGTAAAAATTTACCCGCCAAGAAAACCTTCGCACCTTGCTTTAGGATGTGCATATAGAAATCAGTTCCTTCCCCATCTGTTGGATATGCGTACAGAAATTTCTTTCAACGCTGTTTGGCCGGGGCTTCGTCTGGGGGCAAACAAAATAGTGATATTAAAACTTCATAACTCCAGCACCTGATAGTCCTGAGGGTTGAATTTGTTACACTTCCTCAGGGGCCCCTCGGCAATAAGTATATGGCAAGTCAACACCGGTGATCCCGAGGGGGCCGTGTTACGGGGGTTTCTTGGTGGGCGAGACGTTATCTCGTCCCAAGATTTTTGGCAATTAGAGGCTCGAAAGAAGTCAATTCAGTAATAATGACGCATAATGGTAATAAAACATAAGTTCCAATGAGTGATGACCATATGAGTGAATTTTTGACGTCATGCACCATAAAATGTTTGGTAATTTTCAGCATATTTTACCTAATTGTATATCCAAAACAAGCACTTATGGTCCTGAATTTCTGTTAACATTCCTCCACACATTCTGCGCCGTGTCTGCTATAAATGTCACCCATTCAGCAAGGCTATAAAACAATATCACCACCTGCCTCCGCCCACTTCTCCCCCACTTCTTTTATGAATAAAGAGAGCAGTTTTCCCCAATTCAACTTTTGTCTTTCACATATCAAGATATTTCACAAAAGTATACCCAAACCACAGTAATTGCCCATTATAAGCAATTTTTGTCTCACAAAAACCAAACTGACCCACTTGTGATCAGTTATGTTTTGCTATTGTCATAGTCGTGTTTTTCTTTCTTTTCTTTCGCCTCGCCATTCTGTACCACTTTTGCTGATTTTAAATCAGTTTTTGGTGGTTAGATTTGACCAATTTTTTGGATTCCCCTCTGAAGGACAGTCAGATGCAGACGTTATTCCAGCATTTGATAAATTACATTCCTACAATCATTGTTGTTGTAAGTATGGATAATTTTTGAGCTTTTTGAAAATGTAAATTTTTTAATGATTATGATTCCGGGGGTTCAAGACTGTCCTTGGGACTTGGGAGGGACTACACTTGGGAGGGTTACTATTCGATTCAGTATGGAAAATTACGTAGAAGTCAATACCCAGCTGTAAAAGCAGTGGAGTAGTCTCATGCAAGAACCCTGGATTCTGCCAAAAATCATCATCACATTTAAATGGCATTTTCTTCTTTGAATATTGGGGCAAAAATAAAAGTGATTACTCCGTTGGGAAGCTGAGATCTAGGACAAACTTCTAGGAGGTTTGACAGGTGCTAGAGGTATTTTTAGTATATCTTCTGATTTTTCAAATTTTTCACGAAATTTCTATTTTCTTGTTCTGTGTAAGATTGAGCCCCATTTAACACAATTTTTTTTAGCTCTAGCAAAGTTAGTAGTTGTATGTGAACGTAAAATTTAACGTAGATTTAAAAAATAGGGATGAAAGTTGAAAATTAGGAGAAAATTAAGTTTTGGTGTGAAAAAAGGGGTTTTGACGAAAAAACGTTTTTTCATGGATGGAATGGGGTGGATATCTCCCCTAAACTACGAAGTAAAAAATCCAATGTTTCCGAATTCTGCTCCAGTTGATGTGTACTTTCACCCAATTTTTTTGTTACACTTAGTCTCTCTCTCACACACACACACACACACACACACACATATATACACAGTTGCTTTATTGGGATCGGCATGAACATACAGAGTTGAGACTAGCGGAGAACTAAACTGAGAGAGGTAGGGCTGCTATATAATAAGCTGGGTACTATATGCTTAGGCCAGCAGGGGACTGGTACAGGTAACAGTGATAGAAGTCTGGGAAATTCAGAATTCAAGTTTTGATTTTTGTTTAGAGAATTTCATCCGAAGTTGGAATTAGCTCTACCGATGTCCTTCTCACCATCCCTATGTTTCTTACTTCACTTTAATATTTTCAACAGATTTTTCAGTTGCATAACTTCCGAAATATTTCTACAATAAACTGATTTTCAGGGTATCCCAACCAAGTATAATGTTCTCGTACAAAGCACAAGTAGATGATGGTCTTGAGGACGATGTTGTTTCCTTGCCACACCAGCATTCATTTTCTTCGTTGAAGACAGATTCTGATTACATATATCAGGTATTAATACGTCCTTCGTCTTATGTTGTTGACTTGTTCCAGAAAAGTGTGATTATAATTGAAACAGTTCCTCACTTGAAAGTACTGCTTCCTTCTAGTATTTTTATTGCTTGCTTGATTATTACTTGCACAATAATTATTAACATCGACCATTTTTGTCTTATCAGGGAAACAATGTTTATGATTCTACTCAATTTGACAACAGAGGTCTTGTGGAAAATTCATTATCACTTCAAAGTCCTGACAGTGTAGCTGGTTATAGCTTGGATAGCCAAACAATTGATTTACCTACCAATTTAAAGCAGTGATGAATGTTTTTCATTAATTATTCGGTTAGTAACTCCTTGATTCTTCCCGTGATTTGTAACCCTTGAATCAGTCATGTAAACATATTTTCCTTAAGCAGAGGGTATGGGATATTAATACCATTGAATCATTCTTTTTTCAGGGTTGGGTGGCCTCCAAGTTGCCATTACATTGGCTTGTTCTCAAATTAGAACTCAGTGAGAAGAATCTTGTGATATATAAATCCTAAGGATTTGTTTGTAATAGTTCAAAGTTACATTTATCATGATCCTTAATTCTTGTTAATTTATTTGTCTCCTTTTGTACTCATAGTTTAAGTTTTAGTTACATGATCAACATTACCAAAGACGAAGATGCGTAAATGTGTGTTACTCCTTGGTTGTCACATTTCTTTTACCTATTGTGATAAAATAATGTGGTCATTATATGATAATCATTTTTGTGTAGTCATTAACCGCATCGAAGTTATTTTACCTATCTACAATAATTTCTGACTCATTTAAATTTCAGATTCTTGCCAAGTACCTTGTGTGTGTTTTATTCATTGTCATAGTATTGTTTAGACTTAATTATCAATCAAATCTTCCTTTATTCTGTTTATTTCCAAATGCATAGATAAAGTACCATGGTTTTATTGCAGGCATCTCCTGTAGATACTTGTTTCATTTGGAGTAGCATTTAGATGATCCATCCATTTTGATAAATACGATTTTAGATAATGAAACGTCATATTGCTGTGGATTTTACATCGTTGTACTAGTCAACAACGTGAAAATCAATATGGCCCTACAGAAAGGAATGCATCTCATACAAATAGAATTTAATTATTGTTTGCTTGAAGTTTTAGTGATAATCTGCCTTCAACTAGACGTCTAAGGTCATTGGCAAATAGATTTATAGAGTCAGTATAATTTTCCTAAAATTTAGCGTATATTTCCATGAAAATTCTCAATAATTTGTTTAAAATTGGAATAGGAATATTTTATGGAATAGTGGAGTGGTGGAAGTTATATGTTTACAAGGAGTTGCTCATTTAAAGGGGTCTAAATATTGAATTTTAAGCAATTTAAAACCATCGGGATTTTTTGTTCACTATAAACAATGAGATAAGCATGAATGACGTTCTTGTGAGTTGTTTCACTTGTTCGGGTTTCCAGCTCTTAAATTTCATATCTTAATGTATACTTACTAAGTTACTTATATAAAAACTGTGTGAAAGCAATATTTTGGTATCCAATACAGAAAACAGCTAGGTACATGATAATTTATAGGTCATGCAATAAATTATTGTTACATTAAAATACTGCAATCATTGTCAATTTAAAAGGCATCCTTGAAGGTCTGACAAATGGGGAAATGATTTAGAGTTATTGCTGAAGGCTTACTAAATATCTACTACGAAGTGTTCATTGCTAAATACTTCTAAGTGTTCACGTTGGTATATCATTATTGTTCCTAGTTGTGTCTACAAGATACGTCACTTTGAATGTTGGTTACGAATTTGACGTTATCCAGGTAATGGAAGTTATGAAGGTGATGTTGGCCCAGTGGTGGTGTGGATTAAATGTTATTTGAGAGCATTAAAGTATCCTTTTAGCAGTTTCGTACACAAGTATAACCCAAGGCAATTTTCTTGTAAAACCTTTATGCGTTCTCACAAAATAGTGGATTGAAACCTACCATACTCCCAAAAGCTTAGTTTCTAGTTCTACAAATACCCTCAGCATGATAATGGTATTGTTTGAACACTGGCTCTGTACTTAAATGTGGATTTGAACCATTATTGTTACCTACTGCGGCAACTTGTTTAAGCATTGAACAAAAAGGCAGGTTATGTTGAAATGGAAAAAAAAGTTGTTTTTGGATGTTTTAAGAAAGTGCATCATATCAAATATTCAACGCTATGTTCAAAAGGCTCTTACCTGTCTAATCATCAGAATACTATTCCTGAAGATACAAAATTGAATGGCAAAACTTCATATCGATCTTGTTCAATTTTATTCATAGTAGTAGCTCAAATAGATTGTAATGGATTCCACACCAAACTATCATGACCTTCTGATTCTGGTCTACTTATTTTATAATTGTATTATATTATCCGCTTTCTGTTAATTATTCTACTTCGATAATTTGACATGACTACTTCTGTTTCCAATCCCATTTTCAGCATGAAAACAGATGTTTGTGTTTTAGATACCTTTGAGTACATACCTCACTTCACTTTGCAAATCCATCACTTATTGAGTAGATTCTATCCCATTAAAAATATGGAAGCTCCATGGTGTTGGAAGATCGAGTGGGAGAAGGGTGGTAGCATGGCCTTTTAGTGGCATGGCCATAAAAACATGTTGATGTCAGCCTCAACTTTCATTTCAGTTTTTTTTTAATTTTACATAGGTACCTAGGTACTGCGAAATCTAGAATTTAAAACAAATTTCACGTAAGGAACTCCTTCAGTGAATTTTTGGACAGCTAGATGTGCAGGTTGTTCGTATTTTGCTACGGTTCATCAGTAGTACCATAATGCTAAGAAAAGATCGGAACCAAGTAAACTACTGGTCTATTATTAACAGTCTGGGAAAATGGGTACAGGTATCTAGAGGTTCCCAAAACACTAACCAGTTTGAAATAGATGGAATACCTGTTTTAATTATTTCGCAAACAATATATTTCTGATTTGATCTAGTCTACCATGCTTGTATTGTTTTCTATATGATTTAGCATAACGAATTGAGTTGGTTTAATGAACTTATTTGACATTATCCATAATTCTGTTACCTCAAGGAAATTGATTAATTGTAGGGAAATTAAATAGTGACGTGGTTATATTCGTGACCATTGAGATCATGAGTATATTGAACTTTAAAACGAATTTTTATTCAACTGTTGATATTTCTTTTGTTCCTACCCTTTTATTTTGTTCGATATATCTCCCTATTTATTGTGGTTATTGTAATCTAGATCTGGCGTTGATCTTGATTGAAGATCTACTTTCACATTTTAAGTGACTTGTATTTTATAGATTCATAAGTTTCACCTTGATGTTTTTTAAGCTGCAGAAATAGAACCATATTCCGATGTCACACTCAAGTTTGGCTTTGGCTAAATATGAAGAGTTTAAACGAGAAATGGTGGTAGCAAAAATATAAATTACTCTTGCATAGTATGAAGAGATGGAATGCGGATTAAAGGTAGATATATATATATATATATATATAGTTTGTGGAGACCATGTTGTTGACCATCAGCCAAGAGTTGTTTGATATGAGGAAATACCTCATTACTCTGCATCCAATGTCGTTTTACCAGTTCATTTGTTTGCTCAGTTTGATTCCAGTGCCTGTCAATGACATTTAAAAACATACATGCGAATCATTTTTTTGAATGGTTCATCAACTGGTATTTGTAGTAGGTACCTACTTATACATCGTATAACTATGGTGGCTATGATTTTATCGAAAGAATCAATTATTATTACTCTTCTACCTATTGTTGTATAAATAAAGATAATATTTTATATACAAGATTGGACTTGGAAAATAATGCCCCATATCGCTCAAACATATGAAAGTCATTTTTAAAATGGGCTATGTTCATGATTTTTGGATGGAATTTTTTATTTGTCGAGAGCAGCTTCAAGAGTGCCAAAGTAGAGCCCTTTCAAAAAACTAGTTTCCCGGGATGAGAATGAATAATTTTAAAAAGTGCGCGCTTTCTTGTGGGTGTTGCAGGAAATAGTTCGATAACTATTCAGCTGCTGATATGTGTGTAGGTGATAGTCTTATTGGGGAGAAATAAAAAAAGCATAGTTCAAGTTAGTGGTACCTATCACTACCCGTTACCTATTTTATTTAAGTTGCTCCGTTAATTTTCAATCTGCCTTAGCTGCAACGAGATGCCAAATTGGATACATTTCATGACATATTGCAATAGATTAGGGCCAATCATCCCGAAAATAGTTTAAAAAAAATAGCCACCACGTGCTTCAAAATGAGCTCGAACGTTTTTCTCCTTAGCACTTCATCCGATTTAATCTGAAAATTTTAACGTAGGTGCTGAGAATAGCGGTAAGAACGGTGGGAATCCAGTTTATGAATTTTAAATTTCTAGCAAATTTAATTTTTCAATGGCCTTGGTTTATTATTCTGTGAATAATGCACCTATGTATTCGCTCAGCAAAACATTTTTCCAACACCTCAAAACGTAAACCTCAAAATTTGTTTTTTTTTGTTTCAAGGCGCGTAGATTTCAAAAACGTTGCAAAGTCCTTGTCACATGGGTTTATTATTCTATTTGTACATACCTACAGAAATGCTGGCTGTTCATTTATTGTTTCTTTCATGTGCAACAACTGAAAAACGCTGCAAAGTCCTTGTCACATGGGTTTATTATTCTATTGGACATACCTACAGAAATGTAGGCTGTTAATTTATTGTTTCTATCATGTGAAATAATTTAAATAGCTATTTCTGATTGTTTCCACCAATTTTGGCCCCTAAAACACAAATTAGGTACGCTCCTTTTTTTCCCCCCCAAACTATCTTTGATCATTGGTAGTACCATTCAGTCGTCTTGATCCACGTGTTGGCACCTTTTCTAGTGTTATTCTACAAATTGATGGTGATTTCAGACGATCTCGCAGGTTTTTTGACTCATAAAATTTCAGACGATTTCCCAGGTTTTTCACTCATAAAAAATCAATTTATTTTGGGAGCTGAACATTTGGTAGAACTCAATTTTCCACTCTTTGGTCAAAATCGACTTCATATTCGGTCTTCTCGTCCCCAAAAACATGGAAAACGATATCTCAGAAGCTCATGTTACCAACATGTTGCTAAAACGCAAAAAGTACCTATTTTTACACACATTTTCACTCATAACACCCCTGGGTATATTCCGATCGGGCTGAAAAGTTTCGGGACACAACTAGGGCCCAAGTGGAGCATGTGTGCGAAAGAACGAATTTTTTGACCTAAAATGAAGCCTGTACACGTGATACGGCGTACGGCGGACGGACATTGCAGTTTTGGAATCTACGCACCTTGAAACGGAAAAGAAAAAAGTTTGAGGGGGTGTTATAAAAATTTTTTGCTGAGCGAATACATAGGTGTATTATTCACAGAATAATAAACCAAAAGCTATTTTTGATGGTTTCCACCAATTTTGGCCCCCAAAAACTCGAATTAGGCTCCTATTTTTGACAAATTGTCTTTGATCATTAAATAATGATCAAGACACTCAACTACAAATTTTATAGTTGAGTGTCTTGATCCTGTTAATACTACTTCTAGTGTTATTAGCACATTTATGGTGATTTCAGACAATTTCCCCGGTTTTTGACTCATAAAAAATGAATTTTTGAAGCTGAAACTTCGCTAGTAGGTACCTTCATTTTCCACTCTGGTCAAAATCGACTTCATATTCGGTTTCCTTGCCCCAAAAAACATGGAAGACGATACCTTTTTTGGTGTTACTACAACATCAAAAAACCCTATTTTTACACCCTTGTTCAACCATAATACCCTTGGTATATTCCGGTCGGGCTGAAAGGTTTCGGGACACAACTAGGGCCCAAATGGAGCCTTTGTGCGAAAGAACGAATTTTTCGAAAAGTTTCAGCCCTAAAATTTACTTACGCTAAATTTTGGTCTCAAATCGTCGCTCCCCCGCACACTGGCTCCATTTGGGTCCTAGTTGTGCTCCAGAGCTCGGCAGCCCGATCAGAATACACCCAGGGGTGTTATGGGAGAAAAATGGGTGTGAAAATAAGGGTTTTCGAGGGATAGTTGAGGATTTAGTGAACGTGAGCTTGTGAGGTATCGTTTTCCATGTTTTTTAGGGCGAGAAGACCGAATATTATGTTGATTTTGACCGAAGAGTGAAGGATTGAGGTTGTTACGAAGGTCCAGCTGCTAAAATTCATTTTTTATGGGTCAAAAATCTGGGAAATTGCCTGAAATCACATAAATTTGTATAGCAGGTAACACTAGAATTAGTATTAACAGGTTAATCACGACAATTAAATTGCGCTTTCTATGATCAGTGGTAATTAGTCAAAAATAGGACCCTGATCCCTGTTTTTGGGGGCCAAAGTTGGTGGAAACCGTCAAAAATAGGTACCTATTTTAGTTATTGCCCATGAGAGAAACGATTAATGAACATCCAACATTTCTGTAGGTATGTCCAATCGAATAATAAACCCATGTGACAACGACTTGCAGCGTTTTTTCTTGATGTTTGGGTAATTTTTTGAAATTATGTTGAGCATTCAAACCCCGCAGTTATTGTTATTGGTATTGTTACTGCGGGGTTTTAGGAGAATTCTGGTGGTTTCAGGATTCTTCGGGAACCTCCAGAAACTCCCCTGTCGTCTTTTCGCGTTTTTTCCGATCTTGTGTAACACACTTTGCAACATCAAGGTCTTTCCCTGTTTAAGCTTAGTTAAATTTGAATGTCTGCAACAGTGTGGGCTGTTCTCGATACATTTTTTCTTCCGGTGGAGACGGGATCGGTTTGGGGAAGCCTAATCGATATCCCTTCTTAACCGGTGATAATCTTAATGGTCTCTCGAGGGTCCATCTCCACTGTTAGGTACACTCCGTCACATGGTAGCACAGCGTGGTTCGGTAGTATGCGCTGAGCACTTCACCATACTCCATTCACTTTTTGTGGGCTTTCCAGAAGGATAAGCCCAATGGTTTCCCAGAAGGATTCCTTTACAAACATCCTGTCCCTTTGATAATACATACATCTATTGGCTTCCCCATCCCCTTTCCACCCTTTAGAGTGTCAGTATAATTAAAATATACTGAGCTCATTCGAAGGTGATTGATGCCATGTCCCAATTGACAAGTCCCAATAGTTGTTCCATCCCAATGATGGAGGTTGATCACCTAAAGGTTGACAACATTATCTGCCAATACTCGTATGTAGGAGCTTTGTTCTCAACCTGTGAAATATTATTGAGGTAGTACCATTATGATGGAGGTTCAGATGTCTTTTCCTTGAAGCTTTTCAGATGTCTTTTCCTGTACCAGAACTTCATAGTACTTTCCATTCCCACTTTTCCCTCTCATACTTCTGCTACCCAGAAGTATGTCATGTGGGGAGGAGTGTAACAGTGTGGGCTGTTCTCGATACAGTTTTTCTAATGGTGGAGACGGGATCGGTTTGGGGAAGCCTAATCGATATCCCTTCTTAACCGGTGATAATCTCGCTGGTCTAGGAGGGGGACACCCCACTCCACTGTTACACTCAGCCACATGTCTCTTCAAAATATCCAGGAACTTCCATATAAAATAGTCTCATCCAAATATATGCCACTTTGATGTCCATTTGGATTACTTCCATGTAATGTCGAACGTCTGTGGCGATCAGGGCTGTCAACAGGTTCAATTACTATGTCTGAAAGTAATCGAGGAGTCGACACTATGAAGATTAGTAGGTAAGGTGTGTCGGGGTGTCTGGGACCAGTGGTATCTGCGTCCGACTAGTAGGAATATTTTGAAAACGAAGGTTGGTACCGTTGAACGGAGTTCTTCTCAAATCTTCTCAAAACAACGGCCATTTTGGCAGTCCGTCTCGTTTCAAGCTTTTGGAGCAAAGGAGTAAATTGAGTGACTTTCCCGCTTACAACGCCCATTACCATCCTAGACACTGGATGCTGGTTGCCACCATTTTGCTTCCTCGCTACCGAAGGTAGTGACGCCTTGGATTCGTGTTTGAGTAAAAAAATTGTATGTCCTCCAAAATGACAATTCTGCGTTTCAGACATCGAGAAACATTTTTGGTTCCGTAACTGTCTGTCTGTCTGTGGTAATTCCTTGTAACTCCCCAAAATAATGGTCGAAATGGGCTGAAATTTGGAGGTTAGGTGCGGGTTGGGTCACAAATGGTCCCCTACCAAAATCATTGGAAAAGTACCATAATTTTCGTCTGCGCATGAGCAAACGTGAATTATTTGAAACGCCCATAAATACCCTAAATGTCGTTGAAATGAGTTCAAACTTGGAGGGTCGATCAGGAATAATACATTGATATTTCCAAATGAATTTAATTGGAATCGTAATGTAACTTTCGTCTGCGCAGGCGCGAACATGAAGTGTTGACCATTTCCTTGTAACGCTTCTAACTGCGCGAAAAATAGTCGTAGAGAGCTGAAATGTTGATGCACGTGGGTTGATCGCAGATGGTCCCGTATCAAAATGAATCCATCCAACTACTCCATGCGTTCATGTGATTCAAGTGAGGAAGCTATACTGCCTACTCGAATTGGCAGACGTTTTTTCAACTTCTATGGCTTGTACAATGTACGTGTAGGTACTACAACTAATCCCATAGGTCAATGGGACAACTAGTCCCATGGGTAAATTCCTCAATTCTCAGTTACCTACCCGTCACGTTGTCATTGACATCGGTCGTCGTCTATTTGACAGCAAATCGAGTTTAGTATAATAGTTTTTTTATACTTTTTGGCCAGTGGAATCGATTGGAACCATATGTCTAGATTTCATTCTTGACTCGGTTGGAACCATATGACGTCGGTCGTCGTCAAATCAACAAAAATTGAGTTTGGTATTGTTTTCAACAGGTTCTTTGTCGACGCTACTTAAATACACATCCGAATTTGTCGTGAGGCACCTGGTCTGTAGACTGTAGACCCACTGGTATTATATAATTAAGGTTTACGAGAAATAAATCAACATTTGAAAATTGAGAAAATTGAGTAGGCCAGCTGCAAAACCAGCTAAATCCAGTCCAAATGAAAATGAGAAAAACTGGTAGAGTCTAGAAACTATGAGATAGAGCTACCATTTTTCTTTTACAAATACGGAAATAAATAGGTAGGTACTACCTACCTACTAGTGGGCCCGCAGACCAGGTGCCGCCCCCAATTTTGAAAATAGGCTCAAATTCTGCCTGTGTACCACGCTGACGTTAACTTTTTATGGCTAAATATTTATCATTCGCTGTAAGGATGAATGCTAGAGCTTTGAAAGTTATTATATTCGATTCAGCGAGCTAGAAAACATTAAAAACTATACCAAACACACGTTTTCCTGAGAGATGGCACCACTAGTCTCAGCGTGGTGCCGTTCCCTGGCACCATGGTGGCACCAAAAACTATACAGCAAATACTGGAGATCTAAGGAGTACAATTTCAAAATGTCAAGTCAAAATACCAAAAATTGCGGCTTGCACCGCGGTACGGACATACATAGTACATATCGTGCACCTGCACGCAGAAGGACGAATGTAGCAAAACCAAAATTGTGGGAGATTGCCATTTTCTCCAGCGAATTAAAGAGTAGCGTCACCCAGCTTGGCACGGTTATTCCTAGATTCATTCTAATTTACTGAATCGTTCCATATTTTTGGATTAGTTATAATATAATACAAGTAGGTATAGTTACGCTTGAAGAACTTGATTTCGTTGTAACATTCACCCTTTTGCAGTGACTGCGCTGACGTGTGATTGTGACATTCGCCCTCATTTTCCTGCGGTGAGTGGCAAAAAACAGTACCTAGATGATTTCAATTAAAACCTACTGGTAGGTAACGGTCGAAGTACAACTACAATATTCAAAATAATGCTGTATAATCTGTAGAGTTTTGATCTCCTGGACCCTCTTCTCCTTTTGCCAGTTGTTCAGGATGTACCCAGAAAAAAAACTTTAAAAAACCAGGTTTTTCAGGTTCGTCATAGGGCTCGAAACCCTGATTTCAGTTATATTCGGCCCCTTTGGCGGTCTGCTTGCTACGCTCGCCCAAAACTCTCCTTCCTGATTGGCTATATTCTCGTGGTCTTTTTAAATTCAAATAGAGGAGGAAAAAACGAAAACATTGGCATGCCTAACTCCTTATTACCAAAATTGGCGTTCGTCCTTCTACCTGCGTCTTGAAGACAGAATGGTTCCATCTCATATACCCTATCAGCACAGGCCACAGCCTCCGTCTGACCGAGTCCCCCTGGTCACCACATTCTTTTTTGGAGCTCAAAAGATGAATGGGATTCTGAGGGAACTGCAGCCTATATTAGCTTCGAATCCAGAGACTCGCGATGTGTTTGGGGAAATGCCTCGAGTGGCCTTCCGGCAGGGGAAGAATCTTGGTGAAATCTTGTCGCACCGGCACCCACGATCACAGCCCCAAGATTTAAGGGAACCAGGCCTACACCCCTGTCAACGGCCGAGGTGTAAGCTGTGTGAAATTGTCGTTGAAGACCGTCAATTCACATCGGCAAACACCTCACATTCTTACAGGTGCCAAGGCTCAGCAGAATGCCAATCAGCAAAGTGCGTCTATCAGCTCACCTGTAAGAAGTGCACCGATGAGAGAGCGTTCTATGTTGGCAAGACGGAGACATCACTCAACCTGAGGATGAACAACCACAGAGCGTCTGTTCACCAACCCCAACAACGGCCCGTAAAGTTGCATGCTAGGTCACACAGTGCAACGTTCAATGAGTGCTTTGAAGTGAAGGTGTTGAAGAAGATGCCCGACTCAGCAAATGGCAGGTTGCTCCAGCAGTCGGAGCGCGCCCACCGATGGGTACTTCATTCTAACCAACCTCCTGGCCTCAACATAAATGATTGAGGGACAATCGCCATGATACAAGTGTCAAGGATTCAATTTGGAAGCGATGCTTTCATACATCACACAAAATTTTTTTCCTTCTACCGTTTGACAAAGATTTCTTCGAAATATCAATCTATCACTCTTTCTCTTCTATCTGTGAAATTTTCTTAAAAACCAAGTATATATATATATATATATATATATATATATATATATATATATATATATATATATATATATATGTCAACCGCAAATAGTGCTAGACTCTGTAAGAGCCTCATTGACGTTCGGCAATAAGGATTCACAGTGCAATTGTGCTGTCTCAAATCATGAAGGTTCAAGGCATCTAACAAGCTGAGCATCTGAGCTTATCGCTGATTCTCGTGCTACACGGTAACTCAGAATTCATAGGTATCTCAAGACGATTTAGGCAAATTATAATCTCCAACCAGTAATAGCTTGAAGGACGGATAAACATCAAAAACGTTATCCAATTCAAGACAAAGGGATTCAAATTGAGAGAGATAGATAGTCTGGAAAGTAGGCACTGCCGACAATTAGATTTAAATAAGGTAAAGGTATGACAAATGAGTTCATCTTGCAAAACACTCATAGGACAGAGCATCAAAATAGAAACAGAAAACCAAGAAATATAAATAGAGCATTTCATTTATCTTATAATACCTAGGTATCTATTTTCCGACCCGTCAAAAGCTTCCGGAAATATTTCCAATAATTTCGGCATTCGGCAACATACCCGGTTTAGGAGCCTGGTCTCATTTTGTTTCGGCAACCTTTAGATGTTTGTTACAATCTTGTTTATACAGCTAGTGAACCGGGTTATTTTGGTGATTGATATTGTGAAGTGATAAAATTTGAACTTCCACAAATAACCTATAGTAACAAGTGATATCATAAGCCCCCTTCGCCGGATCACTTCCTCAGTTCCAAGTTGACCTCTGCCAGGATATCATCCTCCTGAACCTATTGCAGCAGTCGCCTTGGCTTTTCATCGATTCTTCCGTACCACGAAAACTGTCCATCATCGTTTTTCTATATCTGGATCATCGTCTAGAAGGGAATGATGTAAGTCTCATTATGTTCTCCTTTTCGTCGTGGTCCGCTCAGGGCGTGGAAGTTCGACTGCCCCACTGTTTTCTCGTATTTGTACCTGAAGGACCGTTTTTCTTGCAGACATCACCCCCAGCACCAGCAAAGAACCTTACCAAGCTCCATCGGGCCTTTCATCGCCGATTTCGTCGTATCAACGACATCGGACTCTATTCGAGGAAGGGCAGAAACAGGACTGCGTGTCTGAAGGACGTATCATCATCTTCACGGTCAGATCCTCCCAATCATACCTACATTAAATCGCTCGAAACTAATATTAGCCAGAGAATCAGATCCATTCTTTTTTTTCGTACAGATTATTATATCCGTTTTGTTTTGCAAGGAGCTCCTTTAAGTTATTTGAATTATTTTTCCCCTAGGGCGTTAATTAAGTGGCCTTTCGTTTTCTCTATTAATAAATTTCTGTACTTTACTCTAGTGGCAAAAAGAGTTTCCGAACATTCTTTAATGAAACCCTTTCCACGCACGAATTCGGTTTTCCTATTAGATGCGAATTCAAATTTTGGTAGCAGAGCGTGGTTAGGGTAATTCGTGTTTTAGTTTTCAAATCTATTGCCAATCTACGATTTATCTGAAAGAAAAACAAAGTTGTCATTTTCGATATTCTTATACCACCGTTCTTCATATCAAGACGGTGGGGTCATGTAATGATTCTATCTGCCTTCAAATCATCTTGTACTTTCTTGAATCGTTTGACTAGAAAGTCCAAATAAACTGTCTGGCAGAGATATTGTCAGATAAACGGCGTAATTACACTTGGATCCTGTCTTGTAAAGATAGCCGAAACGTTTATTCGTCAATGTTTACGTCAGTGTTATCTGTTTATCACGACTTAAAGCTCGAGTAATCAGTCCCAGACCTCCGTCACTTCCTATATCGACCTATTAAACTTGACCTTGAACTTGTCTCCTGTATCGACCTATTAAAACAATCGACCTCGATTGTTCCTAAATCCTCTCTCCACCTTCTCTCCAGTGCTACATTCTACTGGTACTATTCTCTCCCCTAGGCTCTCAAGTACCTACTATCCCTCTTCGCCATGGAAAGAGACTACAAACTCGAAATTGCTTCGTGCAAACGTAAATTAAATAATGCTTCTAACGAGGTTATGGCTATGCTCGCCCAAGGTAGAGCTGCTCAAAAAGATCCCAAAGCCCATGGTGTCTATTTTAAAGGTATGACCACGGTCCTTGAGAAATACTATAGTATGTTTGAGGATGCTTTCGAAGGTCTATCAGTCATCAATGATTCTTCTGGCAAGCCGTCCGGTTTCGAATTCCCGAATGAGGATCAACTTAACCTACAAAATAATACGCGTAAATCTTATTATGAAGTTAAAAGACTACTAGTTGCGATCGATTCAGTACTAACTCCTCCAAGTGTAGCCTCAGTAGCAGGTGTTAATTCTCAAGATCTCAATGCCTCTGCTTCGGCAGTAATCCAAACTTCGCAACGTTTGCCCGAAATAAATTGATCAAATTTGATGGTGAACTTCTAAATTGGCCCAAGTTCCGTGACACGTTCGTTTCAATTGTACACGAAGACGAATATCTGTCTCCCACAAAAAAGTTTCACTATTTGATCACATCGCTTAGTGGCCCAGCACTATCTCTAGTTAGTAAATTCCCGATTCAAGACGATAACTACAAACTCGCTTGGGATGCTTTACAGGAAACTTATGAGAAGAAACGACTCTTAGCTACTGCGTACTTGAATCGGATTCTAAATTTCTCCCCAATCCATGGAAAGCCTACTGTTGACACTTTGAAAACGTTTATTACCACTGTATGCGACAGTGTGTCCGCTTTTCGACTACTCGCTATTCAAGATGAGGCCTCGTTTATTCTTTTCCACCTCTCGTACAGACTCCTAGATCAAACAACTCGAGATCAGTTTCAAAATGCTCACAAGGATATTGACTTTCCTACATTTGATCATCTATTTAAATTCATTAAAGATCGTTGTTTTACCTTGCAACTATCTTCTGACACAAATATGACTTTCGAAACAAGTCAAAAGTCAACTCCCAAGTCAAATGAAAAGAAGCAAAATTCAAAAAAATCCACAAAAGCAAGTTTAGTTGCTCACGAGTCCAAAGGTTCATACAGTACATCTCATCCTGTTTGTTCGGTCTGTAACGAGGGATCACACGCCTTGTTGAGCTGTAAGAAGTTTTACAACGGAAACGTCGACCAACGAATAGCTTGGCTATCCAACTGGAAGGGGTGTAAAAATTGCCTATCCATAAAACACCAAACAAACTCTTGTACTTCAAAGTGGGTTTGCCGGTGGTGCAAACATCGACATCACACGATGATTTGCCGAGAACAGCCACTGCATAGTAGTAACACAGAGAGTTGTCGGGTTCCGTCTCAGGTTTCAGCTGGATCATCGGCTGCTGCTCTTACTACAGTACACGGTGCGGCTTCTCATGTACTTTTGGGCACCGTATTAGCGGAGGTACAGGATTCAAGAGGAATTTACCATAGTATCCGCCTTGTAATTGATACAGCAAGTCATTATTCGTTTATGACCTACAAATGTGCTCATAGACTTGGTTTATCAACTAATAAGTGTTCACTGAACATTTCTGGAATAGGTCAATCGTTAGAAGGGTCAAAGGGCTATGTGAATTGTGTAATAAGACCTAGGTGTAAAACAACCCCACTGTTAAATATGAAGGCGTTACTGTTACGAACTATTACCTCTTATTTACCTACGGTCTCATTGCCCCATCGATTCTGGGTAAAATACACAAATTTCCCTTTAGCTGACCCCACATTCTTCGAAAGTAAACCAATTGATGTACTTTTGGGTGCGGACATGTTCGCTGATATTTGGTTAGGTACTCCGATTGAAGTGGATAAAAATTCACCAAAGCTATTTCCCACGATATTTGGTCATGTGGTGATTGGCAAATTTCTATCCAGTAATGAAGAAACATCTGCATGTACTTCCCTTATCGTAAGCAATACAACCAGTGATGATATAAGCACAACATTGCGTCGGTTTTGGGAGATCGAAGAACCGAAGTCAGTGGACCCAATTAACGTCGAAGATGAATGTTGTGAAGAACATTTTGTATCAACGCATTATCGCTTAGATAACGGGAGTTACGGAGTTCGTTTAGCCTTCAAAACAAACCCACCACAGTTTCCCGACATAGCTTCAATCTCTATGCGCAGATTTAGAAACCAAGAAAACCGATTAATGAAAAATATCGATTTGCGGGAACAATACCATTCCTTCATGAAAGAGTATATCGATCTAGGGCATATGTCGATTAATTCCAATGCACCTATGTACATCATTCCTCATCATCACGTCGCAAAATTGGACAGAAATCAAATGAAATTGCGGGTTGTATTCGATGCGTCTGCGGAAACAGCTAATGGGTCACTGAACGATTATTTGTACGTTGGCCCTAAACTTCAAACAGACATTCGGGACGTTTTATTAAACTTCAGAACCCATAAAATTGCTTTAGTTGCCGACATCGTCAAGATGTATCGAAACATTTGGATACATCCCGGAGACAGAAACTGTCAAACTATTTTCTGGCGTTTTAACCCATTTGAAGAGCTTCGTAACTATCAGCTCAATACCGTAGTTTATGGGCTCACTTCGTCTCCGTTTCTCGCTCTACGAGTGATTAAGCAATTGATCATTGATGAGGGCTCCCCTTATCAACAGGCTAGCGAAGTTCTAAGTCGAGATATTTATATTGACGACATTTGTTCTGGTAGTGACTCCATTGAACAGGCTTTGGAGTTGAAACAGCAGCTGATAACACTGCTGGGTAAAGGTCAGTTTAAACTCAGCAAATGGGCTAGTAATCATACCGAACTTTTAAAAAACGTCCCCGAATCAGAAACTGTCAATCAACCCGTTCCATTGATTTCAAAAGATGACCCCACTCTCAAAATCTTAGGATTACAATGGAATCCCAAATCAGATGAGTTTATGTACAACCTGGAAGTTCCGAGTAAAATTAACACCAAACGTTCTATATTGTCAAATGTGGCAAAAATCTACGACCCTTTAGGTTTTTTAGCTCCAGTTGTTGTTCTAATGAAAAGTTATATGCAAGAACTTTGGAAACTCGGAGTTGATTGGGACGAGTCAATTCCTCCGAAATTGGAATTCCAATGGAAATCGGTAGTTGAACAGTTGCCAATGCTTTCACGCCTCTCCATTCCTAGATTTGTTTGCATCGATAAGCCATATAGCTTTCAAATTGTGGGATTTTCCGATGCTTCGGAAAAGGCCTACTGCGCAGCCCTGTATTTGCGCGTCATAAAAAATGGTGAAATTAAAGCCAATTTACTCACGGCTAAAACTAAATTAGCTCCACTCAAAACACTAACAATTCCCAGACTGGAACTATGCGGGTGCCTTCTCTTGGTCCGACTATATCAATCGATTGCTGGATTTGTGGAGTTACTGGGGACCTCAGGACGACTGGTTTCATATTTTTTCACGGACTCCACGATCGCACTCGGGTGGTTGAATACCCCAACCTACAAACTTAAAACTTTTGTTTGTAATCGAGTTGGTGAAATTCTACAGTCAACGTCGATTTCCCAGTGGCACCACGTCTCGTCGGATGATAATCCTGCCGATTGTGGTTCACGAGGGATTTATCCTGAGAACATCATATCTCATTCGCTATGGTGGACGGGTCCGTCTTGGCTTTTAGAACCCCATGATACTTGGCCACTGACTGAGGTTTCTGCGCATTCATCTTTACCTGAAATCAAGCCGAATCCTGTCTTAATCTCTACCGAGTCGGAGCCTGTGGTTAATGCTCAATTCGTTGTTGAACTGATCTCAAGGTTCTCTTCGTATCATCGATTAATGAGAACCATTTGCAGAATTTTTCGATTTGTTAACAAAAAATCGCTAACCTCCGATCAATTTCTCGGACCCTTAAAAATTGAAGAACTCGATGGTGCTTTGCATTTTTGTATAAAGGCTGTCCAATTCCACTATTTCTTCAAGGGAAATATCTCCAAGCATCAAGATGAAGTTTTGAAAAGATTTGTGAAGCTAAATCCGTTTTTTGACTCAGCCGGTATTCTCAGGGCGGGCGGACGTTTATACCATTCGGACTTGCCATATAATCATAAACATCCAATATTACTCCCACCGGAAAGCCACTTATCGGAACTTGTAGTTGATAGCTATCACAAGACCCACTTGCACCCGGGACCATCTTTGCTTCAAGCTTTGGTGCAATCCAAATTTTGGATCCCTTCATTAAGGCGGCTTGTCCAAAAACGAATATTCCTATGTGGAAGATGCTATCGTTTAAAAGCAAAACCAGCTATTCCGAAAATGGCAGACCTGCCGGCCTATCGGGTACAATCTGTTCGAGCTTTTATGAAAACTGGGATGGATTTCGCCGGACCCTTTATTATGAAAGAGTCTCACCGCCGGAAATCGCCTACATCCAAAGTTTACTTCTGCGTATTCGTGTGTATGGCCACTAAGGCCATACACCTAGAAGCAGTCACTCGCCTAACTTCAGATGCGTTTTTGGCCGCCTTTGATCGGTTCGTCGCGCTTCGCGGTCTTCCCTCTGACGTGTTTTCGGACTGTGGTTCAAACTTCATTTCAGCAGCCCGAACATTAAAGGAGTTGAATGACTGGTTCTCAAGCAACCAAACACAGAATGAAATATCAACTCAAATGACCTTCAGATCAACGAAGTGGCATTTCAGCCCTCCTCATAGCCCACATTTTGGAGGAATCTGGGAGGCTGGTGTAAAATCGGCAAAGGTATTCATGATTAGAACTGTCGGTGATACTGCATTAACCTATGAGGAACTAGCCACGTTGCTGTATAAAATCGCAGCTGTGCTAAATTCTCGGCCCTTATGTCCACTATCTACCGATCCTGCTGAATGTGACTACCTGTCTCCAGGACATTTTCTGATAGGAGAACCGATGCTGTCTGTACCAGGACCGTCTCTACTAGAAACACCACTCAACAGACTGGATAGATGGCAGCTCCTTCAGCGGATGTCCCAGCTCTTCTGGAAGAGGTGGCGTTGTGATTACCTCAGCACCCTTCAGTCCCGTGGAAAATGGAATGAAAGGTCCCCGAATCTACAAATCGGCGATCTTGTTTTGATCAAAGATCGAAACGTGCCGATTCTCCAGTGGCCTCGTGGCCGCGTTAGTGAAGTACATCCTGGAAGAGATGGAGCCGTTAGAGTAGCAACTATCAAGACCCCCAAATCATCATTCACTAGGCCTGTAGTGAATTTAATTCCTCTCCTTCCTGATCCCCATTCTTAATTGCTTGATTCTTCTTTATTGTTTCTTACATATATTTGTATGTATCAAAAAAATTTTTTTTTGGTAAAATTTTGGCAGGCGGATTGTTTCGGCAACCTTTAGATGTTTGTTACAATCTTGTTTATACAGCTAGTGAACCGGGTTATTTTGGTGATTGATATTGTGAAGTGATAAAATTTGAACTTCCACAAATAACCTATAGTAACAAGTGATATCATAAGCCCCCTTCGCCGGATCACGTCCTCAGTTCCAAGTTGACCTCTGCCAGGATATCATCCTCCTGAACCTATTGCAGCAGTCGCCTTGGCTTTTCATCGATTCTTCCGTACCACGAAAACTGTCCATCATCGTTTTTCTATATCTGGATCATCGTCTAGAAGGGAATGATGTAAGTCTCATTATGTTCTCCTTTTCGTCGTGGTCCGCTCAGGGCGTGGAAGTTCGACTGCCCCACTGTTTTCTCGTATTTGTACCTGAAGGACCGTTTTTCTTGCAGACATCACCCCCAGCACCAGCAAAGAACCTTACCAAGCTCCATCGGGCCTTTCATCGCCGATTTCGTCGTATCAACGACATCGGACTCTATTCGAGGAAGGGCAGAAACAGGACTGCGTGTCTGAAGGACGTATCATCATCTTCACGGTCAGATCCTCCCAATCATACCTACATTAAATCGCTCGAAACTAATATTAGCCAGAGAATCAGATCCATTCTTTTTTTTCGTACAGATTATTATATCCGTTTTGTTTTGCAAGGAGCTCCTTTAAGTTATTTGAATTATTTTTCCCCTAGGGCGTTAATTAAGTGGCCTTTCGTTTTCTCTATTAATAAATTTCTGTACTTTACTCTAGTGGCAAAAAGAGTTTCCGAACATTCTTTAATGAAACCCTTTCCACGCACGAATTCGGTTTTCCTATTAGATGCGAATTCACATTTCACACATCGTAATACGTAAACTGGGGCGTACCTATATGGTGCTAAATAGATTGCAACTAATTGGTAATGGGGACGTTAACAAGACCCTTTGTTGTATCGTAAAATCGCGCAAAACGATAAGAAATATTTCAAATGTTCAGGCCGGAAGGAGTATAATAACGACAGCTACCTTCTAATTTGAGGGTAAGCGACCTTGATGGATCCCGCAAGTTCCGAAGATGTGGGCGCTCGCCTCCATCTGCTCGTAGGAGGCGGACTGACTTCTTTGGCCTTATATGTGTCGAACGACCTACGTACTTACCGTCCTACGTTGAACCTACTTTCTTGGTTTCAATTCTTTTCTGCTCCCTATAACTTCTGTCGATCACGAGTCAGCGGAGGATGACGGAAGGCTGACCCACTAGATGATGAGAAATCTGGTACGGGATCGTCACAATCACAACGGTTACGTGATTCGGTGAATTCTCAAATGACGTAGCGTCGCACAGTGGGGCCAAATGGCCAAAATACGGAAAAAACTACGAATCTCGAAAACGGATAATGATATCGACTTGGGAGTGGTTTCATTCGATTCAGAGGGGAAAAATACATTAGAAAAAACGATGTTATCTGTTTTACAAGAGTTTCATTATCAAACTTAACTGAACATTTTCTTCGGAACAACCTGAAAATTTTGCTTCTTCTCAAAATTTGCTCATGTCCTCTGTTGAAATAACAAAAAAATGAAATAAATAACTTCACTACAACTCATTTTTGCACTTTTTGCGCATCAGCATATTCGGGATGCCTTGAAAAGTCAAAATTTGACAGCGCATTGCATTTACGAAAGTAACGCCTCAGCTTCCGCGCTGAAATCTTCAAGCCTTTTCTTTGGAGATGGACGCAAGGAAGTGATAAAGGGGTCAGACGTTTCTAGCAGTTTATGAAAAATATCCTCGTTGGTGTTCAATCGGGAATTTTTTCTTGTGTAATGAGTTCTGAAATGTTTGTAGTCCTTGTTCCGACTCTCTTGAGCTTCTTCTGAGAGTGCACCGATTGGCAGAGCAGCAGATTCAACTATTTCGGACCCATGTATTAATATCTTATGTAGTGTACATGGCATATAGTACCACGGGTACAACCTCACAGCTAATTCAGCAGTATCTTGGGTGTAAGTGGCGAATTTGGAAACGTCAATCTGATGACTGCTGCTGTTGATCACTTCCAGGATTGTCCCTAATCTGCAAATCAATGTTATATCAATACCAGTTATCGAAGCTACAACTGAGGGGTTAGCAAAAAATCTTCTCGAGGTATTCCCTGTATTGCTCGATCCGTAGCCCTGCTTCACGTAGTCAACTCTTATACCAAGTTGACTCAGTAATTCTCTTTGAATTCGGTTCTTCTCGGCATCTTTGATTGGCTTAGTTGTAGCATTGGTCCTCCATGCCTGAAATTTTAAGTTGTAACTAAGATGAAGAATATACTCCATAAATTTAATTCTGGCATGGAGAGGAGAAATTCCCAGTTTAAAAGCTTCGCGATTTGGAGGTCTCTGTTTTACTGATTGCACATTATTCATTTCCGTTGGACGAGCACCGCAAATGACGCAATTGGTAGAAGCCGTGGTATCAGTACAAATTTGGGCTACTTTCCCATCCAACATCGTGAAATGCAATACATGTTTTACAGTAATTGCACGAGTGCCTATAATCAGTCTCATATCTTGCAGATTTTTAATTTCATTTTCTACTCTCAATATTTCTGTCTTAACTACTACATCAGTTTCCTTTTCATAATCAAATCTCAGTGGTCTACAATATAGTGTTGACGAAGGTCTTGGATTCAACCAACTAATGGAATCGTCATTATCAGTTGCAGTGATTCGCAGAGGCACGATAGACGTCATGAATAGGTTCGCGTCAGTTTTTCCTTCATTGACTTGTGAGAACGATTGAGAAAACTCTTGCTGGCCTGAGGCCCCATCACATCCCCACTTCGTATGTAATGTGACATTATGGTCCTTCAAATTATCAATTTCCTCCTCTGTCATTGTTTGAAATATTCTATCCACGGTATGATCAAGCAAGTTCTGTAGCGGAACCCCACCACCGGTTTCCGATATATTAACATCACTTGGATAGCAATTTTTTTTTGCCTCAGCCACTTTTTTGTAGGAGGGGAAGATATTAAAACCTGCACTTTTAGTTGCAGCTCTGATAGTTTCGTACTGAAACCTGGTCATCTTGGCTTGGAGGAAAAGAGCTAATGCAAATTCGGCAGTAAACACTGGTGACTTATCAACCTCGGCTGAGGAACCAGCTGCATCTATCAAATTTTGATCGTTCAACGATCGTATTTTTGCAATTTTAAACCTCTTACCCCTCTCACCACACTCGTCAAAAGGTTTTTCAGGTCGTCCGATTCTATGAAAGCCGCCCTCCGCGGATTGCATACAAGCCCTGTCATCACTATTTGGTAAATTAATCATAAACTCACCCTTCATCCAATCGCGGTATTTTCTTAAAAAGTTTTGCTTGTTACGGGCAGCTGTCGACCACCTTTGATTAAAATGAGTGAGAAACCTCTTTTTTAATTGTGTTATCAACAAGGAGAGCTCATCTTCTTTCAGATGTGTGAAGTTACCCACGATATATTGTTCAATATCACCTCCGTTAAATAGAACTTCACACAAATCACCGTATAAAATTTGTATTGGTTCCATCTCTGGAGAACGACTAACCGAGAAGACTGACGTGGTATCAAAAGGATTCTCATAGCGTGATAAAAGTGCACGCCGAATACTCAACCAATTGAATAAACAACACATGTTTGAACAAGCCCATTTGCGTAGGGCTCTAACCGACGCCTACTGTTTCTTATTGAAAGAATGAGAGCAGAGGTCAGACGCGCAAATATGCGCAGCTGAAATTTATACAGGTGCTACCTAACTACGCCTGGAAAAGAAATATTCAACAGCCACGTTGGAGACTTGTGGAGCTTTTTTTGAAAGTCACAAAACATGCAATTGACAATGAAAAAGAGTGTGTTTTTTCTTCAAAATACCTCCTAAGCGTATTGTTGTCCTAAGCAATGCTCTCATTTCTTTGTTGGGTGTTTTCATGATCGTTATAAACCCTTACGCTTTAAAAATAAATTTTTAGAAAAGTGTTATGTTTTTTATAACAACGCTTAAAAATTAAGCAAAATTTATGATTTTCTCACTTTACTTAAGAAATTTGAGGATATGAAATTTTTTTACTGAAAACTGCTATCATACCTTGATTCTACAGGAAGTTTACTATAGGATTCCATTATTCCGGCAATTAATTCTTATTTTTCAAAAAATTGACTTTTTTCCACGTTTGCCCCACTGTGCGTCGGTGGGCGAGAGGCTCAAGAACGCTACTTTACAGGAGAAAAAAAAATTCTTGTCATGCAACATGGCTATGAGAGCGAATTTTCAAAGAAATGTTCGTGCTATTGTGTAAAACGATGATATACCGAGAAACCATACCAACTTCGTAAAATTATACATTTTTTTGTGATTCTAGCCATTTTTACCGATTTTTGACCCTTATGGAGTCTAATAAATTCGACCCATTCTTTTTTGAGAATAATATTTTCGTTATTGAAATAGTTCCTCAGTCATGAATCACCATCCCACACAGCGTCAGGTGAATTTACATTGATTTTAGCCCTTCATACCAATTTTTGACCCCAAAAAATCCAGATTTAACCCCTATTCTGTATGAAAAACAACTGGAATTGTATTTTTCTGTCTTTATACTCACCCTTCCGTACCACCTTCAGCGATTTTATATCAATTGTTAGCGATTTTAGCGGTTTTTTAAAACCGATTTTTGACTCCTAAAACTCAAATTTGACCCCCTTAGAATTTTTGAAATTCGCTCATATTTGAACTCATCCTTTTGTTTGGCAATATATATAATATAAATTTTTGTTAAAACCTAGGGATGGATTCAGGACGCTCTGAAACGGTTTTGCCTATAACAAAATTTCAAAAATTCATGTTCTGAAAATGTTGGACCCATTAAAAAAAAAGAAAAAAAAAGGAAATTCGATAAAAAAAAGAATACGACCCACTTGGTGCGTCAAATTCGTACAAATATCGGTCCTGTTATCCATCAAATTACTTCCTAGCTCATTTGCTCATATTATGATTCAATAAAATATGCTTCATTCATCTCCATGTTGATTTATGGACGCGATAAAAATTTCAAGATTAAAAAAATGGGTTATTCAAGAGACATTTATCAGGTGGAATAAACCGGTTCCCGTGAGACACTGATGGTAAGATACCTCGAGCATCCACCACAGCATCGACACAGCAACTCCAAGCACCCAACACATTCGAGCATCCAACACAGCAGCTCGAATATCCACATTCCAGCCACACTTCCTCCTTTCGAAAATTTCGATTCCAAACGGGAAAACTTCAAGTTTTATAAGCAAAGTTTTGAAAATTACTTGAAGATGAAAAATGTTATCACCAACATGGACTACTGCGCTCAAATACTTCTAAATTCGATTGGATCCACCCGTTACATGACTCCAGCCTCATTGGTTGCTCCCAAAACACCGTCGAAAATTCCTTATGATGAGATGATCAAAACACTGGAAGATCATTTGTACCCGTCCAAAAACGTACTTGTTGCTCAACACCGCTTCCTTTCAATATACCAAAATGAGACACAGTCAATTTCTGGGTATGTTGCTGACCTAAAAAGGGACATGGTCGATCGATTGTGATTTTTATCTCCCCATGTGATTGTAAAACTCCTATTGCCGATTTCTTCCTCCGTGCGCAATTTGTACGTGGATTGAGGGACAACCACATTTGGGAAAACCTGCTCCAGTCTGAAATTTCGACTTTTGATAAAATTCTAGCCAAGGCCCTTGCACTAGAGGCTTCAGAAATTGACAGTAGGGAACTAGCTAAGAAACAGCCCTCACCTTCCTCTGCCCTTGGCCCAGGTGAAACCAACACAGTCATCAAGTACGCTCAGATAAATGTCATACTAACAACCAGACACACAAATCAAAAAAACAAAACTGGCGACCCAGATCAAAATCTCGTTGTTTTTATGTTGAGATGTTCCCGGAATAATCATAATAGCAGTGAGTGCCACACTGATCAATCCAAATTAAAATGTTTCCTGCCACAGGACTGGTCATGTGTCCAAAGTTTGTATTTCGACACTCATGCAAAATACGAAAAATCCAGGACATCAGAAATCACAGTCATTGCACTTTGTTGATATTTCCACCCTGAGGGACCTCGACAGTGTCAACAAAATAATCGACATTTTTGAAAGCCCAACAGCTGATTGCAGTAAATATTTTGTTGACGTCCAAATTGAGAGACAACTCCAGAAATTCGAAGTGGATTCAGGTGCTGGTCTGACACTTCTTCCGGAGCCTGATTTCTTGAAATTAAACATTCAACAACCACTCCAGCCTAAGGACGTGCAGTTTCGCTCCTACACTGCTAGTATTTTCAAGCCCCTAGGTGTCGTTGAAGTCAACGTCAAATATCAAAGCCAGCAATCAACCAAGCTCCTATTTGTTGTTCCTGCCGGATTTTCACCCCTCCTAGGAAGAGCATGGATACGTCACCTTAAAATAAGCCTTGATGATCTTGACCAAGGCACTGAGCAAAGACCTTCACAAGCACAGATCAACTCATTTGACGATTTTGTTGCAGAAATCTTGACTCGATTCGCCGAAATATTTGAGCCGAAAGTCGGGTGTGTACCTGGGATTGAAATCTCGCACATGATTGACAATGAAGAGCGTCCCATCTCCTTCATCTCTCGCTCTCTTTCTAAAGCTGAACAGAATTATTCACAGCTAGACAGAGAAGCACTAGCAACCATATTTTGCGTCTCAAGATTTTACATGTACCTCTGTGGACGACCGTTTATCTTAATCACTGATAACCAGCCACTAACAAGAATTTTCCACCAGGATGCAAAGCTGCCGTCGTTCACATCCTCCAGGCTCGTGCGGTTCGCCACTTTCCTCCAAGATTTTGATTACAAGGTCGTTCACAAGAAGGCTGAAGATCACGTACATGTCGACTGCCTCTCACGAGCCACACCTCCAGGGGACAGCGAGTTTACGACTGAGAAACTCCTAAGCCAAGAAGTTCAATGCATCCACGATCAAACCATCAACCAGATTTCATCCACTGCAGTCACCAGTGAACTCATTGCGTCCGAAACGGACAGCGATCGTGAATTGGCCAAACTTCGGGAAGACCTCATCTTCGGTGAAATAAGTGATCCGCTTTACAGTACTTCAGATAACATTGTGTTCAGGGATGGACGAGTCTTTATTCCAGCAAGCCTTCATGACAAGGTCCTTCAAGAACTTCATTGAACGCATATTGGAATAGTAAAAATGAAACAACTTGCAAGACGCCATTGCTACTGGAAATCAATTGATCAAGACATCGAGAGAATGGTGAGGAACTGCCGTGAATATGCGCTCACCCAGAAGAGCCCTGCTAAGGTTCCAATCCATCAATGGGATGAGCCAAACAACAATTTTGAACGTGTTAATATTGACTTTGCAGGCCCTTTCCAAAATCACCATTTCCTAGTTCTGGTGGACTCAAAATCAAAATGAGCTGAAGTCAGAATTCTGAGAGATGCCCCAACCACTGCCAGTACAATTGATCTTCTCCTAGACATCTTCAGTTTTCATGGTTTCCCCGAAATCATGATGTCTGACAACGCCACGATTTTCCACAGTGAAGTGTTCTCCACATTCTGCCATGACCGTGGTGTCCAGCAAAAGTTCACAGCCCCAGGACACCCTTCCACAAACGGTTTGGCTGAACGTTATATCCAAACACTCAAAAATAAACTCAGCACAATGGAAGGTCAAGGTGGTTACATTCAGCACAAAGTTCGCGAAATACTCTTTCGTTACAGAGCCACACCTGTCCATTCTGGGAAAACTCCGGCTGAGCTCTATCTCAATCGGAATATAAGATGCCAGCTTAATGTATTTCAACCGCCTTAAAAAAACCACAGAAGAGAGTAACTTTCAGCCTTCCTCCTTCAAGAAAATTTGACATTGGTGATACAGCACTTTCTCGCTGGTTTGCCAACAAAAAAACTCATGGAAAATTGGGAAAGTTATCAAAACTTTTGGCGAATTGTATTGTGAAGTACAACTGGAAAATGGCTACAGGTTGAAACGACATGCTAATCAACTGCGCAGCACCAGAGTCCACTTCCCCCATGGCCCTGACAGCATGCCCTCCAGCAGTCCACAGGGTTCAGGACAGTCGTCAGCTGCTGAGAACCTTGCCAGAGAAAATCTGAATGCCTCATTTTACACACAGCTTCCTGACCCCACAGCCTCCTGCTGATGTGGATTCGCCACCACCGCCTCCTTCAAATGATATGGATGAGCCGGTTCGTCGTTCGGGCCGCGTACCACAGAAACCAGTGCGACTTCGTGATTATGTTGTGTTCAAGTGATGTTTCAAAACATTTTAAATTGCTTAATTATGATTCAATTCTCTGTTCATATATTTTCTTTCTTTCATTATTCAAATATGAACAAATATGGACATAATCTATCTATACATATAATAAAACAGTGTCTGTTTGTATGTCTGTTTGTTTGTTTGTTTGTCTCGGCATCAATTGAGAACGGCTGAACGTAGAAAGTTGCGGCTGGTACCATTTGACGCAGAATTTATCTGGGAAGGTTTATGAAAAATCCGCATTTGAATCTGTCCATCCGTTGAAACGCTATGAATGAAATACTACTAAAAAACGTGTTATAATCACTTCTATGAGGACGTTTATGCTTATAATAACTTTGAACGGTTGGACGTAAATCCGATTGTAATTAGATTCTGGATTCAGCTCGACGAGTACATTCAAGTGGTACTTCAATCAGGATGTTAGTGGGAGGGGGGTACAGGTTATGAGAGGGGGGGGGGGTCTACAGAAATGTCAAAACTACTTGACCAATTGGAGTGCAACTTTGGGAATTTGTTGTGTGAACATTGAGGGTTAAAGGCAGTTAGGGTTGGCATTGGGGAAGGTTTCTGATCAGTTGAGGAGGGGGGGATACAGGCATATTAAAATACATGACCGTTGGCTCCATTTATTTAAATCGCAGCAACACGCGTCGGTTCAAATAGTATAATATATCATAAAACAGTGTCAGTCTGTTTGTTTGTCTCGGCATCGATAAATGAGAACGGCTGAACGTAGAAGGTGGTATCTGTTATGAGTGGGGCCTGTCCTAAAGGGGGTGTCTGTTCTACCGTTGCGAAGCGCGGGTACACAGCTAGTTATCAATAATTCTGAACTCTAATCGTCAGTGCTTCAATAATGGGGGGGATTGAAGTGTACAAATAACGAAACAGAGGGCTCTGCTGCTAGTCGATTTATTCACACATCCATGGTGTTGGAACCACCTTCAAGCCTGGCTGTCTGGATATCGTTCGTTTCATTCCAATTTACGAGTCAATAATCTCAACCCGTCTTCCAAAAAAGACATAGCAGCGTGGTTAGTACTTGGATGGGTGACCGCTTTGACAAGTGGTGACACGTCCAAGTATGACCCATGTAGCTGTTGGGCGAACCCCTCTCAACTCAAAGGGGCGATGCAATGAGTCGCCAAGTAAAGAGTGATATGATCAGATCGAATTTTGATCCCCTCATTGGAGGACAGCTGATAAAATCTGCGACGCTGGCAGGGCAGTCGGACGAAAAGCCCCAGCAAAAATGGCTGTTTACTTAACTTACTTACTTTTACTTATTCAAGATCAGGTAAACTCACATACACAGGTAAAACACATTCACTATACAGGTAAAATCACATGACTGCCTCCGTGCTAACAGCTTGATTGGAATCTGTAGGCCCTGTCCTACTGGGGCGCTACATATTAGTGCCTCTTGTACCTTCCTACTACAGGGGAGCTTCAAGTACCCTAAACATTTAGGTCTAGTTCAACTTGGAGGCCAACAAGGGCCGACTGGCCTCAGTGCTTCACGAGTGCGCACGCTCGAAAATGTCATTTTTGGATTCATCGTTGAAAATAGTGAAGTAGGATATAGATTTTTTTTCTTTCAAAATTGGTCTTTTGAGGCGAAAAACTACAAATTAACCACACTACAACTTGGCGAACGCTCAGCAGGATAGGTGCATAGCTATGACAAAGTCTCCCCAAACGGATTTGCAGCGCGAATCTTTTCAAAAATTATGTATACTGAAGATTTTGCAATAACTAGTAAATCTTCGAAATTTCGCTGAAATGTAGATTAAGTAATTTCTCAGTTTCTTGGGGGAACCTCAGCCTAACTTGCGTTGAGTTTTGAGGGGTGTAATTCACATGTAAATGGGTTGGGGTCTGTCCGTACTAGGTATCCACCTAGTATGGAATTTCCATCTCATCAGCATGACGTTAAAAAACCCTTCGCCGCTTCGTTTCCTTCCTGTACGTACCACATCTCATGGGTAAATACTTCGTGCCGTAGATGAAGAATTATTAGTGTTTGATATTTCATGATACTGCTATTGTCAAGTAAGAGCATTCCATCCATTCCGGCCCGCCTAGATGAAGTGTGCGCAGCAACGATATAGGTACGTAATTCATAAGGTTTCATGATATTTTGCCTAAATTTAAGTTATATTCACATAAAATCCGCCGGAAATGACTTGGTGTATGAAATTGATTCACATGAAACTTTACCTGATTTAATTGAAAGATAAAGATAACACCTCATATTCAAGTTTTTCCATTTTTGCCCACAATTAGCAGGAGACCCTCACTGGTGGCGCTTTCCACTTCAGCTTATTACAGAACGATGGTTCTCCGAAAAAACATGGGAAGGTTTACTCAGTACTCATAAGAAATATAGGCCTATTTGAAATCGTATATTGCCCACTTTGAAGGGATGCCACCCTATTTCGTTTTTTTAATGAATCTCTCATCAGAGGTAGGTGGTAGGGTCGCAGGGGACTGAAAGGGAGAACGATACCGTCTATGTATAAGTAGGTCAATAATGATGAAATAGCAGCATACGCTTTACAGTGCGCCCTTTAAAATAATTTTCGAAATTCAAACTTTTTTTCACTAATGAGGAGTACCTACCCATGACTTCTGTTTATATTTTTAAATGAAGGCCACAGAAGGGATTTTTTGATGATGATGATGTTATTTTGTGTTTTTTTTTGTTTTGTTCCATTCTAAGAATTTTGAGACCAACCGCACTTCCTACGACAAATAGCTCTTTTTTATGAGCTCTCAAATTTTCGGCAACAAGTGACGTCATCGCACCTATCCCGCCTGGGCGGTACCCCCTTGCCTAATGTGACGTCACTTGTTGCCGAAACTTTGAAAGCTCATCGAAAAAGAACTATTCATCGTAGGAGAGTGCGGTTGGTCTCAAGATTTTTACACTGGAACCTACTCTCATTTAAAAATGGGAAAGTCATATGAACGGAAGTCATGGGTACCTACTGGTCCTACTCCTCACTCTGCCTCCTCTACGTATTTCAAGAAAACCCATATATTATAAAATCGGTGGGACCATGTTCAGGGTGTTTAAGCCCATTGCCATGAAGCTGGTCATCTGCCATGGGGCTGGGCACGCTGGACATCTAAACGCTGGATATCTAAACTATGAAAAATTTCCAAGGTGACAAGGAATTGCGTTTCAAAAGATCAAAGTGGGCAATAGTTGCTGTTGATATTACCACTAAATAACTGTGATGCTGTTTCGAAGTACTGTATCTGAACCTATTGAACCTTAACCTATTGAAATATTTCAGGGTTTTTGAATCAAAGTTGAACATATGTTTGCTATCAGAACTCATCTCTCATTTAAATCATCATGTGTTGTATAGGGAACAACACCAAGGTACAGGTTTTTGATAATTTTAAAAATGTCTTCCAAATTTAGCAATTTTCAAAAATATTCTCCAGATTTGATATGTTCGTATTATTTCGGATTTTCCATCATGGAGCCGAGGTCGGATATTGATCAGTACACGTAGAAATTTGTTAAATCCAGGGCTGAATGGATTCATATTGACAATGCATAAAAAATTGTGTTAAATAATGCATTGCAATAAGTAGTTTTTTCTTTTCGAAAATTCTCATTATGCTTGCATCAATCAAGGCCGGCATCAAAATATTTAGCGTGGTAAAGTTCGGGTACATTATTCAAAAATTTGCTCATTGTGACCTACTGCATGAATGTTTGTTAGTAGGAAATCTTGTTGCTGTTGAAATATTGCCCATTTGAACCTACGGAACATTATTTATTCTGTCACTGGAAAATGTCTTGTATACTTGCATTCTTGTATTCGCAGAGCCCAGCGTTGGCATATGGCAACTTCGGAACAACTTTATAAATATAAATAAACCACCTAGAATGAAAAGTTTTTTTTAAATCAACTACTTATTTCGCTTCCTAAGTAGGTACTTATAACTACAGGAATACCACTATAGTTTTGTTATACTGAACAAAAGGGGGCTGTGCATGGTATTACCTCAAAGTCGCTTGGAGCTCTTCTATAACGCAATGTCCAGGTGACTGCCGATCACGAAAAAACATGTTAATACCCATAAAAAAAACCCATGTCAGACGCTCAGCACGGACCTGCTGGTACAAGCAGATATAGGTACCGTGTAAATTCCATCAAAATCGGTTATGTGATTCCGATGTTGGAGTTTTTCTGGCATTTCACGATCGCTTACGTACAGACGACATGGATTTTGATGATGCGACCGTGGGAACGTTGGTTTTCGGAACAGAAAATTATTATTTATATGTATATTATCGGTTCCTGCGCGAATATCGCCTGAAGAAAAATCTGATGTCGCACCTAATATGGAAGATAACAATTATTCTGGCAATGATTATTTTCACATCCTCAAAAGCTGGTGAGGAATCCACTGAAAATATTACAGCTGGGACTGATAAACGATTCGATCGTAGGCGTGGGGAACTGGGTGTGCGATTTTCTCTAATTGTGAGCGATCACATCTCTCCTCAAGTCAAATCTCCTGCGCTGACTCATTTGAAATTTATACGAGTCGAGCAGTGAAATGGGGACCGACATTCTGCAGGGTTCGACGTAATGGGTTCATCTTGCTAATGCACCGTTCAAGTAGGAATCAGACGAAATAACGACAAGTAATTGCGCCGCCTTTGTAGGTTGGGCACCCCTCGAACGGTTCTTGAATGGCGTCGCCGCCAACCTTCGGTAGTGTTGTTGATCCGTATGAATGGACAGAAGACTCTTGTGACGCTTGCGAGACGAAGGGTAGACGATCCCGAATCATCCACAGGCGACTTCCTAGGGGCGGGTTCCCCCTGCAGCATGCAGATTTCCTTCCCAAGTCCCAACCAATGGGATTCGATATCCTCAGGATACCCCGTGGGCTGCTGACCTTTCCCGTATCTTATATGGACTCGAAGGCTCCCTCTGCCGTCGCCCGTAGGCGTCCTGACTCAGCTCCCAACGTCGCCTCCACCCGTCAACTTAAGACTTTTAACTCCACTTGCTCCTCATTCGAGTTTCAGTGTTGGCTACGGCAACATCTTATAGTGTGAGTTCAGTTTTCTTTTCCAGCTTACCAGAAAACCACAAGTGACAGCTCTGTACCACTCCAAGAATCACATTTCTCTCACTTGTTCAAGTGATTCCAAGGTGGGTCTAGATGTATTGAATATATCAAAATTGAGTGCACATTTCGGCCCTAAGATTACTGATCGCATAAAAGGTTGCTCAATAATATAAGATTATCTTCTTATTTAGACGTTTCCTTCAGAACGCTAAATTTCAAGGTTGGATTTGAGAAAATATCAACCGGTATTCTTGTTTTATTGATGATCAAAAGCTAGAAAACACCATCACCAAATTTTAAGAAATACCAAAGGAATTATTGTTAAGCATACCTACAACATGGAAATCAAGAAGACATGTTGAATGTACTCGTATTTTTGTAGTGTGTAATTATGAACAGTTGAACCCCACCACCTACCCTGGGGATATATGCCTAGAGGCCAAGGCCAGGGTTAAATAGAATTTAATTGAATTTATTATTACTGCAGAGTGATTTTTGGAGAAAATTATTTATTTATTTATTTACAATTTATACGGGCAAACCCAATTACAAGATAACACCCACATAAATATTAGTAAAGCAGCAAGCTACAGTACATGAATAAATTAATAATATAATCCAAATCAAGTTATGGGGCACCATAAATAAGCAAGATACTCGAGAAGTATTAGATGCTAAAAGGACCTTGAAGAAAACCAATAATGGGCCAAGATTTGTTTTATTACGTGGTGATTTATGGTGGTGATGGTGGTAGAAAAAGTAATTCGCAATCAGGGCGTTAGCTTCTCTAGGGATTCGGCAAAGGGGATTAGAGTATAAGTAAATCGTTGGGTTGAAAGGAACATGGAATAGCGGCACTGACCGGAAATAGTACTGCGGGGAACGGAGTAGTGGACCATGGAGCATGGAGAAGAAGAATGAAAGAAGTGAATGGAATGGAATGAAGAGAATGAAATATGATATTTTGTGTGCAAATATTATTATTTTTAAATGACGATTAAGCCGTTTTGATCCTTTTAAATTGAGGTGAGCCCCCCTCAGAACGAAGATGAATTTGTACGTAGATTTTAATGAAATAAAACCATCCTTCGAATCGAATGGGCTTTGTGGGATGCTGTTCGATTAGCTGTACGCTTCGTATGGGACCGAAGTTTGGTCCGACCTAATCACATCAACACACAGACCAAACAAACACGCGACACACAAACCGAAGTTGGACTAGGTACACTTTAACTGTGGGGGACCGCTTATTCAAGTTATTCTATCGAACGCTTCATGAAATCGAAGTTCATATTCTTATCAGCGATATTTTCATTATCTGGGAGAGGAAGTGAATTGGGACAGTTGGTGGATAAGGTGGATAAGATAGAAAACGATGATCCGGGCTTCGTATGCAGCATCAGGAAGAAACATGAACAGCCGTTTACTGGTTTATTTCTGCACAATGGCTATAAATCCTTCCATTAGAACGATAGTTATCTTGACTCAGCGGTTAGGTACCTACACAGAAATAATAAACCAATAGAACTCGCAAAGTTATTTTGATTTATTATTCTGTGAATAAGACACCTATGTATTCGCTCAGTAAACAATTTTTATAATATCTCCTCAGAAATTTTTCTTTTACGTTTCAAGGTGCCTAGCTTTCAAAAATGGTGCAAAGTCCTTGTCACATGGGATTATCTTTCTACAGGACATACCTACAGATGATGGCTGTTCATTTATTGTATCTTTCATGTGCAATAATTAAAATAGTTATGATGGTAGTTAGTTTTGATGGTTTCTACCAATTTTGGCCCCGAATTAGGCAAACACAAAATAGGCTCCTATTTTTTTAAAATTGTCTTTGATCATTGATAGTGCCATTTAATTGTCTTGATTCACCTGTTGATACTACTTCTAATGTTATTATACAAATTTATGGTGATTTCAGACAATTTCCCAGGTTTTTGGCTCACAAAAAATTAATTTTGGGAGCTGAACCTTCGTTTCCACCTCAATTTTCCACTCTCTGGTCAATATAAACTTCATATTCGGTCTCCTCGTCCTAAAAAACATGGAAAACGATACCTCACACACGAAAATACAAAAAAAAACCCCTATTTTTACACCCATTTTTCACCCTTGGGTATATTCCGATCGGGCTGCCGAGCTTCGGAGCACAACTAGGATGCGAAAGGACGAATTTTTTAGACCGAAAATAAAGTAGATATGGATGATACGGCGGACGGACATTGCATTTTTGGAATCTACGCACCTTGAAACGTAAAAGGAAAAATTTTGAGGGGGTTTTATACAATGTTTTTTGCTGAGTGAATGCATAGGTGTATTATTCACGGAATAATAAACCAAAATGCAATGTCCGCCCGCCATATCATCCATATCCGCTTGATTTTCGATCTAAAACATCCGTTCTTTTGCTCACAGGCTCCTTTTGGGCCGCAGTTGTGCCCCGAAACTATGCAGCTCGATCGGAATATATACCCGAGGGTCTTATGGATGAAAAATGGCTGTAAAAATATGGTTTTTTGGTGTTCTAGTAACATGAGCTTGAGGTATCGTTTCCCATGTTTCACAGGGCAAGAAGACCGAATATGAGGTGAACAAAGAGAATAAAAACAATAGAACTAATGCATGTTTCTCGGGGTGAAAATTGGCAAAGATCATCAAAAATAGCTATTTCAATTATTTCATATGAAAGAAACAATAAATGAACAGCTTTATTTCTGTAGGTTTGTGTAATAAAATAATAAATACTTGTGACAAGGACTTTGCAGCGTTTCTTTCGTAACAGTCCAATAAATAATTCACTGGCGAGGAGTGTTCATAGGAGTTTCTGCTACTCACTACCGTTGGTATAATATTCATCAACGACCCTATTAAGTTCGTGCTCTCCAAAATCAAAATGTAAGTACACCACTACATCAACAAATATAGTCCATGTCCGTCTGTCTAGTACGCAACTCCTAGTAACACAATATCTTATTGAAAGGGTCATACAAACGAGATGACATTTCTAGGATGTGTATGAGTTGGCCTTCAGATGGTCCCATTTGAATTTCATCTAGCTCAATCTGTAAATGGAATTCCCGGCACGCGTAACGATTTTCTATGATAAAATCGAACAAAATCGATCGATGCGATCGATTTTAATGAAATTTCCAGAAATCAAGCAAATTGCTATTTCTGATGTTTTCTATTATATCCACGGAAAATTGCACGAATGTTGTTTACGTGATAGTATATGCATTCCGTTTAGCAACATCAGCTGAAAAAACGAAACAGACGAAACTTAGGTTATGCTAACCTCAATACTCGTCGGCCCCTGAATCTCTCATTTCGAGAACCCCCAGGTTCTTAAACAGCTGTGGCGTTTTGAAACTATTTAGTGCCCAAATATGCACGTTCTCTACGCAGTAAACAGCAAACCCAAAGACAATATCGCTTGTAAATTACACATAGATATTAAATACGTGGAGACGTATAATTCATACAGCAAGCGGCGCAATAATTAGCGTTTTCCCATAATTCCAGCTGGAAACTTACTTGATGGCTTGAGACCCACCTGGTGGGCTCAGTGATCAAAGGCAATCACAACCTGCGATAGAGCCAGCCTCACTTTCCCTTCCAGCGAAAAAAACAAAACAAAAAACAGGAGCAAACTAGATGGCCAAAAATGTCGATATAAATTGGTTTTGGTTTATTATTCCGTAAATAATACATCTAAGTATTCGCTTTGCGAAAAGTTTTTATAACACCCCCTCAATTGTATCTTTTAAGTTTCAAGGTGCGTAGATTCCAAAAACGCTACAAAGTCCTTGTCACATGGGTTTATTATTCTATTGGACATACTATAGAAATTTTGGCGGCTCACTAAGTGTTTCTTTCATGTACAATAGTTTAAATAATTATTTTTGATGGTTTCCACCAATTTTGGCCCCCAAAACACGAACTAGCTCTTTTTGTTTTCCTTACAAATTACCTTTGATCATTGATAGTGCCATTTAATTGTCTTGATTCATCTGTTGATACTACTTCTAATGTTATTATACAAATTTATGGTTTATGTCAGACAATTTCACAAGTTTTTGTCTAAAAAAAAAAAAGAATTTTGGGAGCTGAACCTTCGTTACTACATCAGTTCTTCAATATTTGGTCAAAATCAACTTTTTATTCAGTCTTCTCGCCCTGCAAAAAAGTAAAATAATGGAAGGTCATGTTCACTAAAACCTGAAAAAAAACCCTCGAAAACCCCAATTTTTACAACAATTTCTCCCACATAAGACCGCTGGGTGTATTTCAATCGGGCTGCCGAGCTTCGGAGCACACCGAGGACCCAATTTTCCAAAATGGGGACCCAAACTATGAGCTGAAGACCGACGATTTTACACAAAAATTTAACGCAAATTTAAGGCTGAAACTTCGTTATAACCTCAGTTTTTCACTCTTTGGTCAAAACTGACTTCATACTCGGCCTTCTCGTTCTAAACAACGTGGAAAACAATATCTCACAAGCTCATGTTGCTAAAACACCAAAGAACACTATTTTTACACCCATTTTTTACCCATACCACCCCTGGATATATTCCGATCGGGCTGCAAAGTTTCGGGACACAACTAGAGCCCAAATGGAGCCTGTGTGCGAAAGAACGAATTTTTTAGACCGAAAATGAAGTAGATATGGATGATACGGCGGACGGACATTGCACTTTTGGAATCTTGGAACGTAAAAGAAAAAAAATGTTTGAGAGGATGTTACCAAAACTTTTTTCTGAACAAGTACATGGGTGTATTATTCGCAGAATAATTATCAACCATATCTACTTTATTTTCGGTCTAAACAATTCGTTGATTCGACATAGGCTCCATTTGGGCCCTAGTTGTGTCCCGAAACCTTGCAGCCCGATCGGAAAATACCCAGGGGTGTTGTGGGTAAAAAGTGGGTGTAAAAATAGGGTTTTTTGGTGTTTTAGTAACATGAGCTTGTGAGGTATCGTTTCCCATGTTTTTAAGAAAAGGAGACCGAATATGAAGTCGATTTTGACCAAAGACTGGAAAATTGAGGTTCTAACGAAGTTTTAACCTTAAATTTACGTTATATTTTGGTCTAAAATCGTCGTTCTTCCGCACACAGGTTGGGTTCCCATTTTGGAACACATTTGGGTCCTAGTTATGCTCCAAAGCTCGGCAGCCCGATTGGAATACACCGAGGGGCGTTATGGGGGAAAAACAGATGTAAAATTTTTTTTCGTGGTTTGGCGGGTGGGGGGGGGGGGGGAGTGAACATGAGCTTGTGAGGTATCGTTTTCCATCTTTTTTAGGGCAAAAGACCGAATATGAAGTCGATTTCGACCAAGGAGTGGAAAGTTGAGGTGCTAGCAATGTTTCAGCTTCCAAAATTAATTTTTTATGAGTCCAAAACCTGTGAAATGGTCCGAATTACCATAAATTTGTTTAAAACACTAGAAGTACTATCTACAGGTGAATCAAGACAATTAAATGTCACTATCAATGATCGAAGATAATTTGTAAAAAATAGAGCCCAATTCGTGTTATGGGGGCAAAAATTGGTGAAAACTATAAAAAATAGCTGTTTTAATTACTGGCGCATAAAAGAAAGAATAAATGAACAGCCAACATTTCTGTCTCATGTCCAGTAGAATAATAACACCACGTGGCAAGGACTTCGCAGCGTTTTGGTACAATGCACCAAAATGCGACTGCTTATGTTCCCGACAATGTAAGGAGTTACTTGCATCACCACAACTTCACGGTTATAGAGAGAATCTTCCAGAATTACGGAGAGAATGATGAATATTGATTGTGGCGCTCGAAGGCAGGCACGGGGTCACTAGTGTCAATGTAAACTCCGTTGGATGCTCTTGTGCCTCAGCCAGTGGTGGATTATTCTCAGCTCCTTCTCCTCATCCATCCTGTTGTTTTTAGCTCAACTTGACCGAGGTACTGAGTTATGAAACTAAATGAGTGAAAATTATTGGGTGACGTCTTACAAATCATAATAATATAGGAATTGTTGGTAGTTAATAAAGTGGACCCGAAATTTCATATTATGAAGGGGCTGTTTCGAATTGCCGGGGTAAAAAAAAAGAAGAAGAAATTACAAGTCAAGTTATAGCTTTTAGTAAATTTGCGAGGAAAATACGATAGTAAAACGGTTCCAAAATATTTACTGTTTACATTATTTTGGTTTATTATTTACAGTTGTGAACTTTTGCCCTTTGGAAACGACCAAGAATCGTTCTCCCAAAATTATGTTGCAAGGTGCTGGTGGAGAAGAGGTGTTAAAATGATGAAAAATTCGGGAAACTTTCAATGGATAATGAATTTCAATCGACAATGAAGTAGCTCTAAATCTCCCGCATCGCATAGTGTTTTATGCCCAGCCGTTCGTTCACATAAGTATTGTAATGAAAAGCATCAACACGTGAGTGTGAATCAAATTGCAATACTCTTACTGCAGCGTGAACGAACCCCATTTTCTTAGCGGGGAACAGCTAATTCATATCACGCGGGGTTTGGGAAATCGCGTTCTACCTTTATAAATTTTATGTCGGAGGGTCATTTTGGACAATAAATTGTCGGTAAGTACTTCGACCGTGTAGGCAGTTACTAGGTGTTCGTACAGGGGTATTATACGATCTGGAATTGATGGAAAAATTCATGAACTCATCAGTGACTCAGTTCCCCAACAATCTTCACATTTCGGCATTTGGCAGTAGGTTCTTAGAAGATAGGTTCGCATATGCGGTGGCGAACCCAAAACTCAAAGTCGGATTTTGATGAATTCTGTATGCCACCAACACAGGTACCGTCAATGTTTTATCTCATTAAGACCGTTCTTTCATATTGCCCTAAGTATTTGGGGATATTGCGTTCGGAACATTGATCTAGACAGGAGGCTTCCCTCCTCCCCACCTCAGGAAAGCCCTAAATGGAGTTCTGGAGCCGACAAGGCAATTAAAGTTTCATAATATATACCGTGGATCCAAGAATTATATCTTAAAGTATTTGTTGTTATGCATGTGATTTTGTTCAAGTTACGAAAATAGGTACCTATCTAAATCCAAAATAACCATCATTCTTCAAACGGAACAACCAACTCGATTTCATAAAGCTTGATTATAATCAGCTGTTCCCTAGCAATGATATATGGGCTGGATCTAAGTACCAATTCGGTGGGTATTATCACAATTATGCAGTTCTCCGAGCCTCTCATCCTACAATTACCTACTCCTTCCTCAAAAATCTTCTTTCTCGGTATGATTTTTGACATTTTTGACTAGCAGTTGTAGCAGATTTTAAGCTGACCTACCTAACCTCGATCCCATGTTTCGTATTTAATTGGGCGATACATTTAAACGTGATGTGTGAACAAATACCTACGCAGACCAACAAACTGAAATTGAGATAGCAGGGCCGACTGCAACAAACGGTATAAATAAAACGAAAAATAAACGAGAAATTTTGTGATTTTCATGTACAGAAAGACAGAATTACGAATTTTAACCGACTTCAAAAAAGGAGGATGTTCTCAATTCGACCTGTTTTCCCCCTTTTAGCGAATTTTCGAAGAAAAGGAAGTTATCGTTCTCGGTCCAAAATTTTTAAAACTCGAATTTCCGAAAGATTTTTATACCAAAATCCGTTTCAGACCATCCTGAATTCCCTGCCGAAAGACACCAAAAATTATATATATATATATATATATAAGTTATAGTAGGTTCCTTGGGAGTCGACTTTTTAAAAAGCACGAACTGAGAATTTACAAGTGTTTCTTTATTTCGGAAAATACACGGAAGACTTCGTAACGGTTAAACTACGGGGAACACGGAACACAGGGTTGATCGTACAGCAGCGAGCCGAGAACTGAAGGTTCGAGCTTGCTCGCAGGGGTTATATCGTCTATCATGACTGCGTCAGCAGTAAGTGTCGGTCGGGCGCTATAACTCTTCCCTCCCTATAGAAAAAATTGAAATTTAGAAGAAATTTCAATTTTTCAATTTCGACAAACAATCATGACACACTATACAACCTTACAGTAGCATAAAATGAGGTGGACACAGCTTGGTAGAAATTTTGTTTTACAATTAATTACAATACAAGTATACGATTAATCCGATCAATTAATTAAATTGCAATATAATTATACGATTAATATAATCATATACAACCAATACAACAATATAATTGTACAATCAATGTAAGTATAGAACAATATAAACATAATAACGTATGATAACCAGAATTGACAACATAATGATGGTAAACAGACGTAAAACTGACATGATTTTATGAACATGATAATTTGAGTTTCATTTCGGGTTAGGGGTTATTTTGTGAATTTGGAACGTTTCTTTTATGTTTATGGAAACGATATCCTGTGTACGCAAAGAATGATATAAGGCTGACGTACAATAGGATTGTCCAAGCACTGGGAGATATATGACTTATTATGAGTTCTTTTGTACTTGGTATGGGGACCGAAGGGGGTGATAATTGCTTTAGGGTTCTTAATTTCGTTATGGCAGTGGGTTTCTTATTCAAATCCCAATTATGCTTTTGGAACATGACCATGGAGGGGGTGTGGTTACTGTGGGAGGGTGGAGTCGTTAAAGTTTGATTCCTGTATTCTATGGTGCTCTTGCCCGGGGAGATAAGGAAAATTCCGTGGAGGGTCTTGAATTGTATATTATCATGGAGGATAATTTTTATCTGATCTTCGTAGGGGAATAAAAAGACGTAACGGTTTGTTTCTTCCAAGAATTCCACGTGATTTTGTGGTAGGTCTAATTGAATTAAGTCGCAACGACCGTTGATACCCTTAGTGAGAATGTCAGACTCGCAGTCATGTTCACCGGATAGCTGAAGGCTGTTAGGGCATAAGTAATAATCACGTCCGTATTCGCACGGTTTGTCGAGAAATCGTATCTCGTTTTTGGATTTTAGAGCATACTTGGCAGTGGGTAGGACAGTTGCATAATAATTGGGGATGAAGGTTGGTAGGGATTGAAGGAGAATCAAGTCGTAATGTGCGGGATGGACGATGGGGACATCCAGGAAATAGACGATTTCCTCGTAGCCTATGAAGCATGTTACCTTGATGTGATTTTGGATTTCCCATAGCGCTTCTCCTTCAAAGAGGGGTAACCTATCACCATAAAATGGTATCAAGTTTCTTAGGATTTTCTGTAGGGTTTCTGGTTTAATAATACTAGGGTGGAGTTTGCCTAATTTACAAAAAGTGACTGAATTTTCTATGTCTTGGGTCAGATCTGAAATTATTTGTAGCAACAGTAGATTATGCTCGAGTGCGTTTTCTACCTGTCCTGCATGGGTTGCAAGGGAACTTGCTTCCTTTAATCGCTCTATTTCGAAGGCCAGAATATCGTGATTGTAGTTGATATCTAAGATGGTCCTGTTCAATTCTTCTACAAATCCTTCGTTTATTGAGTAGTGATGACTAATTTGTTGGGACAGTATCTCTTGGTTTGTGTGTAGGTGTTGGAGGATCTGATTAAATTTTTCCTCGTCGTTGGCGTCTAAATTTCCCGTGATAAATTTGATTACGGAGCCTAAACCGTTAAGCAGTCCTCGCCTCTGACGGCGGGGTAAGGTTGAAGCAAATAATCTTCCTTCTATTATTTTTAGCATATGTTCAATGGCTTGAGTTCGAGTTCGAACTACCTTTTGGACTTCACTGTCAGTTTCTATTATCTGGTTAATGTCCTGGAAATGGGCTTTAATTTGGTTTACTTGATTGAGAATTCCTCCGAGCTGGTAGTAGTGAGTAACAGTGTGGTAATAGTGGATCGTTCGGGCGGAACCTAATCGAATGGGCAATAAACCTAAATTGGAGGTAATGTTTTCAATTTCTAATCCTTTGGTAATTAGTATAGTCGAGAGTGATAGAAGAACGGTGACGGCAGAGCGGCTGTCCATAATCCGGAAGTGGTTCAAGTCAGTAACGTCCTGGAATATTAAGGGTCATGAGCTAGAGTCGGAACCAGAGCTGGGTGGTGGGGAGTGGTAGGGTTTCCTTGCTATAGGAACAGGAATTCCAGAAGTACTGGGCTGAGGGGAGTCTATACGAGATAGCCTAGCTGGAGGGGTGTCTGGTGGTATGGGTAACGCTTTACGAGGGAATCTAGATGGAGGGGTGTCTGGTGGTATGGGTAACGCTTTGCGAGGGAACCTGGATGGAGGGGTGTCTGGTGGTATAGGTAACGCTTTGCGAGGGAACCTGGATGGAGGGGTGTCTGGTGGTATAGGTAACGCTTTGCGAGGGAACCTGGATGGAGGGGTGTCTGGTGGTATGGGTAACGCTTTGCGAGGCAACCTAACTGGTAGGATGTCCGGTGGTGCGGGCAATGATCCCTCAGGAGAAGGTAGAGGAACTGGGGAGGGAGTTGACTCCATTCTTGGGATTCTGGAGAGGTCTTTACAATGTCGTTTTGGGGCAGGGCTCGACGAGCTCGTCTCTGAAGGAGGCGGTCTCGAGTTGGGTGGCGACGGTAAGAGTCTATCCCGCTTTTGGCTGTTAGTCGGTGGGGGAAAGGAATAGAAAGTGGCCGTTTGGGGAATCGTGGGGAGGTTAACGGGTGAAGGGAAACTGTCTTCGGAGGGTGAGTAACTAGAAGAACTAGACATCGGGGTTTGTGGTACTACTCTGGGCCTTTTGATGTTAGACATGTGGATCTTTGGTTGGGTGTTATTTCGGCCGTATGCTTGGTTTTGTCCACGGACTTCACCTGTTCCGGGTTATACAGGGGTTTGGTCTTACTTTGAAGTTGTTTGGTCCTTACATAAACAGTGTCAGGGATTTCTGGAGGGTCTTCCCGAGTAGCATTTCTGTTTTCCGTTACCCTTTCCTTGAGTTGTGTGCCATTGTCCTTAATGTTTTGGTAGAGCGCTTTCATTTTTTCGCGGTGTTTGACGAGGTAATCGTTGGCGAGGCGTTCGTCCAAGTTTAACTTGAGGAGGTTTTCGTCTGAAATGTGACCTTGGATTATTTCGAACGGGGTCAGGGACGTTGTAGAATGGATCGAATTGTTGTATGCGATCAAGGCATACTGTACCCGGGTTTCCACATCGTCTCTTTTGAATGCTTCTTGGCAGTTCAGAAGCCGGAGATGTTCGATTACGGTCGAGTGGAATCGTTCGACAGGGCCATTCGAATCTGGGTGTTGGCTCGATATGAAGTGAGCATCAATATTGTGGTTAGCTAATAATTCCTTGACTAGGGAAGAGTTTAGGTCGGCCGCGTTATCGGAAATGAGTTTTTTGGGAATGCCATGGTGCGAGAAATATTTAAGCAGGGCTCGAACTACGTCGAGACTAGTATTAGTCGGTACCATGTACATTTGGGCGTATTTGGAAAAGGGGTCGAAAACGGTCAAGAATTTTGTTCGGTCTATGGTGATTTTGTCAATGTGCAGGGTCTCGAAAGGCCGGGATGCCGTGGGAGTCAAGTTATATTTGATTTTCAGGGGATGCCTGTCGTACTTAGTCCGTAGGCAGACGTCGCATTGGTTTATGAAGCTCTGAATGGTCGCTTTCTGGTTGGGCCAGAAATAGCTTCGTTTAAGATGTTCATACGTCTCAGGAATTCCTCGGTGGTTAGTCTTACCTACATGATAGGACTTTATGAGTTCCTGGACGTCCTCTTCAGACTCAATGTCTTCCAATAATTTAGGAAATTTGGCCATGAGGATTTCTGACTCCTTGAATGTGCGAGTCATTATGGCAGCAAATCTCTGGAAGAATCGATCGTCTGGATCGTCATGGAAGTAGATCGCATAACGAACTTGGGGCCTGACATACTCCTTGACGAACTCGACTATGTCCTTGTCCAGATGGTAGTGGGATAGTTCTGCGGTCACTCGGGTTTTGGTGGAATTAAAAAGGTGCTTTATTGAGGGTTTCCGTGGGAGTGAGGTCACTAATTTGAATATTATCTGATTTTTGGCCTGGTTAACGGGTCCTTCTCTTACGGGGATTGTCATGGGCGGTATGTTAGTGGTAGTGTGTTCGGGGACCGTCAAAGAGGGAGCTTGAGTGTCGGCGTGGACATCTAGAGATTGATTGCTTCCTCCAAGTGCTTGCCTAGAACGCGAGAATGTTGCCAGTATTTCGGAAATGGCTCGATTTTCGTTTTCTGCGGTTCTGGGGGAACTAGGGGCTGCGAGGAGTGCGTCCAGTTGCAATTCGGGGAGTTCCATTGGAATGCTCTCAAGCAACTCCTCGATATTGATCGGTGACATGGGATTTGCGGCTGGTGGATCTGACTCCAGGTGATTAAGCTCAATTCGAGAGAGAGCGTCAGCTACATAGTTGGACTTTCCAGGGTGGTAGTGGATTTCGAAGTTAAAATCACTGATTTTCAACCTCCATCGATAGAGTTTGGAGTTGGGGTCCTTCATTGCAAATAACCATTGCAATGGTTTATGGTCAGTGAATAACAGGAACTTCTGCCCGTATAGATAGTGGCGGAAGGCCTTCAGGGCATTTAGTACTGCAAGAAGTTCCTTTTCATTAGTTGCATATTTTTTCTCTGTCTCTGAGAGCGTTTTGCTGGTATAAGCAATTGGGAGATCAGAACCGTTAAAGTCTTGGCTCAAGACAGCGCCTGTAGCAAAATCGCTTGCATCACAAGTCACTCTGAACTGTTTGTTAAAGTCGGGGTATTTTAATATTGGGTCATTGCAAAGAAGCGTGGTACAAGTTTTGAAGCTTCTTTCGAATTCTGGGGACTTGGATGTTATTTTCCCATCCTTTTTCAAGGCGGAGGTCAGGGGTTTAGTCAGAGCAGCAAAGCCCTTGATAAACCTACGGTAGTAGCCAATGAGCCCTAAGAACCTTTTGATCTCGGTTCTTGTGCGAGGCATTGGGAATTTTTCGATCGCACGTATTTTCTCGGGGTTTGGTTTGACTCCATCGGGGGTTACTACGTGACCTAGATATGCTAACTCCCTTTTCAGAAATTCCGTCTTGTCTGGCTGGATTTTCAGGTTTGCCTGTCGAAGACGGTCGAAAATTTTCCTCAGACGAACAACGTGTTCTTGCAAACTAGCCGAGAATATTAAGATATCGTCGAGATAAACCAGACATATCTCATTATTCAAGCCCCTCAGACAGTTGTTCATCATTCGTTGGAATGTAGCCGGGGCGTTACACAAGCCAAAGGGCATTCTGAGGTATTCGTAATGTTGGTTATCAGTGGAGAAAGCGGTTTTGGGAATTGAGTCCTCGTCTAGTTCAATTTGATGAAAACCTTGTGCGAGGTCGAGGGTCGAAAAGTAATTGCAACGGCCAAGTTTGTCGAGGAGTTCGGATATGTTAGGTAGGGGAAACCGATCTGAGATCGTGGCTTCGTTTAATTTTCGGAAATCGATGACCATGCGATATTTGGTTTTTCCTGAAGCGTCCATTTTCTTTGGTACAATCCAAAGGGGCGCATTGTAGGGAGAGTTAGAAGGGCGTATGATTTTCTGGGCAAGTAGGTTGTCAACTTGTTTGGCCACTTCTTCTTTATAAATGTGGGGATACCTGTACGGTTTTACAAAGATGGGAATTTCGTCCTTTGTACGAATGTGGTGTTTGACCTCATTCGTGAAAGTCAAAGGACCTTCACTCTCTTGGAAAAGATCTGCATAGTCATGAATCAATTTTCTAATAGCCTTGTTCTCTTCGGGGTTTAGGTGGTCTAGTCTAAATTTCGAATAGTCTATCCAACGGTTTTGCTTACAGGAGGGGGAGGTATCGCAATAGTTGTTAAGGTTGTTTTCGGGTTCCTCATTTTTAAACTGTCCTTTAGGGATTGGTTCTGCATGGATTGGGTGAGTCAAGTGGAACCTAACAGGTTTTTCTTCTGAGTTCGTGACGTGTACAAATGCTTTTGAGTTCTTAACCCTCACTATGGCTGATGGTATTTGCAAACCAGGGAAATTGATAGAGTCGATCAAAGCTTCGCCGTTCTCGACGTTACCAATCTCTACCTGTACCTGCTGAATAGTCCTGGCATCGATTAGGAATGACACAGTATTTTCCTCGGGGCACAGACATCCGTTCGCGAAGTAGAGGGGTAAGTTGATGTTTGGTGTACGCACAGTGGCGGCTCCTGATAGGAGCATAGGAGCATGTGCACCCCCAGCCAATAAACCAAACATAATAACCAAATTCCCCCATCCCATTTGAAGAGTAAGTCGGCTATTTACAGATAACAGGATTTTACTATTTGAATCGACGCGCGAAACCGAGCCCCACCGCCCCACTGGGCATCTGAGCCAAGAACCTATAATATTGAGAAAAACACACACACACTTGGAGCAGTTGCTCTCGTCCCCTCCCTTGACTCGTATTTCCTCATTGTTTCTGCCTGACATTTTTCGGTTTGAATATGGCGGGCCTGTGAGATTGACCAATCAAAAGCAGCAAAAATGTTTAGCTGGGTGCACAGACTGTTGTTGCACCTCGTCAGGTTCGCTGCAGTCGCTCGAGGGCAGTATCTTTACTCCTGCATTATCATCTGTTATCTCAATTCGGTTCCCTCCTGCATTTGTTATTCTCAATTGGTCTTCGTTTTCGTGGTTTCGTCCGTTGTTTTCTCTATAATTTGTGTTCCGTTTTTTCTGAAGTGACAAAAGTTTTAAAGCTCCTGATTACTATACCTATGACAACATCAGAAAGTGAGAGAACGTTTTCATCTTTGAAGAGAATCAAAACAGTATTACGCAATTCCATGGCAGAGGACAGATTGGTGGCGCTTTCAATGCTGTCAATTGAGAAAGATTTGGTGAGATCCGTTCAAGATTTTAATGAGAACGTTATTGATATTTTTGCAAGTAAGAAGGAGAGGCGTGCTGATTTTATTTACAAGACCATTCATTGAAGTTACCATTTTGTTGGACATCCTAGTTACCATTTTGTGACAGATGAATATTTTATTCCTGGGTGATACATATTTTGTTCCTAGGGTAGACACCCTATTCGTGATATTTTTGTTCATGGGGTGTTATCGCCTGTTTGTGTACGATAATTTTATTTTATTTTATTTTTGTATTCCCCGTTATTTACCTCAATGATATCTAACCCCTCCCTTTCCCCATAAACCTCTCATCTCCCACCCTCCTTCCTTCCCCTCCCTGGCAAGAGTTGCTTTCACCTCCGCTTTGGTTCTTGCTGGGCAAATACACATTTCAGCTTTAACAATAACATGCATTTCTTGGGTTTACTCCTTCAATGATTATTTCAGAATTTCCTCTTCCATTAGAGAACATTTTTCATGTCTATTAACGAGTATGTATTTAGTCGCGTTTGTAATTTGAAGATGAGAAAGCTTACAGGATTTATCCCATTTCCATATGGTTGAAATTTGTATTTGGCTGAGAAAAGCACCTCTCCCGTCCACTTCGCGATAGCCCCTCTTGATCTATGTGCACCCCCTGAGTTTCAGGACAGGAGCCGCCACTGTGTACGCAGCAAGTTATTTTTCAGGTCCACGGAAGCATTTAGTGTCCGTAAGTTGTCTAGTCCCAATAGTGCTTGGAAGTGGCTATGGAAATTGAATAATCGGAAGGGGAGATTTAGATGTTTTTCATTGAAAATTTCCCCACAAGGCATCAGGGTCATTTCCGTTATTGTGGACGAGCCGTGGGCTGTCTTAACTATACCCGATGCCGGTTGGATTTTCTTTTTGAAATAATTATGCGCTGTTTTTGGGAGAACGAAGGATCGAGTTGATCCGGTGTCGATTAGGAATTTTATCCCAGTTTTTGGGCAAACTATGAAAGGTAATTGGTAGCCGATGTGATTTAATTCGATGTGTTCTGGTTCAAATTTTTCGATGGGAGCTTTTGATTTAGGGGCAGGTTTTAACATTGGTATAGGATTTAATTTGGGAGCAGTTGCGGGGGCCGAAAAGGTTGGAGCGGGAGCTGACATTACTGTTGGGTGACCTCTGACGGGTCCTGAGGTTGTCCTAAAAAATGGTCCTGTGTGTGGTTCTGGTCGTCTTCAGTTGGAGGTTGGTCCTCCACTGATAAATTTTCGAATGTTTGAATTAGGTTGGGGTCATAGTACACCGGGGCTTGCAGGAAAGGGTCATAAACGAAATATCCTGAATTTGGCGAATACTCAGGGGTTTCGGGTTGCCGAATTTCCGAGTCTTCACACTGCATTTCTACATTGTGAAGGTTGCTCTTTGAGTGATCCTGACTGGAAGAGCGTGAGAGTTGGTGGGACCATGGTCGATTTGGAAGCGATTGTCTTTTGGGGGGTTGCTGACCTGGCGTAGCGGGTCTTTGGTTGAAAGAGTGGTGAACTGGTGGTCTATGAAAATTTTGGTAATGCCTGAAGGGCTGGTTGTAGGGTGTTGATGAAGGTCGGTAATTGTTATTCGGGCCAGAGGGACGGAATTGAGGAGTGGCGGGGCCGGTTTTTTGTGGCGGGGCTAATTTGGGTTTAGTTCTAAACTGAAACTCGTTTGTCAAAATCGCCATGCATTCTGCTAGGGTTGCTGGGTTCCTTGCTCGGATCAGAGATCCTACTGAATCATCCAGTCCCGTTACAAACACTCGAAGGGCTAAGCCCTGCACGAAGTCGACAAGTTCTTGCGAACTTTGTTCCTTCTGCAAGGAGGCGATGGTACTGTTTAAAATTGCCTCTAATCGAGAATAGAATTCAAAGCAACTTTCACTCTGTTTCTGCCTGAGACGGGCTAGTTCTGCTGTAAGAGTGAACTTGTCCCTGCGATCTCCGTACGACTCCAATAAGACGGAGCGTAACTCCGCCCAGTTGTGAGGGTCGGCAGCGAAAACGCGTTTCGCTGGATCGCCTTTGATTCTTGATAGGATGCCCTCGAATAACAAATCGTTTTGTAGGGTATTTTGGTTTGTGGGGTCAAAGAAATGGTTGAAAAGTTTATCGCATACCGTTATAAATCTGGTAAGGATAAGGGGATCGGTGGCGTTAAAGTCTGGGAGCAATGCGAAATGTGATTCCTTTAATGTTGGAAAGGGCATAGAATTTTGGCTTCTTAAAGGGAGATTGAAATTTTGCCTACTCGTAATCGGGGTTCCGACGGAATTTTGTTCGTTTCCCGCGCTTGTTCCTTGGTGGGTTTCCGATGAACCTTCCATTTCGGTGCTGTCTAATCTGGACCAACGGAGTGTTCTAATCCAATCAATATAAGGATCGGACCTCGAACGAGACGATGATTTCGTAGTTTTGGGAATTTTGGACAGCCTTGTACAATACTATAGGTAGGTTGTAAAATGTGGCGACAGATAATGTGACAAAATATGACAGAAATATGACAGAAAATATGACAAAATAGGAAACAATTATGAAAGCTGAAAAGATAAGTAAATAATTATGTTATGCAGTTAAGTTCAGAGATTCGTCAATTGAGAGGTTCGTTGGATCTGCTTCGAGATGATTTAAAGGGCGTCGGATGTTGTAACTGGAGAGGTGTTGATAAGATTCTACGAAGTGTGACTGAAGCGAGCGGACTGCGTCCCTTCCGATGATTTTTTTTTTATTTTTTATTTTTATTTGTTTGTTTTGTTTTAATTCTAGAAGGACTTCTCTTGGAAGCTACTAACCACTCATGGGTTTGATAATTGAATTTAATTATTTAATTTTGAGGTTTCTTAAATTTACAGGCGGGGGATGCCTGGCTTCGGTAATCAGGGCAGATTGGATCGAAGTCTTTTCAGACGGGCGTGTCTGACTTCACTAGTCAACGACTGGAATGAAGATTTTGTGAAATGACCGGGCTTGGTCAGTACTAGGAACTATATGGGTCAAGATTACCTATAGAATCCTAGGAGTTCTTGGCAAGCTGCTGAGATAGTATACCTGGTATGGTAATCCGATATTCCCTGAAGTCTGCGTGATCGGCGAAGTGGAGAGCCGATGCACTTTATCCGATTGTAATTCCGATGCACTTTCACTTATCACAGTTCGGTTGACGAACTCCCGGGCACTTGAAGGCTTCGACGAAATTTCCGCGGAGACGGTGGTCGGTCGCGAATATAATTTCTGAGTGTCGAAATTGTGTCTCCAAATGTCCTCCAGTGACTGCGTCAGTTATAGTAGGTTCCTTGGGAGTCGACTTTTTAAAAAGCACGAACTGAGAATTTACAAGTGTTTCTTTATTTCGGAAAATACACGGAAGACTTCGTAACGGTTAAACTACGGGGAACACGGAACACAGGGTTGATCGTACAGCAGCGAGCCGAGAACTGAAGGTTCGAGCTTGCTCGCAGGGGTTATATCGTCTATCATGACTGCGTCAGCAGTAAGTGTCGGTCGGGCGCTATAACTTATATATATATATATATATATATATATATATATATATATAAACCTGACCACCTTTGTGGCATCTAACCGCTTGTAGCATCTTGCGGCCTCCGGTCTATATTCACCATCCGCCTCATTTCATTTGACCACATTTGCTACATCCGTATAGTTGACCGTATTTGTGCCTTCTGTATATCCTCCCAATTTTCCACATGACCAGTATTACGAGTTCCGGCAGCGTTGCCAAATCTCTCCTAAAGAACCCGCATATACGATTTAAAAAACGTATTCCCAAGACCAGGACATAAGGTACCTACTCCAATTCAACAAGGACTGACGTCGAAATCTCGCGCCTTTGATCAACTTTTCTGTAAAACCTCGTTCGATTTTACGTGATGTAAGTTTGGATGGCTAATTCAACATTGTAAGCTATGAATACATTCTAACTTTGTAGTAAACTGACATGCAATTATCTTTGAACATTAGAAAGTGAAATTCAAAATGAAATCACAAGTTTGTGCGAAAACCCGCGTTTCCCACTACCTACCTTCTTCAGGAATTGTGAATTTGGGTGGGAACGACTCGCAGAAAAAGAAACAATACCATTTGATAAATGTTACAGGTTTTCATGATTTCAAGGGGCGATGGTAAATTTTAAAATGAAATTCCGATTTGTGTGTGCTTCTTACCTATACTACCTATACTATTTCAGGCTTTACGAATTTGGATGGGAACGACTGGTAAAAAGGCGGAGGAAATAAATTTGATGAATGATGCGATACATCAGGATTTTGTAAGAATTATCAGGATTTTGTACATTTTAAAGTGAATTTCCAATATTGTGCCAAAAACCTACAGCGCTACTTACTATCTACCTATTTTGGGCTTTATTGATTTCAAAGTGAACGACTCGTAGAAAAGGGGCAGGGAATAAATGTGATAAGTAATACGATTCATCATATTTATCAATATGAGATATGAGATATTTCAATATAAAATTCCAATTTCTTGCAAAAAAAAGCGCTCCTCACAACTTTCCTAAGTACCTCCTTCAGACCTTGAGAATAGGGATGGGAAAGACTGGTAGAAAAGGTATATCAAATAAATTTGATCAATGTTACTGTTTTTCATGATTTTTCAAGTGGAAAAAGGAAATGTTTAAAATGAAATTCCCATTTCACAAGAAAACCATCTCTTTCCAATACCTAACCACTACTACACGCTTTGTGAGTTTGGATGGCAACGACTTGTAAAAAAGGGGCAGTAAATAACTTAATGAATTATACGATTAATCGAGATTTTTCATGATAAGGCAGTTCAAGAACCGGTTATTCCTATGAATCGCTATCTACCTATGCAGGTAGGTACTTCGAGAACAAACCAGAGGCTTACTCTAGTCGACATCATAGCGAGCTTGCAGAAACCTGTTCCTCCCCAGTTTCTTTCTAATGAAAGTCGGAAAAATTCAGAAAAAATCGAGGACATTCACCTAAACAATCTAAATGCATTTCATCGATGGAACATACAGGAACATGCTGATTCGTTAATTAAAAACGCTGTGAATTATTACACAACGGTTTATTATGTACCTATATAGATGCCCCTTCTGCGCAGAACACTGTTTTCTTTGGTCAATACATTCCGTCGAGATCCCCCCAGGAAAGCCCCTAAATCAAGTACTGGAGCCGGCCCGGGAATTACAGGCTCATAAAAATTCGCGGGATTCAATAATTATATCATTGAATATTAGTTTTTATTCATGATGCGTGAGGTAAATAATAAACCGTTGTGTAATAATTTACCCGTTTAGATGCCCCTTCTGCGACTGTTTTCTGTGATCAATACCTACCCTTGTGACCCCCCCCCCCAACACCAGGAAAGCCCTAAATCGAGTAGAGAAGCCGGCCCGGGAATTACAGTTTCATGAAAATGCGCGGGATTCAATAATTCAATCATTAATACATTATCTGTTGTTATTCATGAAGCATAAATGTTCTAGTTGCAGAAGTACCTATCAACAACATCGAAATGATCCATCATTCTTCAAATGAAATAATTTCACAAGTTGTGGGAGGGGGTTAAATTATTTTTCTTTGATGCTCGATTCCAGAGGTCCATTATTGAAAATAATAAACCAAAATTAATTAAGAAATTTCTAGGGCGAGAGAATGACATTTTAAGTGTTTCCTTAGGGTTTGTCATCCTCTCACCCTTCTAACAGTCATGCCCTCGCCTATCGGGACTCCAAGAGATTTCTGTATCAAAGCAATTTAAACTAAATGTTAATCTTAATAATTTATAGTAAATATAATAAATAAATTGCTGAACAACCCTGACAATTTATATCCTCCTAATTTGTACAATTTGTCAAATCATGATTATCTTTTAACTGTATTACTGTGCAGAAGTACCTACGTACCGATACCAGTGTAGTAATTCTGAACACCATTTTCATCACGAAACACTTTCCCCATTGAAAAAAGACTTAGGGCGTACAAAATATAAGGTACATATATGACGTGCTGGTGTTGACCTCACTTGTTGAAGGTAATTATATTTAGCGCAAAACTTTTTTTTTACAACCAAAGACTTTAAAAATCTGATAATATCAGTATAAAAATTAGAAGGTTTCTTGTAAGTAATAAATTTTGAATCATCTCGTTAGACCTTCAGAAACCGACGTTACATGGTTTTCCCTTTCCATCCTGAGTAGTTTTATCTATCAGTAGGAAATTTTCTAGTGAAAATATTTAAATTCACCCCTTCACTTCCGTGCCTTATTTTTTGCCCAGTCTAGGTATCACATTTAATCAGTGTGATGAAACACAATTCTGTTCCCATTTGAGCTCATCACATTTGTATGACGAGGTGAAATTTTAAATTTTTAACAATTTTTCAACAAGTACCTATACAATTGTACTGTCAACAACGGCTCAAACTATTCATCATTTTCACATTCATATTTTGAGGTATCAAATCAAATAGCTATGGCAAGAGATATCCCTTACAAACTCTTACCTAATATTTAAATCGGCGACTGAGGATGAGGTACATGAAGGAGAGAAACTTCCCATAACTGGACGATAGATGCCCTATGTATAGACAGTTTGGTAGGTACCTACTTATGTCCAAACCAGGGCCTGGTGATGAGGTATATGCTGGTGCAAAACGTTGAGATGTGATATAAAACAACAATTTAGATACTGATTAGATAGTGATTAGTACTTCCTTTTGTTGAATATTTCTAACAATTTTTGGAAATTTTAAACATATTTCCCGAGCCTATTGGTAATTCCCATAGGTAGTTTATTATCTCATCCACCTCAACTATGGTGAAAAACAAGATATAATTATTTATAGAGGTTGGCACCTTTGATGCATTTTTATACCTACCTATTTTTCCACAGTTACACTAAGACTTCTCCAGCCTATTATTAATTTTTAAACTTAAATAATTCCCTTCACCACTCCAGTGACGTGAAGACCAAGACCTAATATTGACTTAGTGGTTTGATGAATATTTACAACTATTTTTCCAGAACATTACAGATACACAATTACCCGAGGCTTCAGTAAATTATTAACTTTAATTTCCCCATCCATTGCTCCTACGGTGAAGAATAAAATGCAACAGTGGTTGGCATGTACTTCTTCTGAATTTTTGCACACATTTTTCCATCGTAATATATCAAACACTCCTCCCGAGCCTATTAGTTACTATTGAAGTTTTGTTAGATACTTTTGAACTTTAATACCCCATTCTTATCAAGTTTACGGATGCTGACTTGACAAATACCTGGTAACCGTAACTTGGTAAGCCTGAAAATTGAAATCCACGTGATTGTTACACAATGAAACCTTTTTTTTCGGACTTCACAGTTTGTTACTGTTGTAACAGAATAAGCTTGAAAAATTAAGAATATAGAAAAATTTGATGAATCGTATTATTCATCAGATTTATTCCTTAATCCTTTTCTAAGAGTCGTTCACTTCGAAATCAACAAAGCCGAAAACAGGTAGATAGTGGGAAGCGCTGTAGGTATTTTTCAAAATATTAGAAATTCATTTTAAAATTTACTTTCACGTCTTACAAAATCCTGGTAAATCAACTCCATCAGCTTCATCAACTTCATTTCCTGCGCATTTTTTGCCAGTCGTTCCTATCCAATTGCGTAAAGTCTGAAATAGGTAGGGTACGAGAACAATACGGAATCTAATTTTAAGGTTTACTACCTCTCCTTGAAATCATGAAAACCTTTAACATTTTTCAGATGTTTTTGTTTCTTTTTCTACGAGTCGTTCTAATCTAAATTCACAAAGCCTGAAAAAGAAGGGTAGTATGAAACTCGGGATTTCGCACGAACTTGTAATTTCATATTGATTTTCACTTACTAATCTTCAAAGATAATTGCATGCCAGTTTATTACAAAGTTAGAATGTTTTCATAGCTTACAATGTTGAATTAGCCATCCCAAAGTTACATCACGTAAAATAGATCGAGCTTTTGCATCAAAGTTGAGCAGGGGCGAGAGATTTCGAAGCCAGGCCTTTTTGAATACCATATTTTCCGGTCTTGGAAATACTTTTTTTTAAATTGTCAACTTCACCCACTTTTCCGCGTAGCTGAGCTCTACATGTATAAATATGCTAATTAGTCACGTACTTATATAAAATGTTTCCGTCCATAACTAACCACCAAGGCCATTTAAAATTGGTTGGGAGTTACGATTTCGAGCGAATAAGTCTGAACCAAAAAATATTTTTAAAATGGCGGTCAACGGAACAACGAAAATTAACAGTTTTTGCCTCATATGAATTTTCCGGAAGACCAACCAAATTGGCCCAATGTGATCAATTGGACAAGTTTCAAAAATTGATTGTTTCATGCTCATACACTCATTGCGCTGATTAAAAATATAAAACGCTGCAAATCCCTGCACAACGGTTTATTATTTTGTATAGAATAGCCTTCCGTTACAGATCACAGCTCTATGTATAGATAATCCGTCTATATAATTTATGATATGTACTACTCTATACATATAATGTAGATCGCAGACCCTCCGTAGGTTAGTACCTAACCCCGTACACGTTACTAGGTACCTACCTAAATCACGAGTTAAATGTTGCTAAAATAATTCTGCCGATGACAAACAGTACCTAACAAAAAGAAACACACACAATGAAGTTCTGAAAAGAAATTGTTGATGAGGAGTGAAAAAAGTTGCAAAAGTACCTACCAACAAACTCCAGCCCCTTCTACGTAGATGGTATAATGAACCGTTGTGTAATAATTTACCGTTGAGTAATGATTTACCGTAGTAATAATTTACCCATCAATAATACTTCAACGTTTGTTCAAGTTTCACTACCTACCAACAAACTCCAACAGAGCCATCATTTTTCAAATGAAATAATATCACAGAACAACCAACTCGACTTCATACTCCGCCAATATAATCAGGTGATCCCTACCAATGATTGGCCGTATTCACAAATTCCTATTGTGGGCGCGTCTCTGGTTACGAGATTTGGTTTGAATTGTATACAATTTCATTCACACTGGAGTCGAAAATGCCTGTCGGTGCAAACTTCGGGGCCTTACTGTGAACGAACGGCTGGACGTACGACGCTCCGGATGGTCTTGAAAAACTCGCAAGTTCAAGAACTATTTAAAACCGTAAAAATATTCACGTAAAAAAATGGTATAGGCGTTTTGAAAATTTCAACCCCTATTTTGAACCCCTTAGAGATGACTCACAGTAACGTCGAGCTTCGAGGACCAACTAGACAGCGAACGGAACCTATAACCCGAATTTCATCAATTTTCTTTCATGGTAACTAAGAAAAGTGGCCCGTACGGCGTACGGCGTACGGCGTACGGCGGACAGACAGAAATATTTTTATTGCAGTTTTGGATTCTACATACCTTGAAACGTAAACCATCAAATTTTGAGGGGGGGTAAGAATTTTTTTTTTATGCTCGATTCCAATGGTTCATTATTGAAAATAATAAACCAAAAACGCTGCACATTATTACACAACGCTTTATTATTATTCTGTATAGATGCTGATCACTGTTTTCTGTGGTGAATTCACTCGAGCTCCCCCCCCCCCGCCCCCAGCAAAGCCCTAAATTTAGTACTGGAGCGGGCCCCGGAATTATAGTTTCCTACAAATGCGTGGGATTCAATAGTGCAATCATTAATTATTTATAGTTATTCATGAATCGTAAGGCAAACAATAAACCGTTGTGTAATAATTCACCTGTACTGGTACCCTTTCTACGTAGACAGTATAATGAACGTTGTGTGATAATTTGCCCATTAACAATACTTCAGCGGTTGTTCATGTTGCAAAAGTACCTGACAACAAAATCAAGCTCCTTCTACGTAGATGGTATGATACACCGTTGTGTAATAATTTACCGTCGTATAATAATTTACCGTTGTGTAATACTTTACCGCTGTGTAATTTACTGTGCTGTAATGATTTGCCATCGTTTAATAATTTACCCATCAGTAATACTTCAACTTTGTTCAAGTTGCAAACCTGTCAACAAAACCTATCTACCAACAAAATCCAAAAGATCCATCATTTTTCAAATGGAATAATATCACTGAACAACCAATTCGACTTCATACAGCCATCCTTGCTTATAATCAGGTGCTCTTTAGCGATGATATCTGAGCCGGATTTATACTGTTTGATTCACGATCGTGTTGACGAAGCTTCTCGGTGCAAACAAACGGCTGGTCGTACATTCCTCCAGGTGGTCTCAAAAAATGCTTTAGTTCAAGATCAATTTAAAAACGCACCAAAAAAAAAACCATACCATGCGGGAAGTTTTCGAGCTTCGGCGTTCTGAAAATTGCAACCCCTATTTTGAACCCTTTAGAGATGACTGACAGTAACGCCGAGCTTTGAGGATCGACTAGACCCCGAACGGGACCTATAAACCAAATTTCGTAAATTTTTGTTCATGGTAATTAAGAAAAGTGCTATGTACGGCGTAAAAAAAATTTTAACCCCCCTCAAAATTTTATGGTTTCCGTTTCAGGTTATGTAGAATCCGAAAATGCAATACATATTATGCAATAAAAAAACTTTCTTAGTTATCATGAATCAAAATTGACGAAATTCGATTTATAGGTCCCATTTGGGGTCCAGTTGGTCCTTGAAGCTTGGCTTTAATGTCAGTCATCTTTTAGGGGTGAACAATTCGGGTTGAAAGGTACAGGACGCCGTCACCTCGAATTTTTTAACAGTTTTAAATAGTTCTCGAATTTGGGAGTTTTTTAAAACCACCCGGTTGTCCGTCCAGCCGTTCGTTCACAGTAAGGCTCGGAAATTTGCACCGACAGGCTATTGCCAACAGGAGGGTGAATGAAATTGTATACATTCAGCCCAGATATCATCGCTAGGGACGCGGCAAAAATCGGATATTGGCCCCCGAATCATCATTGCTAGGGAGCACCTGATTATATTCACGGAGTATGAAGTCGAGTTGGTTGTTCTGTGATATTATTTCATTTGAAAAATTATGGCTCTTTTGGTGTTTGTTGATAGGTAGTGAAACTTGAACAAACGTTGAAGTATTATTGATGGGTAAACGATTACACAATAGTAAATTATTACACAACGGTAAATTATTAAACAACGGTTCATTATACCATCTAACAAGAAGGGGCTGGAGTTTGTTGGTAGGTACTTTTGCAACTTAAACAACCGTTGGAGTATTATTGATGGGCAGACTATTACTCAACGGTAAATTATTACTCAACGGTAAATTACTGTACAACGGTTAATTATACTATCTACGTAGAAGGGTCACCTATACAGTTAAATTATTACACAACGGTTTATTATTTGCCCTATGCTTCATGAATAATTACAAAATAATTAATTATTGAATTAATGAATCCCGCGCATTTGTAGGAAACTTTAATTCGGGGCCGGCTACAGTAGGTACTCGATTTAGGGCTTTCCTGGGAGGAGCTCGAGGGTATTGACCACACAAAACAGTGATCTACGCAGAAGGGGGATCTATACAGGTAAGTAATAAACTTTTGTAATAATTTGCAGCGTTCTTTTAATTGCATTTTCGGAATCTACATACCTTGAAACGTAAACCATCAAATTTGGGTGGGGAGGGGGGTTAAAATTTTATTATTTTTCGTGCTCGATTCCAAAGGTTCATGATTGAAAATAATAAACCAAAACCTACTGTTTTAAAATATATCCAATGGGTAGGACCTACTTCAACTTAGCACAACATAGTCGCGAGCATTTAGTGCGGAGAAATTTGAAATGAAAAATATGAAAAGATTGGCAATCAATAAAAAGTAGAAAATTGAACACTTTTTGCCTCACATGAATTTGGCGGTAGGGCCAACCAAATTGGCTAAATTGACTCAATGGGAAACGATTGGAAACAAATTTTGTAGGTTTGGTTTGACCAGTTCGGTTTTTTCGCGCTCAACCCCTAAATTGCATATTTTTTCTCACAAGGTATAGAATGTTGCACATTGAAGAAAACAAAGTCTGCCAATTCGAGTAGGCAGTATTATAGGTTCCTCACTTGAATCACATTAACGTATAGAATAGTTGGGTAGGATCATTCAGTGGACAGATGGAGAACCCATTCATGGGTTACATGCAGTTGAGGCCATCCAACACCTCAACTCCATCTATCTTCCAATTTAAATGTTTTACGACGATTTGCGGGGTAGTTATGGGCGCTATGAGGATCTGACGCTTCCGCATGCTCAGACGAAAGTTACGGTACGATTTCAATGATCTTGATATGCGGCAGTTTGCCATCCAACCCGCGTGTACCTTGGAAATTTCAGCTTTCTGCGACTATTTGTCGCGTAGTTAGTAGCGCAAGGAAATGTTCAACATTTCATGTTTGGGCATGCGCAGACAAAAGTTACAATACGATTTCAATGAAATGTATAAGAAACCGTCAAAATATTATTTCTGATCGACCTTTCAAGTAACCATAAGTTCCGAAAATGCAATAAAAAAACGCTGCAAATTATTACACAAAGGTTTACTCAATATTTAAGGTATTTAGTGCGTTTCAAGTATTTCACGTTTGTGCATTTGCAAACGAAAGTTACGGTACGATTTCAATGGTTTTGATATGCGACCATCTGTGATTCAACCCGCATGTACTGTCAAAGGTGAGTGTTTCCAAACACTTTAAGGGGGGGAAATGGGTTAGTTTCAGTGGAGGGGGGGGGGATTTAAAAAAAATCAAATGAATCATTGATTGTGATGTGGATAGTGAACCAAGATAGAAAAACTCATTCTTGAATATGGTTAATTGTCATTAACTTTGGCGGAAATGGGAGAGGGGACTCAAGGGTGAAAATGAGTAAAAATCACCATAAATTCAAAAATTGACAGAAGTACTGTATTTTGTGAAGGTGAACGATTTCCAAAATTTAAGAGGCAGATTGCAGTAGGGATTTTCTTCAAAGACAATATAAATGGCCAGAAGTTGAAACCTGCGAAAATTCGCTCATATAGCCATGCTGCACGACTGGAACTTTTTATACACATACCAGACACCAAGTAATAATATTGAAGTTTTTTCATGCTCGATTCCAACCAAAATATACCATTGACTGCATTAAACAACTCGAACAGGTTAGGTTGATGATCGTCCTGTGGATTATTTATTGCCCACATTAGGGTACTTTTGCCCTATAGAGAGACTACAAAATCTAAAATTTCGCAGAGGTTCCATCTAAGACCTAATCACATCTCAGGAGGCCTAACAGGTCGACCTATTGTGAAACGATAAACAATACATTTTGGTCTATTATGTATTTTGAAATAATACATGAATGGCAAAAAAAATTATGAAAACAAAGGCTTTCATCCGTATTGTTCATCTGTAATTTAAACTTAAATCAGAGACTTTCAATAAACCGGATCGATGGAATTTCACAACACAGTACATTTCCTCCATATTTCGTCTCCGTTGGCTACACACAGTAGAACTCAAGCATTGACAGGGTAATGGCAGACTGGCGTCCAAGTTGAGAACAAAGCAACGCGACGTTGCCACATCTCGTGGAGGTCACAGAGGTGGTCAAACGGTAATATACACTCATGATCTAAGCGCTACCTAGGTTATATACCCGTGAACTAAATTATACAGCATTTTTCACTTGGCAACCAGTATGACCTCCTCCTAAAACTCCTGCCAGGGGTTGGGAAGGATATTTTTTGTTTGACTGAATGAATGATGGCTTACTAACAAGACTAAGGAAGGAGTAGGAGGTAAAATTGAAGCCATGGAGGTAGGTGGGGGTAAGATAACGTTAAAAAACATTATGACCTCCGATTCGGAAGTCACAAATCTAGCGGAGGTCATAATGGTAGGAAAAGGACAACGTATGGACGCCACATCACCTGTCAAGTGTATATATATATTTATATATGTATGTGTCATTCCAGACGATAACTCTCGAAAGAATTGAGATAAAAAGTTCAAATTTGCACGAAAAATCTGTCTTGGCAATCGACAGGCTAAGTTCGAAGATGGGCAGAATCGGGTCACCCTAAGGGGGAGTTTTGGGGAGTTTTAGGGGGGGAAAATTACCCATAAATTCCCAAAATGAAAAAGTCTGACAAGTGACACCTCATTTTAAAGGTTTTTGTACGCTGAACACGATGGTGAAATCAGAATTGCGATATCTCATTCCATTCTCAAACTGGAGCACTTTGAAGATGAAGGAACGTGGTTATTTCTTGAGATATTCTTCCTGGTTCGTCTGCTCTAATCTGATAACGGAATGGGATATCGCAATTCTGACTTCACCATCGTGTTCAGCGTTGGAAAATCTACAAACCGAGGTGTTACTCGGCAAAAAATGGAACAAAAAATTTGTTACGTACCCAATACCTACTCTTCTGGTATTCAAAACATTTTTGATTTCCCCCTCCCCCTCCTTCCACCCCAAATTTTACTTTGCGTAAAACTACTCCTGTTTTAATTTTGTATGGTATCAAGTTGGGAAAACATTGGCCGAAAATTAATTTTCAGAAAATTTTAGGCGGAGGAGGAAGATGGCTTAAACTTCGAAAATTCGCTCTTATAGCCATGCTGCATGACTGTGGTTTTTTTCTTCTTAATGTTTGTCCAGCGAGCGATTAAATTGCGAAACTACTGGTCGTCTCCGATGTAGCAGATGAGGTGGCAGCATATAACCTGTCCGTAGTCGTATCGATGAAGAGAGTCGAAGAAGAAGTCGGTTGAAGAGAGTGGACGAGACGGATGATGAAGCAGAGAGTAGGTGAGAAGGTAGGTTGGAGAAGAAATCGGTTGGAGAAGAAACAAATTAAATCAGAAGCCTGTTAACAGTTCAAGAGTTGAGGTAACAGCGAATATTGAATCCACAGGCAGGCAGCGGATCAGCTTGGAAAAAACTTCGGAAATCTTTTTATTTCGGACGTCCCTTGCTTGAGGATCTGTGGACATGCGTAGGTAGGAACTAGAGTGGCGACTTCACTGACGTGGGTAATTGAGTTAATTCTCATTTTCTCTCCTTACCCACCCGCCTATCACTCCAAGACCCTCCAGTCTGCGTGAGACTGTCACAACCTCGAACAGTTTCACAACGGCTTACATTTTTCACAACGTATATATGATTACTACACTACTGTTCCAACATTTCAAGAATCACGGCCGGGTTGATTTCGGCCAAAAAAACTTCTTTCTCTTCACGATGATCCCTCCATCTTCAAGTTCAAATGATTACATTTCAGTTTTCGAACGAACCGTACAATGATTCGCACTGATTGAGAAGTTGTTTGTTCCAGAAAGAGCTAGTCTAGCCTGAGGATGGGTGGTTTCACTCAGAGACCGTGGACTCCTACCAAAAGACGTGGCCCCATCTCGGCCGAATTCACTAGCCCAGGGCCAGCTTGCGTTACACTTCCGAACCTTCTAGGTAATCTTCATGGTAATAATGAATCAAAATTCCTAATAGTGTTAATCGATACTAAACCCCTATTATAAATTATAATTGATAATCAATAATTTGCGTCATCCTCTGTTTTATTACGATATGGATGCCTCATTATATTGAACAGATGGCTCAAACATTTAAAGAACCTATTGTTGACATTTGAAAGCCTCTTTCACCTTCGATTCATAGATTACAATTCGACTGTATAGATTACTATTTGTTTTCTGTATCAACGCTACCTTCTATAAGCCGCCTAAACAATTTTACAACTCAACAAATTGCTATTGGTATCAGTGAAATACCAAAACTACTTCTACTCCTTTTTTTTGTAATTTACGTAGGTACTTCAGCGACCGACTCCAAAAAAGGAAGAGCACCTGCCTTCAGCTTCGGAGCAAGGTAGGCAAACTCAAGCCTAAATAATAAAGCTAGCAGGCTTAAATAAGCTATCAGGGTTATAATAAATCTATATAGATTTCTACTGAGCTTGCAGCGCTTCAAACAAATTTATTAGACGACTTTGAGCCTTAATCCTTTCTCAATACCTGTTATGTCAAGTTCTAGCTAACTAAACGGCGGGAGAAACAGTGCAAAAGAGACAGTCAACAGAGTCAAACTGCACAAATATATTGTTGAGTAATGCATGCATTACAGGGGATGCCCACTGGGCGTTGCGTAGACGATCTATTCGATTGCTGTTACTCAGTTTCCCAAGTTTCTGGCATAACTAGATGAAAAGATTCAAAATTCCACCAAAATCGTTGGATATGGCTCTGGCCCAAATTTAATTTCGTAATAATAATAATTACGGCCAATAAGACCAACCCGCATATGTAATCACCACCACTTTCATTAACATTAGTTTAACAGATCAACCGGATTTACCTATCTATTTTTTTTTAAAGAAGAAAAAGAGTTATAAAAGGTTTGCGTCGTTCTTACCGAATGACCAGAACGATTATAGTTGAGAGTATAGTTCAGAAAGGTCTGACGCAGAAAGAGTATAGTTAAGGGGGAAAAACGCTGCAAAGTCCTTGTCACATGAGTTTATTATTCTACTGGACATACCTACAGAATGTTTGGCTGTTCATTTATTGTTTCTTTCATGTGCAATTATTGAAATGGCCTTTTTTGATGGTTTCCACCAGTTTTGGCCCCCCAAAACACGAATTAGGCTCGGATTTTCCTTTCAACAGATTATTTTTGATCATTGATAGTACCATTTAATTGTCTTGATTCACCTGCTAATACTACTTCTAGTGTTATTATACAAATTAATAGTGATTTCAGACAATTTTCCAGGTTTTTGATAAAAATGAATTTCGGGAGCTTAACCCTCGTTAAAACCTCAATTCTTCACTCTTCGGTCAAAATCAACCAAATATTCGGTCTTCTCGCCGTAAAAAACATGGAAAACGGTACCTCACAAGCTCATGTTCACTAAAACCTCAAAAATCCCTCGAAAACCCCTATTTTTACACTAATTTTTCTCCCATATCACCCCTGGGAGTATGCCGATCGGGCTGCTGTGTTTCGGAGCACAACTAGGACCCAAATGTGTTCCCAAATGGGGACCCGAACTGTGTGCTAAAAAACGAAGATTTTAGACATAAATTTAACGTTAAGGCTCCTTAGAACCTCATTTTTCCACTTTTTGGTCAAAATCGACTTCATATTCGGTATTCTCGTCCCAAAAGCATGGAAAACAATAACTCAAAAACTCATGTTACTAACATGTTACTAAGACACAAAAAGTACCTATTTTTATACCCATTTTCACTCATAACACCCCTGGGTATATTACGATTTGGCTGCAAAGTTTCGGGACATAACTAGGGCCCAAATGGGGCATGTGTGCGAAAGAACGAATTTTTTAGACCGAAAATGAAGCCGGTACACGTGATACGGTGTACGGCGGACGGCGGACGGACATTGCATTTTGGTTTATTATTCTGTTAATAATACACCTATGTATTCGCTCAGCAAAAAATTTTTATAACACGCCCTCAAAATTTTTTCTTTTCCGTTTCAAGGTGCGCAGATTCCAAAAATGCAATGTCCGTCCGCCGTACGCCGTATAACGTGTACAGGCTTCATTTTCGGTCTAAAAAAATCGTTCTTTCGCACACAGGCTCCATTTGGGCCTTAGTTGTGTCCCGAAACTTTTCAGCCCGATCGGAATATATCCAGGGGAGTTATGAGTGAAAATGTGTATAAAAATAGGTACTTTTTGTGTTTTAGTAACATAGTAGTAAAATGAACTTTTGAGGTATCGTTTTCCATGTTTTTGGGGACGAGAAGACCGAATATGAAGTCGATTTTTTACCAAGGAGTGGAAAGTTGAGGTTGTACCAGATATTCAGCTCCTAAAATTGATTTTTTATGAGTCAAAAACCTGCGAAATCGTCTGAAATCACCATCAATTTGTAGAATAACACTAGAAAAGTGTCAGCACGTGGATCAAGACGATTAAATGGTACAATCAATGATCAAAGGTAATTTGAAAAAAAAAAAATAATAAAGGAGCGTACCTAGTACCTACCTAATTCAAGTTTTGGGGGCCAAAATTTGTGGAAACCACCAGAAATAGCTATTTCAATTATTTTACATGAAAGATACAACAAATAATCAGCCAGCATTTCTGTAGACCAATAAAATAATACAATAATAAACCCATGTGACAAGGACTTTGCAGCGTTTTTGGAATCTACGCACCTTGAAACGTAAAAGGAAAAATGTTGAGGGGGTGTTATAAAAATTTTTTGCTGAGCGATTACATAGGTGTATTATTCACAGAATAATAAACCAAAACAAAACAACACTCGCTGTGCTCTGCGAGCGTCACGGACGTGGTCGGCTATCCTCTCAGGAGGATCAGAATTTGATCTCATAATTTCGCTCATAGCTACCCACCTGTTATCTCACCGCACTAGGTTGCGACGAGGGTCGTTGGAGAACGATACCTCACAAGCTCTTGTTACTAAAAGTTAAAGGGCACAATTAGGGACCAAATGGAGCCTGTCTGCGAAAGAATGAATTTTTTAGAAAGAAAATAGAGGTAGATATGGATGGTACGGCGGACGGACGTTGCATTTTTGGAATCCACACACCTTGAAACGTAAAAGAAAAAATTTTGGGGATGTTCAACAAAAAAATTTGCTGAGTTAATTCATAGGTGTATTATTCACAGAATGATAAACCAAAAACTCCTATTTGATATAAGCAGAGAAATCTTATCTATTTACTATTTATAATAAGGCATATATTCTTGGGGAGTAGTTGTTAATGTGAGGCCATTATGGACAACAGGGACATCTGGCTAGTTAAAATTTATCAGAGAATAAATAGATAGCTCATTGTTCTTATTTTGCAGGCATGGGAACAAAAACGAAAGCATCGGGCCGGGACCAGGACAATACAACATCACTGGCTTGAGTGCCCGAGGTGAGATTTCCACTCATATCACTCACTATGTACCTACGTATTTGGATATACACATAAATGCGATTCATTTTACGTCTACAAATCACATTCCTAGCAAATATGTAAAAAACTGTTATAAAAGTACTTATTATTTATTCATGTACTAGATGATGTACAGGCAGACGCCCAATTTACAAGAAAATATAATGAAAAATCAAATAAAAGAATGAAATTGGAAAATAATACTATAGTAAAAAATCATCGAATTCAAAAAATATTTAAATAAGAAAATGGAATCGGAAGAAGGATTATGTTTGGAAAATTGGGAGTATAGGCTTGCTGTCCGAAACTTTTCTCCCCTTCGACGTCTACGGTTTTGCCAATTACTATTATGGTTACATGGTTTGTCTTTTGCATGATCTAGATGGTATTGGTCTGTAGATATTAACGTAAGATTTTAATGGATTTTTTAGGCAAAGACTGCCCTCCAGCCCTTTCCCTCCACTCGAGGAACAAGGATGGCAAGCACGACAACACTCCAGCCCCCGGAGATTACAACCCCCAGAAGAGCGACCAATTCATTCACGATAACTCACCTAGATTCACTTTTGGACTCAAAACCCAAGTTGAGAAAGTCAGCAATACCCCAGGTAACCCATCCACCGATGGTACTACTGATATATTCAATTTGTTAGCTGATTAGAGAGGCTGAGCTGTTCCTCTGATACTCCACGTTCCTACGCAATGGACCTGGGTCCGATTCCATCATTTCAGTTGTTTCAAATCGTAACTTGTTCTACAGCTCCGAACACGTACAAAATCCCCGGAGTTTTGGGAGCGACGAAAGAAGGCAACAAAGCGTCGGCGCCCGCTTTCAGTCTCGCTGGAAGATCCAAAGAGCCAACTGACGATCGCGTTCATGTTCCCGGACCGGGCACGTACAACGGGGCTGCTACGGAGGCCATCCTCCCGAAGTCGCCTGCCTACTCAGTCTCGTCGCGACTCAACCAACCGACCAGTAACCTCATCAAGCCAGGGCCAGGATCATACTCCCCTGAGAAGGTCCGTTCAACTATATTTCAATCAATTATTGCATTTCTCGTACAAACGGAAACAGCTGCTGTAGTCAGCATGCTGCTATGTCAACATGGAGAGATCCATGAATTCCATCCAGTGACACCGGAAAGAGCCTGGAAAAAAACCTGTGCTCCACCCACACATATATAGGGCAGTTTGAGCTAATGCTGAATAGTGCTCTAAAACCTCAAAATTTAGGGTTTTCACCACAGAAACCAACCGAACTAGTTTTTCAGGAAGAAAAAAATTACCTATTGAGAACCAAATTTTGCGAATCAAACGTGATCAACTTTATTTTACTTTATTTCTTCAAAAATGATGGTTAGGTACATACCGGGAAAAATTGGGTTGGTCTCATTTGACATCAAATTTCATTCTCTACAACTTTTCTTTCATACAGTTGTTGCATCATGCAGTTGATTCATACAGTTTGTTTGTACAGACAGTTCGATCAGTTTCGATGGTCAAAACGCCGTATTTAGAGATTTTGCTGCTAATGAGATTAAGACAGGTAAAAACACGGTGTGCATTCGGAGTCAAAAAATAATAATTTCTGCAAAAGGCAAGGTTTCCTACAGACATGTAGCGAGGCATAGGTTTTTCTTCTGGAAAGTCGCCTTTTCGCCCCTCTCTACCTGACGTACCTAACCCATAATGCGCCAAGAGTAAACTTAGCTGTCCCTGAGCAAACAGCGGAGAAACAATAAAACATATCCATGCCAAACCAGCTTAATTTATAGGCTTCAAACTGAATTTGGGGGAGACAGGTAGCTGGTTTGATCCTGAAGCGAGCTGCAGGCATAGAGTTGAAGGTAGAGAGGCATGGAGTCTTTGGTCACCCGTCGCGAGTGAAAGTGAACGCCCCTTCCACCCTGAGAAGGAAATAGGAGGTCAACTGACACCTGAGCTCTGTGTTAAACGAATGAGGAGAATGATAGAAATGCAGTGGCTCCGAACACGGGCTCCAATCTAAAAACACTTTGAAATAAATGCGAAAGGGCACACAAAAATCTATCCTGTCATATGATGCATATGAGTTTACGTTCGAATTTTATGGTATGGTGGAGGGGGGGGGGGGGGTGCAAGTAGAGAATAGATTTTTGCTGCATGACGTTTCGCCCTGCAGAACCACCACACTTCATTGTGGATCTAAATATGATTTCATGAATCAAAAGAAGCTTTTATTTACATCCTTTTTTCGTGGTGTTTTAGCGAATCGTTGTATAAAATGAAGGCTATGAAGGCTTGTTATTGCAATAGGTTTAAACATTATTTTATGCAAAACATTATGCAGGGGGGTCCCACCCAGGGGGCAGGGGTGCAATGACGCAGGAACCTCTGGAATATTTGAAAAACCATAGAAAAAGAACTACTTATCATAGGACAGTGCGGTTGGTCTCAAAATCTTAGAATAAAACCTACTTTCATTTAAAAAAAAAAATTATAAAATAAAAAATAAATAAATATAGCCCATTATGGGTCAGAATGGAGCTATAATCCACAGCTATCCCATCCTATAGGTTTTGGCAACCCAGGATGATTCATGACATTGTTATTAAGCAATTAGTGGTAGGAGGGTAAGACTTGACCTCCTATTCCCAGCCCCTCGTTCCCTTTCACTTTCGTCGAATGACCAGGCTCCGTAGCTATATTATACCAAGTAGTATATATACCACGTTCGTGAAGCCCGTTGAGTATGTAACGTACTCCCCATGGATTTGAGATTACGTGTCATCCAAAGTTATGTCGGTATAGGTACACATGTATACCGATTTCGTCCATGGCGAGAATATGGCAAATGCCAGAAACCATGGGTTCATAACCCTGGCAACGCTGCTTTTCGGCTTTTTCAGTCTCATCTTGCCCAAACTTCAGCCCTTGATTCTATCAATATTGTACTTACACACGTGTTATCCATTAGACAAGACTCAGTTTCTGTATAATTATTGCTACCTTCTCTTCTTGCTGATCGCTCATTAGGTGCTGGTCACCAAAGGATATGCCCCAAGTTACACATTTGGTATCAAGCATTCGAATTATTCCGGCTACTTGAATCTGGAAGAACCATATGATAAAGGGCGGAACATTTTCCACTACCACAGTATGTCAATTAGCAAAAATGTCTCACTTAACGCAGCACTGCACTCCCTGTTATATTTAGGCACTACATTTACTTCATAAACGAGTAGGCACTGTTGTAAAACACGCACTCTCTAGCATTTAGAAATGTGTAGTTTAGTTTTGGCCCAAGTCATATAAATTGGTGGTGTGATCTTGAGTTTCCGTCGGGGGTGGATAAAAAAAAGTATTTTTGGCGAACGTTTCGGTATATTTTATAGCATCTTCAGGCTTAGGGGTTAAAGAAAACATTGCACAGGTCGAGAGGAGTGACATCATTGACTGATATTAGTGATTGATAAGTCACTCCTCTCAACCTGTGTACTGTTTTCTTTCACCTGCACTGATGGATGAAACGGGCAAACACTTGATAACCCCTAAGCCCTGAAGATGGTAAAAAATACCGAAACGTTGGCCTAAAAGGCTTTTTTAAAAATCCACCCTCGACCGAAACTCAAGATCACACCACTACTTTATCTAAAAAAAACAAAACAAAAAACTGTAACCTCCTTCTAAGTCATATACCTGTTCTGTAAATTCCTCGACTTCTTTTGGTGCAGTTCTGAGCATGTTGCAGCCATTTTAGAATAAGGAGACTACTCGGAAAATTCTAGTTCTTGATTTAGTTGTGATTCTGAATAGTGTGGTTCTGCATACAGTGGTTTATAGGGAGAGTAGTAACCAATTCGCGTCTTAGCGTTTCCGCATGATTACGATTTATGTATTGCGAAAGCTAGGCACACATTGAGACGCGGGTGACGCGACGTGGCGCAGCGCGATTTTTTGTGACACATAAAATGAATGGGCACAAATTGAGAATGCGACGCTACACAGCACTACTCGCGTGACGACAGATGCCTGGCACAGTGGCAGAGACACAATAGCTTTGTTCGTGCGGTCCCCTTGGGGCTTTCTCCGACCAAGTTCAGTTTTCCCTTGAACCGAACTGCCTTGGTGTAGGGTGAGCTCTGAACACGCTCGTTCGGAGCAGGGTGAGCCTGGAGCTTGTTTGGAGCACGGGCAGCTCGAACGGGTCGAGGGTGCATGCGTGGAAGAGCAGTGCTCAGCTGCCCCTGGTCTTCTCGTGGGGCACGGGAGGGCTTGCTCAGAGCAGCTCGGAAGAAGCCCCATGGCCAGCACGAACACCAAATCACCTGGCCCGGGACAGTACGAATATCGGACCACTTGGCTCGCAGCTCGCCCTGGGTCTGCAAGAACAGCGAATCTTTGCCGCACCCTTACTGCGCATGCCCGGGTTGCTCTGAACAAGCTCTGAGGGACTGCACGAACAAAGCTAGTTTCTCGGGCCACACGCGTCACACATCTCGCGTTCCTGCAGTCCTCTCTCAAAAGATTTGGCGTCTGGTTGTGCTTATTTTACTTACAATAATTACTTTATTTTCGATGTTGGGGAGGAAAAACTGCGTTGCAATATTTGTTTCCCAACCTACGCGTGTGGCGTGATCATGTCATGCCGCTTGCGTCCTGTCGCGTCACACGCGCCTCAGTATGCGCCTACCAGTTGAAACAAAATTACCCATTTTGACGGTAATATCTCAAAACATCCTAAAAATTATTGTCCATGGAAAAATTAAAAGCCCTTTGAAATTTACCCCTTTATCCTTTGAAAATAAATGGTCCTAATACATTTCAATCTCTCCCTCTCTTTGCTACATTAATTTTTTAGCTATGACCTCTACTGATTCCTTGCACGGGTTCCCCCAAACATTTTAATTAGAAAGATAATTTTTTTTTAAAAGTTGTGTGTTGTTGTTGTTGTTGTGATACCTGCCAATCATCCTACATGCAAACACCTTTCCTACTCAGTTTTCTGCCTGCTGCATCGCTAGAAATTTTGGTAGCTGTAAATCTTTTTTGTACTCACCTTTTTAAGGCTCTCAGCACTGTCAATTCGCGATCATGTAGGCAGAGAAAAATATTAGCTCGCTACCCAAATAATAATTATTTTCTTAACTAAACTTTTCCAGCATTTGGTTATTTATTCATTCCACTTTATTATACAAATTGCTATACAATCCATACCTATTTACCTTCTGTTGCACGTCACCTCTCATCCTTCTGCTACTTGCAGTGATCGTTACTAAAGTTCTTTAATTTGTCCAATATTTCAGATACGCATTGATCTTCCACCAGCTCACACTTTCGGCATCAGACACTCCGAGTTCTCCCAAACGATGTAATTTCTCCTCCTCCAAGGTTGCTTTGGCAATTGACTGTTGAATGGTGCTGGTGATACGACTTCTAGCTGTTCAAATCTGGCATTGCTGGTAGCCACATTGTAGGAAAAAAATACTTTAAAAAAGAAAAACCTCCATTCCTGTGAAGGTTTAAAGGCCGTCACGTTCTTTATGAATTCTAATGTGTAAACCTCACTGTCATATACACCGCTTTTCTGGAACTAATAATGCCTGTCTGTGAACATTACTTACCATTATTACTAAAAAAAAAATAAAGTGCTTGGGCAGTAATGTGTTTGTATTTTTTCCCAGTCTCACCTCGTTATATCATTAGTATCGAGGATATCGACCTACTACGCTGGAATGCGATCCTAAACTATTTCGATCAACTTTATTTAATCCTTGATATTTGATTCAACTTATCTCCCCCCCCCACTATCAATAAGGAGGGAAAAAAAGCTATGTCAGTTAGGCCACCTAATCTGGCTCTATGCACTACATTTTATTCTGTAGTCCAACAGCATTTTTTTTCAAGTTGAATTGAATGTTTAAAAACAACTAGATATTCCAAAGCGCGCCATGATGTGTAGAATCAAGGAATCTAGACGATAATTGCACACGAAGAACGGGCATTGGCAGCTTGTTCAATAGCAGTACAATTAATAAGTAACTTTCTAAGGTTCGGTTTCGGACTGATTCCTAAATAATTGTGGTAAAGTGGTATGAGTCGTACCCTGCATCTCTATAACTCTCGGGTAGGAACATACCTACCTCTCGTATAATTGACCGATTATTTTCTAAATTCTATTTTCCATTGATGATTGATGGGAAATTTTTATAGAGTTTTTATAAATAGCCGCTATTCACCAATTCCCAAAATCACTTACTTCAAACCTGTGACGTCATTCTGACGACGGCAGCATGGTGGGGGAACGCAAACGCTTTGACGAGCAAGGTACTTTCCTTATTCTCCTCCTACTACATAGATGCTAGGATTACCAAAGGGTCAACCAAAGTTTTGAGATGCTCCTATGCAGTGACTTCATCGAATCTTTTCATTTAAAAATAAATAAATAACTGCGCATGTCTCGGGCAAAAACAAAATGTTCTATGTCCAGTTCTGCAATAGTCTGGTAAATCATTACATGGATTGTGAGATGGATGTTTTGGTTTATTATTCTGTGAATAATAATGTAATAGCTCAGCAAAAATTTTGTATAATACCCCCTCAAAATCTTTTCTTTTACGTTTCAAGGTGTGTAGATTCCAAAAATGCAATGTCCGTCCGCCGTCCGCCTTATCACGCGTAACTACTTCATTTTCGGACTAAAAAAATTCGTTCTTTCGCATACAGGCTCATTTGGGCCCTAGCCGAAAATTTGCAGCCCGATCGGAATATACCCAGGGGTGTTATGAGTGAAAATGGGTATAAAATTAGGTATTTTTTGTGTTTTAGTAAAATGAGCTTTTGAGGTATCGTTTTCCATGGTTTTTGGAACGAGAAGACGGAGTATGAAGTCGATTCTGAGTCAAAAACCTGGGAAATCGTCTGAAATCACCATCAATTTGTATAATAACACTAGAAAAAGTGTCAACACGTGGATCAAGACGATTAAATGACACTACCATAAATCAAAGATGATTTGAAAAAAAAAGGAGCGGAACTAATTCGTGTTTTGGGGGCCAAATTGGTGGAAACCATCAGAAATAGCTATTTCAATTATTTCACATGAAATACAATAAATGAACGGCCAACATTTATGCAGGTATGTCCAACAGAATAATAAACCCATGTGACAAGGACTTTCCAGCGTTTTTGGCTTTGAAACCCGCATCTGGTAAGCGGTTGTCTGGAGATGTTGCCATTTTGTAATGATTATATCTCAGTATGATCATTACTGTGTTTAAAGCCTCTAGCTCGACCAGATTCACACAACACAGCTAACTCACCCACTCGGCAGGGTTAGGGTTCCTGTGTCACGAACAGCTATTCTGCTATGTCAATGTAGGTACCTTCCTAGTTATACCACCTCCCTTGTCCCGCCAGTCCGTCTAGGCGATTTATACCTGCTTCTGTTGATAATCGTGAATCCCTCTGATGAGACACCATATGAAAGACAAACAAAAATTGAACACAATACTCCAAAAAAATGTATCCAACGAATTTCGAGTGTGGTCAGGTGAGTGTGGCTATTACGTGGATTAGGTACCTGATCGGAAAACGAAAAACGGAGTTATTGAAAAAATAGTCTATTTCCACTAATACACGAAAAACGCAAAAAACACTGTTATACCGGTTTCGGTGATCAAACCATCGTCAGTAACACACAATAACTTAAAATAACACAATAAAGTTATTGTGTGTTACTGACGATGGTTTGATCACCGAAACCGGTATAACAGTGTTTTTTGCGTTTTTCGTGTATTAGTGGTAATATACTATTTTTTCAATAACTCCGTTTTTCTTTGAAATGGGTTTCCACGATTTATTCGCGAGTGATTTAGTTCACCTGATCGGAAGCTATCTATTTGAATTCAGAGCACTTATCAGGACTTTTTCGTTAGAAGCTGCTTGCCCCTCAAGCCACCAAACGCATACAGGTATCATACCTACTAACCCATGCGGTGCGCTGAACAGTATCAGTTTTGATAAATCATGTATGTGCTATATTGAGTATGTGTGACGGTATGAAGCCACCACCTCTAACCCTTCCTTCTTGATCCTGATTGCAGTCTTCCAATCTTCCAACATTCTGGGTCATACTATTCATGATATTATATTTGTTCAAGTCTCATTCAAATTGAACCATCGATATGTGATTGAAATTTGGCCCTCCACAGTGACTCGTAAATCCTGGAAATTACGAAGGTCCGCGCGTTCATATGGAACTACCTACCATTCATGTGTTGGACTACCCTCTATTCTCTGTATGTATTCAACACATTTCGGAAGGAGCAGGAGGAATTTGGGAAGGAGCAACTTTTCATATTTCTGTCAGTATAAACCGGAATCAGTAGCTTTTCAGTAGAATTCAGAGATACCGTATCTTTAACTCAGTCTCACAGCATACCTATTCGTAGCGGTAAAGAAATGCAGCCTTTGAAACTTCTTCCCAGATAGATAGTAGGCCTGAAGAAGATACCCTATCAACTCTTCGAAATTTTCAACTGAGTAGTTCGCCTTCTAGGGGTTAGCTAATTGTTTCAAGTCAATAAAACTCTTTTTCGCATGGTCTCATTCATTTTTGTTAAAATTATTTTTCAGCCAAATTAAACCTTTTTTCAGCAAATAAAATTTGTCCATACTACACTTCTTCTAATGAACGGAAAATACTGTATCGTCCAATTATCATTAGGGACCTAATCAAGCACAAAAAATTAGTCAACCATGATTCATGATTGGAAATCGCACCTTATAAACCACTTCGAAGTATTCTCATAATAATGAGTATACCTATTTAGATATGGGATGACAGAGTGATGGACACATTCAAGTCGTGTAATTTGTATATACATAATTAAAAGAAATGAGTCTTTACAGTTATTATTATTGTTCACAGATGAAGGGTTACAATTGGTCAATAAATAAATATGGTAGATACCTATCGTCATGATGAAAACGGAATGAGCACACTTTGATCTGAAGATAACTTTACAAAACTTATAAAATACAATGATAAGAGTACATCCATATCAGTCATTATACCTTGTTTGAAGAAGCTATAAACTTGTTTCTTTTACATTACATCAACTCCGAAAAATAGTGTTATATAAATCTAGTAAAACAAGAATTAGGATTTGTTTTTGTGGAATGAGAAAAAAGATGGAAGAGACACATCTTCTAGTTATTTTTGTAAATTTACGAACATTAACAGAGAAACATTTATGTAGTTTATCCTTATTATACAAGTAGAGTGATCTACAATCATATTAAGTGAATTATAGTGGTGCTCAAGTTTTATTAAAAATTACTCTAAAAAGATACCAGTTCGGAAGAGTTTCTTTACTAGAAATATAATTTCATCTGAAAGCACGATGACTTTTTATACGACAATGAGCCATAGTAATCTAATTAGTCCTTCTCATTTATAATGAGCATTTCACAGTCATTGAACAATTAAATGGACCCTTGAAGTGAGTTCAAAATAATCCTTCATCTTGATCCTCTATTATTGAATATCATTAGTTTATTTTTAATATACTAACTCTTTATCATATCAAAATATAGAGTAATAGAGATGGCAGGAGATACTATTAATGTTTCATCTTTTGGATCGCAAAAGGAAATTAAGAATAGCTCGACAGAAAATGGGTCCATGCTCGGATCATTTAACGAATAATCGTGGAAGTCCACATTGGAATGAGTACCTACCTATATTAATAATTTATAAGAGTGAAAAAATATGGGATGTGGGAATCCGCGAACGCAAACAATAATTTCTATTCAATGAAAACCAAGCTCTGGCATTTTAAAAACAATCAACAATAGTTAGGGGACAGTTTTGTTCGAACTTTCGTTTTATTGTTGTTCTATTATTCTATTAAAGGCGTTAGTAAGAATAATTCCCACCTGTGATGTCAGATGGAGGGTAGGTACAGATGCGATGGCTCCCGAAAAAATGTTATCATTTTAAATTATGACCAAGTTCATTCGAGTCTACCACCACCCTCGCTGTGGTTGTTTACTTGACGTGACGAGTGTTGATGGACATTTCATGAATCCATCAGTCATATTGGTCATCACTACAGGCGAAAAAGAAATGCGTAATTTATTGAATAAGCTCACTTAAGAAATCTACTACACAAAGTCATCGTACACTTGAAATCGAATCAGATGTCAAATCTAAAAAAAATATAGATTTTTCATAGCAGACGTGTTCAATGTCCATAATAAATGAAAGAAAGAAGTCAAATCAACAATTTACTATTGAAACAGTGTGAATGATTCAAGCTAGTGCGGTTTTAGTTATATACCTATCGCATTTTCATTCCGACGACGAAAATGCAGATTAGTATGTAGTTTAATGAAGCTGTACAAAAGTAGAAGAAACATATTCTGCGTATTACATACATCAAAACAGCCACATTACGGGAACGACAAAGAAAAACAGATTTGAGAGGTGCTGGGTAATATGGGGAGCGCAACAGAACTTATTAGTTTTCCTAAGTTATAGACCACATCAAAACACCACATCAAACCCTACTATTTGTGTTTAAACGGGGAAAAATGGAGCGTAAAATGGTTAATGGGAGGGTAATATGGGGAAAATATGCATTTTCCAAACATTTGTCGAATTTCAAAGGCGACATGTGTAACACACCTTGGTGTGATTGGAGTTGTAATATTTTGAGCTTTGAAACGGATACCGGAATTTCGAAGATTAATCCAAACAATTTATGAATGTTTCTAAAAAAAATTGGCACATGTCAAGAAACACATCAATGACATTTATTCTCATCGTTTCAGGTGCAGTACCAATCGAAAATCGGTATCTACATATGATTGTCTCATTTAACATATTCCAACAGCGTCGGTTTCACTTCAACGGTTCAATTATTTTTTGGGGAAGATTGTTCCAAGTTAGAACTAAGTTATAACACACTTTGGAGATTCATTAAGAAGTCAAGCGTATAATGGGTGCCTAGTAATTACAGAATACCTATCGTCTTTATCTAGAAGACATAATCATTCCCCTCATCTCCACCACTCTAAGGTTTTATATACTTATGTATGATTGCATTAATGTGTCAATAGAATTATTTCTAGAGAATAATATAAAATGTTTGCAAGATTTTTTCACAATAAATTGTTTTTCGCATTGGAAAGTCTATTGTGTGACAATAATTTTTTTTTGAAAATAGAAAGAGACAGTTTATTTATTAGGGAGTGAGCCCTAAAAAATTGAATTCGTTTAAACTATGCATGACAAAGTATGTATTATATTTGTTGATAAAAACGTGTCAAAGTACTTGAAAAAACTACTATTACATTACTTAGAATTGGTGAAATGGTTCTTATTATTGTGTTGGTATCGGAGAAGGAATATAATTTAATTCCTTTAATTCTGCCTACTGTGTCCATACCTCGAACTTTGAATTTTGCAGTACAATATTTTTATAATTGACAAGTGAGAGGTTTCTTAGTAAGTGCTAAAAATTATTATGCTTCCATGTCTTCAGCGAGTAGTTGAAACTGTTCCTGACCTGCAACATAATTCACAGCAGGTACGATAACACAATACCGTTAAAGTGTAAGTATTACTTGATATATTGAAATTTAGTAAGCACCAAGCGTATGATAACTTGAAAAAGCCTATATTTTGTAGATACACATATGTATATGGATGATACGGCGATGGCGTACGGCGACGGCGGAAGACATTGCATTTTTGGAATCTGCACACCTTGAAACGTAAAAGAAAAAATTTTGAGGGGGTATAACAAAAATGTTTGCTGAGCGAATGCATAGGAGTATTATTCACAGAATAATAAACCAGAACGTTACAAATCGATTTCTCCACTAATTTACGATGTTTTGAACCCCGTGTTTTGGTTTTCTTAACCGTCTGAAGTTTCAGTCTTTCTTAACCGTTTGAAGGGATCACCCTGTATATTTGCCGAATGTATCTACAAAAATATAATATATTATCTACTTCATTTTCGGTCTAAAAAATTCGTTCTTTCGCACAGAGGCTCTGTTCGGGCCCTAATTGAGTCCCGGAACTTTTCAGCCCAATCGGAATAAACCCATTTTTTTTTTTTAAGGGCGAGAAGACCAAATATGAAGTTGATTTTGACCACAGTGAGAATTGAGGTTTTAACGAAGTTTCAAAATCAACGAAGGCCCCAAAATTAATTTTTTATGAGTCAAAAACCAGGGAATTTGTCTGAAATCACCATAAATTTGTATAATAACACTAGAAGTAGTATCAACAGGTGAATCAAGACAATTAAATGGCACTATCAACGATAAAGATATTTTGTAAAAATAATAAGACCCTTATTCGTGTTTTTGGGGCGCCAAAATTGGTGGAAACCATCAAAAATAGCTACGTTGCACATGAAAGACACAATAAATGAACAGCCAACATTTCTGTAGGTATGTCCAATAGAATGATAAACCCATGTGACACGGACTTGGCAGCGTTTTTCTCGTCTATTTACTAATGTTTTTCTATTTTGGACCCCATTTATGAAAACAACGGTAGATTTCACGATATATCCGACCACCATCATTTCCTAGAGTTCACAAAAAGTGCGTTTATGTTTTTTTTTAAACTTACACAAAACAAGAAAATGACCATTCTATGAAAACATTGAAAAACCAGTAGGTGTACTGAAAATAACTCTAGCATTTTGCGAATCTCCTCACAACTTCTCCTGAATCTCGGCTTTACAGCGGTGTACTCAATTTTATTTATACAGTGACAATTAGGGGAGAAAAAGGACAGTATATCTAATAAAACGTGGGTTTTTCGCCAAAATCAAGGGTTTTGCATGTATCACGACTCCCTCAACACTTGAGATGTTAGGTGTTGACTTCCACAAAAGTTTCTCCACAGAATCAAATGGTGATGGTATAGAATACCTACTCTTCAAGAACATTCAGGTAGACGGCCACCTGATCTGTACCTCGTCACCCGCTCTCGCCAAAACTTTGAAAAATTACCAACAGAACAACGGCTGAAACCTAAAATAGAAACGTACAGAATTGATTCCAGACCTTCAACATGGTATGGAACTGCTCTCCTCTTGTGCGACCTGTTGTGCTTCTTAGTGAACAATAAGGTGGCCTATTGTGCTTCTTTGTGAACAATAAACATGAATTAATCTAAAAACTAGCCCCTCAAACTGCAGGCTGTTCATCAAATCAAACCGGGGAAAAGCTGCCCCTATGCTCCCATGATGAGCTATCAAAGTGTTCAGCGCACAGTACATTTCGTCAGCTCATTAAAAAAAGTAATAATTTGCCGAACTGTTAATTAATAATTGACTCCTTCCATCTAGAGCACGTAGCACGTAAGTCTTAGTTGACATGATAGTCTTCAGCACTTACTTTTGTTGTAAATAGAAGCCCGTTCCACTAATTTCCAGAGACCCACTGCTCATCTAACTCTTTGGGAGATTATTTTTCCGATTTGTGAAACAATCTGCAGAATAATACTGCATCTGTTTACCACAATATTCAGCCGCGAAAATACTGATTTTTTTAAGCAAAAAAATTAAGTACCCCAGAATTGTCTGAGAGGATATTTACTAACTTTCCAAATAGTTGGCAAGTTGTTGGTCTTTTGCCTCCAATGCCAGAAGTCTGGGAGTATTTCCAAAGTTGTCAATGAGGGAGAGTGAAGCTCCTCCAGCCACAAGCATGCAGCAAATACTTCTGTGCCTGTTGCTGGCTGCCTTATGAAGAGCGGTTTGACCTCTGAAATTGAGGGAAGTTGTTACCTACTTTATTTCAAATTCATTACGTACCTATAATAGGGTGTATGAATGAAAGAACGAATGATACCGTTCTTGAAGATTTAACGTCGTAGGGGTCCCTTTAGTGTTAAAAGTAACAAGAGTTAGATTACGTATTGAAAGAAACATGGTGCGACACAATCGTGTGAGTGGATTAGAAGGAACTGTAAAATGTAAAGCTACCACTAGGTGTATTTACTTCGTGCACAATGGTCAATCAATATCCATCTATTACCTATTATTTCATGCACAGATAAGATACCCACTCTGTTTTGACTATTAAACGTGATGCGACAAACTGATACTACCTAGTTAGGATAACAGAACTTCAAATAGTTTAAAAAAAAATGTAAAGTGAACCGTCTAAATTTAAATGCTTCTTGTGATACCAAAATAAACCTGCATTTACATTTACTTTTTTTTACATTTACATTAGCTGGCTTCCGCAGGAACGCTATGGAGGAAATAGGACAGTTAACCCAGTGGATTAAAGATGAATACCAACAGCACCAGAGTACTCTTGCTGCGCTGGTCGATTTTCGCACTGCGTCTGATCGGATTCGGAGGGGGAGGGGGGAATCCTTCCCACACATTTGGCAAGCGTGATTCATTAGGCCTCATTGGGCAAAATCGTATTTTTGTATGGGCAACACATTACGTGGAGGGAAGGGGGAAGAAATCACATGTATTCTCCATCTCATTACATTTAACTCAAGTACCTACTTACCATGTAACTTCCAGGTTATCATACATAGTAACTGAATAACCACTCAAAAACAGAAAATTCACTGTCTCTAAAACTGCTTACGTTGGTGAATTCATTTTTAATTTTTAGAAAGATAGATATAATATACGGATCTTCTCTTTATGGAACCCATCATATCGGGTAGGCGATAAACCAAAGGACTCACAAGCAGCGGCAAACTAACATTTTACCAATGAAATCGCTGAATAATATCTTTCTTACTTTTCATTATCAGCCATATTCAAAATAGAATGAGGAGAGCTTGCTATCAAGTATTTTACTACATCCTTATATCCATTCTGTGCACTGTAGTGCAAAGCAGTTTGCCCAGTTGAGTCTATAGATAGAAGAGAGTAACCATGCCCATGCAGTTCTTTCAGCTGAAAATAAGCGAGTTTGAAACAAGTTGTATTAGATTAAACTGAAAAAATTCGGTAAGAATTGTGAGTATGCGTTAGGTGAATTAAAAGTGAATAAAATACATTCTTCAAAAATTCATCGATTCTCGAAATAATTATAACTAAATTTATGCATTACAACACCAAATAATGAGCACCAGCATTTTTTGGTAACATCTATTTGATCGTGTGTATTTATTTTTTTGTTTTGTTCCAGGGATGTAATTGCTCATAATAATCTATTCAAGAGTAGCAGTTCAATAAAAAAACTTCTCTTTTTGTAGCTAAAATCGTCCAATGTTTGCTAAAAAATAGTTCCAAATGGGATATAAAACCGGTTCAACGTCTTGACCACATAACGCGTGAAAGGATGATTCTGGTACCAACAACGTGCATTTCTATATTTGTCAAAGAAGGAGCCGGGGTGCCCGAGGGGGCTACACAGCGTCCGATCTTTATATTCCCGTTTGGGATAAAAGTTCGAGACTTCTCTGGTTTTTGTCTCGGGCGGGCACCACTGCAAGCTTTGAAAATCTTGTATGTGCTTACCCGACCAACGATTAGCTCTTCACCTCTGATTAGAATCATGTGAAGCTTACAGAGACTGAAGGTTAAAAAAACCAAAAAAAACAACGAGACAGTGCTTTAAATCTTGCGAATAAAAACTTCCTCCGGGTTAAAAAAAAAAAAATAAAAAAATAAAAAAAAAACAGCCGTAAAAATATGTTCAGCTGGATGAGACAGATCATATCGGAGGCAGTAAATTGGAATTGAATCAACAAGCTATGCAACTATAGTTGAACTCAGTACGAAGGAACTATAGAAGTACACAGAAGAAAACACAGATACACAGGTATACAAGCCACTCATCGTTATTTTTGTTTCAAACGACAGTCTGCACAACCATTCTTTCCACGAAAGTATCTTGTGTAAGCACGTCTATTTAGATCGAGCAATTCAGATGCTGATTGCCAAATACGCATAGATAGGTTTATTACAACTGCTACATATAGTAGGTATACATATTTTAATGAGTTAAGGCACGGAATTAGTAAAACGATAAACGATTATATCGTGTACAAAACTTGAAAAACTCGAATTCTAGACTAACTACCAAAATATAGCGTCCTGGTGGCTTTAGGAACAACAGACATGCTTGCAAACCGTAGTAAGGGTTCTACTCACTCAACACTTCTCCCTTCTCCCTTCTCTCTCTTTTGCTCCATCCCACAGTAAGTAAAGGTGTAAGCCTGTCCGAGTGAACTAAACACCAAACAGCTCGAGAATTACTGATACTAAAGACAACGTCGTTAAGTCGTTTTACAATCGTTCACAATCGAGTCAACTACTGTCATCACGTACCGGTTGCCTTGGTCTATGAGAGGGCGGTGGGGCCCAAATACATCCATCCACTGCGATGAGCTGAATGGGTACCCACAAGATGAAGGCTGGATCCTGGGTACTGCAGGATCTCCCACAGGCATTGAAGTTTGGGGTTTCGTCCTCCAATTCTTTGGGGGTTATAGTGCCATACCTTATCTCCCTCCAGGAACAGGGGTCTTACAGCCTTGAAATCATATCTATTCTACATATCTTTGGCCTGATACCTCAAATTTCTTGCAGTGATATGGGCCTGATTCAGCCGTTCTCTCAAATCCCTAGTATATTCATGCACTTCACTCCCACCTGGTTGTCTCCCGAACAACAAGTCCAAGGGCAGGGTCAATTCACAGCCAAACATGATGCAGGGGTGAGCTTACCCTGTGGCTGCATGTTCCTAAGCCGTATAAGCGAGAAGCATTGCCGGTAACTGGATGTCCCCGTCCCCCGTCCTCAACCAATGGAGTCTCTCTACCATCTCATCGTTATGTGGGTGCAGCGCCGTGGTTCAAGTTTTCTTTGCCCCCAGCTGCTGCAGGACACCTTAGAAGAGTGTGGATTCGAAGTTCCGACCCTGGTCGGAGTGAAGCTCTTTGGGTACACCAAACCTCGTGACTACATGATCCACCAAAGCGCGTGTAACAGTCTATGCTTGCTGATCCTTTAATGGAATTGCCTCTGGCCACTTGGTAAAAAAGACAACTACTGTCATCACATAAAGGTTGCCCTGGTCTGTGAGAGGGAGGGGCCCAAATACATCTACTGCGATGCGCTGAATGGGTACCCACAAGATGAAGGCTGGAGAGGGGCTCTATTCGAATTAACACCTTGACACCTTCCACACTGGGTACAAGCTCTACACCAACTCCATACATCCTGATGGATCCCCACCCAGTAGAACTCTTTACGGAGGAGGGATAGTGTCTGCTTCTCTCCCATGTTTGCTGGCTTTTGGAATACCTCTTTCTGGCTGGCCTGAGGAACTGCTAGCTGAGGGCGTATCCTCTTCCCATCTCAACTCTCCCAGCACCGGTGCAGGATCCCCCTCTTGCAGAAACAGTGAGTCAGAAACAGGATGACCGCTGGACAGGCATAGGCTAAAACAGACTCATTCTTTCCCTTCCTGCACTTGCAATATTACTGCTCCTAGAGCTACATTGCTGGCATCAGCGTCCGCGAGAAAGGAAGTTCTGGGCGGGCATATGCCAAAATTGGTGCATCCTGCAATTTTTGCTTTGCTGTCTCAAAGGCTTGGGTGCAGTCCTAGTTCCATTGCAATTCTACCTAATGGCTCTGTACCTGGTACAGGGGCTTCATCATTTCGGCAAGTTGGTGGACGAATACTCGGTAATAGCAGCAGAAACCAGTAAATGCTCTTATGCCCTTGATAGTTTGTGGAAAGGGCCAATTCTGCTCAGCTCCACCTTTTTGTGATCTGCCTTGATACCCTCCATTGTCACCATGTGTCCCTAATACATCGCAGCCTCTCACAGGAATTCACACTTCTTACAGTTTAACTTCAGCCCTGTACCTCTAATCAGAGAGAATACTTCATGTAGATATTGCATGTGTGTGTTAAAGATCTGGGTATGTATAAGAATGTCATCAAGATATACCTCAACCACTCCTTTGTCAGATCAGTGACATCAGTAGCTTCCTCATGATCATCTGGAAGGTGGCAGTGGCGTTTGGCCAAACGGCATTACTGTAAATTGCCTCAAGCCCTGGCTAGTACAACACACCATCTTAGTCCTGGCTTCAGGATGGAGATGAACCTGCCAGTAGCCACTCTGGAGGTCCAGAGTGGTAAATTAACTCCCTTAACTCCCTTTAAGACGCTGGAGTGTCTCGTCAATGCCTGGTAGGGGGTGTGAACACTTAACTGGTACTGCATTCATAATCCCCTAATCCATCAGCCAAACCAATGCAGCCTCTAATCAATGCAGAAGTGCCAATACCCCAGCTTTTTCTTCATCATTACTACTGGGTTTGCCATGGACTCGAGGACCCCTCCATAACTTCAATTGCCAGCATATCACTTAACATGTCATTCATCATCTGCTGATTTGTTGGAGAGGCACAGTGAGGGTGCTGCTTTATGTGTGGGTGATTGTTAACATCTATGTGATGTTCTCCTTTGTTACAACATCCCAACTTCAACATGTCACCGGTAAAGACATCTTCATAGCATTTCAAAAATTTCCTGAACAGATGGTGGTGATGAGAACCATACACGTACTTCCTGACAGATACATAGCTTTAATCGGCCCCAGCAGTTTGGGTTCTTGGAGACCACTCAGTACGTAAACTAGCTTTACATCCGCTTGGAAGGGAATTCGCCCACCATACTGAATACAGTCTGCCCCGAAACTGATGGTGCCTTGACCCCCATCAATGATGCAGGCAAATGTCAGCCACTAAACAATTATGAACCCTGACTTGGCCATCCACCAGCTTCAGGAAAACACGGGATTTGTCCGGGGCTTGAATTGTTGAGTCTGACAACATTTGGAGGAGACCAGCAAAAGGCTCTGAATCTATGGTCTGGATGCCACACAATTCGGATTAACTATAGTCACAGTTGCCCCAGTGTCCACAATCATCTTGCATGGGCACTCTTCGATGGCACCATTAAGAACGATTGAGGCGTGATCTATCTGGTATACATGTCCAACGGTTAAGGGAGAACCCAGCCCAAGGTTTACGATCTCTCCCCTGCTGCAAGCAGACAGAGAAAACCCCCTGAGAGGTGACTGTACAATCAGTCAGAGTCCTTGGATATGCCCAAGTTCCTGTTGCACCTACAGGTGGAGGCGAGTGTTCTAGCTCATTCTACCAACTTAGCAGGTTGGTTCCCGAGTTTTCGGTTTCCCACAAAACTCACATGCTGGTGCCTATCCAGATGGTCCCCGAACCATCTGGGAGGGCACCTACCCACAGTAACTGGTTCAATTCCAGCGCCTGGTAATCAACCACGACCACCATGATGCCAACCGCATTCAGGGGGTAGGCAGGTGACACTTTGCCTAAGCGGTGTGTTGGTTGCCTGGGGCTCCCCCTGCCTGTGATGGGCAAGATCCCAGTTGCCTGGCTTTGCCGCATCCCCAGAGTCCAGACCAGTCGCAGGACCGCTAGCAGAGAATGTAGCTTTGTAGCTGCCACTTTACCCCTGCTTCCAGGGGAGGGAGGTGTTCTGACTATCCTTAGGGCTCATAATCCCCTCAGATCAGTGTCGAGCAACACACTTCGGCGCCTGGTCCCCCCAGTTGATCTATCTGGTATATCGAAGGAAACCGAATTAGCCCAGTGGGGCTCTTATCGGGCCCTCCCTCAGAAGAGGGAGAGACTCCACCAGACGGGGTAGTAGCGCCCGCCTGGCTCCACTCCCTAGCGACCGCGACCAAGGGGGCGAACCCAGCAACAACCAGGAGGGAAGAGAGGACCCCGCCAAGCTGGGCCACAGCCCGGCACCGCAAGGGGAACAAGAGGCGCCCCGCACTAGCGGTCAGAGAAGGCACGGCCCAGCATGGCACAACCCCGACGCATCCCGCGCGAGGGTTGTGCCATGTATGCATGTATGCCATGTACGCATCCCTCTATCTGGTATAGAGGGATACCTAGATCTTCAACCTCACTCCCCTCCATACTTATCCCATTGAGCTGCTGTGGTCTCTGTAAGCCTTCCAACTTCCGGCCAGCAAAGTTGGTGGCTACTCGTTTCCTGACGCCCTATACTTGCATTCCCAACGGAAGTGGCCTGTTTTCCCACACTAGACTAACTACCTGGTTCTAGACTAACTACCAAAATATAGCGTCCTGATGGCTCTTAGGAACAACACACATGCTTGCAAACCGTAGTAACTGTTCCATCCACTCAACAATATATATTTATGTCATGTAGGTATGTGGGTCACATACAAAGTTATGTTGAAGACACGATACAAAGAGTGAACGGCGCACGTTCATATCTCACAACTGACTTTCTTTTTAATTGATTACAGTGATGATTCATTCCAATAAGTGATTTCATTTAACCTTCTTCAATATGTATCCACATCTGTTATAATAACAGCACATCAGCAGATGTTGTATGCGTATGTGACGCTGTAGATACCTACCTTCCTGATAATTACGTTAGCCTTGAGGATTCCCACAATGAGAAACGGTAACCAATACTGGAAATGGGTGCGCAAACCTAATACCTGCAGGGATAGTCCCCAAGTCGTTTATTTTGAGGAAGTAACTACTCACAGTGTTGCATAACAGTTGAAGCGATTGTTACAACAAGCATGCAACTCAACTGGTAGCAGCAACATTTTGAGAAAATTTCAGGCAAACGAGAAGCGTAGCGGTTTTTCAGATGTAGTGTGGCACTAAACGGACTCATTATTGTTGCTGGAGTGCGTGTAACTTACTTTCTTGATGTCCCCAGCTTTGGCTGCTTTTACCACGCCATCAGTAGTCTTCTCCAAAAGGTTGCTGAAAGCAAAAATCAATGATATGTCGTCGTGTCTAAAGACAGAAGTAAGTTTCCGGAAAGAAATCGATCAAATTCACATTGCTTCTTAATGTTCTAAATAAATAACAGGTATTATGCTGTCTTCATTGAGCTGATGTCAAATAACACATTTAAACGTCTCACGAAAACCTCTGTTGTAACACGTATAGATGACAATGGAATCGTGCATATAGACTCACCTATAATTGAAGTATCCTACTCCAAATAATCTGTTATTTAAAAGGCTGAGCATGCAAAACGATCAAGAACAGTGTGAGTACATGAGTACTAATAGCGTAAAACGAAGTTTCGGTAGGTATTGGAATATGAGGAGGAATAAGGAGATGCATAGACGTAAGATGAATAAACAGAACTTGGAGATAGATTGCAAAGAAAGGCTACAAATGGATTTAGCGGGTAAAGGTACCAACCAAAAATGACCGTTATTCCGTCTTAATTTGAATTTTCACACAAGTTTTGCTAATGGAAAAACTGAAGTTAAATATGAATTGAATTTTGACACCCCCTCCCCCCCCCCCCATTTCTACATCCATCGGTGCCTGATTGCGGTTCTCTTGCCCCTTTCTCCTGGGCGGCTCTTTCGTAGTTGTTCACTGGAAATTACCACAAACCACGAAGCCTTTTAAAATGATAATTAAATCCTGAAAAGGACGTTTTTCCGATTCAAGGAAATTTTCTATTACGTTAGATTCAATAGTTACTTAAGTCGGAATGTTTAATGCAAACATTTAATGAAGGTGGCACATGTATTATAACCAAAATTACGAACGGTTTCAGTCGATGCATAATATATTTTTCTGTCTTTTTCGAGTGGGTAGTGAACAATACTAACAGAATGCACGAATTCCTATGTTTTACAAGTTTTCTCAGCTAGCTACATTTTCTTGTGGTGCCTAGTAATATGTTGAAGCCTTAATAAAGTATTAATGGTTTTGAATGCATACCTAATAATTTTGATTATCTGTTGGTGGTAATTTTTAAGGAAACTATGAATTGTATTGTTGCGTTGGGGAAACCTACTCCGAATGCAAGCTGCTCTTGTAAGCCACATGGCATGCACACTGCCAGCATGCTTACATACAGACGCCACCAATAGATATTTCAAAGTTATACTTATTTACTTTGTACCTGATGTAACCAGTTTCAAACGTGGTTATATCTCTGACCGCAGGTTGATCTTTTCTTTCAATATTGCAACCTCCTGACGGCCCATCCACTCGGCTATCATTAACTTTAATTGCCACAGGAACCTCATCACTTGGACTAAAACAAAAGAAACCGATTCTAGTGACTACAACTGGTGTACCATTACCTATTGCCTATATATAGGCCTATACGAGTATATACTGTTACCTAGTGTTGTCTCATATATTTATATATATATGAGACAACACTTTAAAAAATGAAATGAAAAAATAAATAAAGTAATTTGGGTATCAAGAACAGATTCAAGTAGAAAATTACGAGGGGGAACTTTTACAAGAACAGTGAAAGCTATTTATTTCATTTTCAATGAGATAGCCACGTAGGAAAAGTACTTGGAAAAAAACTATATGGGTGCCAATAGAATGGAAATCCAAGAATTTGTAACAACTGAAGGAGTTCCTACTAAACAGAGATAGAAATAGAAAAAAGTAGAGAATTATTTCAAATTTGCTACGAATTTACGTTCAATCAGTTGAAAAGTGGTAGGTAATGGTAGTATAGAGTGGACAAAGTCCGTGATAGACAGTGGACAAAGTGAGTTCCACTTACCTCCACTCAGGCGTGGTCTCGTCGACTTGGCTGGATGGACTTTGGCGTGTAGAAGCCATAGAAGTGAAGGTGGAATCCTCATCTGGTGTGGCCACCGTTTGATCCAAGATGTACAGTGCATCGCTTGCTATATCACTCAAGTAGTGAAGGTGCTCCTGGGCTCGGTCAATCCTGAAGAAACGTTCTGCGGTACACGCTTGAAAAAATGAAAGGATTTGTGAGTTTGTGGTGCACTTTGCTCTGGTTGTTTTAGTGTAGGGAATGAGATTGTTTCCGTAACTCTGTCTTGAGGAAGGCCAGCTTTTTGAACTTGCATGTTGTACAAAGGAATAGAAGTAGAATAACGTAGTAATGATTTAGGTTTGTAGTAAACCAGAAATTATTATAAAATTTTGTTGGGTATACACTATGAACGGAATTATCTGAAACTATCGTGATTTTGCAGCCTTGAACTGTATTGATGATATTTCAAAGGCATTATCAGTTATCTGACTACTTGGATGGGAATGTTTTGAATATTGGGATTTCTTGACCAAGTAAAAGTGGATATTCAAAATAAGAACATTTCATTCGAATTTATCCAAAATAAGGATGAATGGAGAGAAAGATAGAAAAGTGAGTTGATAAATAATGATGACAGCAGTAAAACATGTAGGTAACATAGATAACTGCGAGTCCACCCTCTACAGGCGTTATCACATCCTAGCTACGTTTTTATTAGACTGAGTTTTGATGGTCTGCACACAGGTAGTTCCACATTATCTGCTTTCAATCAGCGTTAAACTCATGATCTCATCATTACAATAGTGGCACAGTTGATCAGTTTATAGGGTTATTAGGATTTTCGGGGATTCGGTAAGGTCTAGGTCTAGAGCAGGGGTTCCCAACCTTTTTGCACCTGCGTACCACTTGACTTTTTGAGAAATTTTGGCGTACCACCAGACCTTAATATTTTAATAAACTTGTAATATCTACTCTTCTAAAAGTGTTCAAAGGCTTTTTGAATTAAATTCCTGAAAAAAACTGCATATTTAATGGTTAGATATTTGTTTATTTATAATAACATGCTTATAATAGAGGAGAAATAAAAAGATTAAAATGGTAATTACCCTATTTGGGTCTAAAAACATACTAATATAACATTAGTACAAACTCAGCAAAAAATTAATCATCATCATACAACTTTTATAGTCTTTAGTGCGAAACTTGTTGTTGTTTGCCTGTGATTAAAATATCAACATTAGGAGTAATGGAACTTATCTTCACTCTTAAGTCATCTTCAACACTTATTCTGCTTCTATGTTTATTTTTTATGTACAAGAGTTCAGAAAATCCACATCACCCACGCGTACCACCTGAAACGTTCCCGCGTACCACCAGTGGTATGCGTACCACCGGTTGGGAACCCCTGGTCTAGAGCATAACAACAGACCATGGAGAGCATCGCGCAATACCACGTAGAATCAGGGAGAACTTTGAAAATAAAAACAGATTCACTCAAGTCAAGAGTTTGATTTGAAATGGAAAAATTTAATTTAAAAAGTTTAATTATAAATTTAAAAATTGTAATTTGAAAATAAGAAAGTCTAATATGCAAACAATATATACTTATATATATGTGTATTATATATATGAGTATATAATATATTATATATTTAGGGGCCATACGCATATTACGTAATGCACTTGTGAGGGGGGGGGGGGGAGCATTACACTGCGTTATGTAGGGGGGGGGGGGGGGGCATCTTTACGTAGGAAAATCTTTAAAATAAAATTATTCATTTATTCACTTTACAAATACAACTTTAAAATGAAAAACGTATCACTTGATATTATACGTATATCAACATCATTTTTGTTTAATTTTAGCTTGGATGTTTTTATTTTCCTTGAAAACATAGCTTTTTATATTTGTTTGATGACATCATACGGCTGTTTACCGTTTAATACTCAGTAATGGTAATTTACTGTTTAGCATTTGTAACCAAAAAGTTTTTTTTACAGCTTAAATATTTTATAGGATTGTTTTTATATTTAACTGACGAATTCAGTTTTGTGATCTCACCTTGGAACTTGAAAAAAACTATTTATTATGAATTTATTAGGTTTTATTTATCTAAATTTGTTACCATAAACTTGTTTAGTATGTATATTAGTTACAACTTCAGTTTGTTACGTTTAGTGGGTTGAAAATGACGAAAAAATACGTTACGTAATATGTGTATGGCCCCTCATAATGGCCATAAAAGGTTATGCCTAATATAATACCTATAACTTATTATTATACCCTTTCTTACTTGCATGCGCTGCAATGTCACCCAAAGAAGGAAAGTGTTGGTTTCAAATTTGTTTACTGAAGCGCTTTAGGATACATCCCCCCCCCCCCCCCCTTGTGATGCGTAAAAGAAATCAGGTTTCCCGACGCGTGAGCCACATACCATGTGTGAAAGACTCGCTCGCCTGATAGTAAAATGTTTCTACTAATTCAGAAACCTTCGTGGGCATGCGCACAACAACTCACCAATGTTTCATCGCACTCTGATGAATGGCATATGAACGCATAAGGGACAAAGTGAGCATGAAAGAAAGAAACATTCATTTTTATACTGGTATAATATAGAAGATGGCCTCCATCAATCCGACCAAGTCCTAATTTAATTTCAACGACATAACTACAGGGCAATTCCTGATAAGCCCAAGAAAAAAAACCGAGTGAAACTTCAAACGGAAAAGAATGCCGAAACACGGGGTTCTAAACATCGTAAATTAGTGGAGAAATCAGGGTTCGAAATGTTTTCGTCAAAAACCCGTTATTTCACATGAACCCTCGATTTTCTCCTCTATCTACTCATGTTTCTCTATTTTTGAAACATTTTTAAAAACTGCGTTAAATTTCACGTTATATTCGATCATCAGTATTTCCTAGAGCTCACAAAAAATATGCTTTAAAGCCCAAACTTACACAAAATAAGAAAATGACGATTCTGTGAAAATTCGAAAAATCAGTAGGTGATCTGAAAATTCTAGCACTTCGCAAATCTCCTCAAAACTTCTCCCAAATCTTTGCTATCCAATGGTGCACACAATTTCATTTCTACAGCGACATTTAGGAGAGAAAATGGAGTGTGAAACTCAAAAAACATAGAATTTTCGCCATAACCAAGGGTTTTTGCTTGTAACACGACTCCCTGAAGTGAGCTATAGGAAATGCTGATGGTCGGATATAAAGTGAAATTTATCAAAGATAGAAAAACGTGAGAAAGTAGAGGAGAAAATCAAGTTTTTGTGTGAAATAACGGTTTTCTGACAAAAAAAACTTCAGAAATCGACATCTCCAGCAATTTACAATGTCTGGAACCCCGTGTTTTGGCAGTCTTTTCCGTTTGATATGCCGTTTCACTTAGTTTTTTTCCGGACTTAGGAATCACCCTGTATAATGAATTCAAGCATAGAAGTAATAATGAATTCAAGCATAGTAGAAAATTTTCAAACTGTGCGTACTGTACCCAGTTGTATCAAAGGGACTATCGGTCGTCAGGGATGTTTACGCAGGAAGAATTGAATACTGGTAATGGCCAAATGTATACCATGGGTACATGGATTTTAGGAAGATGAAATATCATAATAAAAAGTTTGAAATTGTTACAAGTAGGTACCTACATAAACGTCAGCGAAGTGAAGAGGGAATTTTGGTGTACAACATCCAAAAATAATTGATCAACGAGAAAGATGATCACAACGTTACTGTTCCCAAGCTTTTAATGATAAGACCTTGTAATCGCTTCTGATTACAGTGGTGCCATGGAGTCTCCCAGTTTCTCTGGAGAATCTCCAGTATGATGAATATGAGAAAGAATCATGACGCCCTCACAAAGTACTCACCATAGTTACAATGGTGACCGAATTCAGCGGCTGAAATATGCGGCTCAAAGCTGTATTCGTCCAAAGCTAACGGATTTGGATCGGTCTCAAATGTTTCCCTATTGCCAATTAAACGGATAGAGTTTATACGTCCCCCACTGAAAGATTTGACATCTTTATTACACGAATTATTTGGTAAAACATGCCATCAGATGGCTAATACAATCCACATTTTGGAGCCACATATTAATCCAGGATGATTAATAAAGTAGAGCAGGTATTCCTTAAAGCCACGACAACATGAAGGAAATATAGGTAACTACATTGAAGAGAAAAACGCTGCAAAGTCCTTGTCACATGGGTTTATTATTCTACTGGAAATACGCACAGAAATGTTGGCTGTTAATTTATTGCTTCTTTCATGTGAAATAATTTAAATATGTATTTCTGATTGTTTCCACAAATTTTGGCCCCCAAAACACAAATTAGGTACGCTCTTTTTTTTCTCAAATTATCTTTGATCATTTGTAGTGCCATTTAATTGTCTTGGGTCACCTGTGGACACTTTTTTCTAGTGTTATTATACAAATTGATGGTGATTTCAGACAGTTTCGCAGGATTTTGACTCATAAAAAATCGATTTTGGGTTAGAACCTCAATTTTCCACTCTTTGGTCAAAACTGACTTCATATTTGGTCTTCTTGTCCCAAAAAACATGAAAAACGATACCTCAAACGCTCATGTTACTATAACATGTTACTAAAACACAAAAAGTACCTATTTTTATACCCATTTTCACTCATACCCCTCGGTATATTCCGATCGGGCTGCAAAGTTTCGGGACACAACTAGGGCCCAAATGGAGTATGTGTGCCAAAGATCGAATTTTGTAGACCAAAACATGGAAAAAGATATCTCAGAAGCTCATGTTACCAACATGTTGCTAAAACGCAAAAAGTACCTATTTTTACACACATTTTTACTCCTGGGTATATTCCGATCGGGCTGTAAAGTTTCGGGACACAACTAGGGCCCAAATGGAGCATGTGTGCGAAAGAACGACTTTTTTAGACCTAAAATGAAGCCGGTAGGTACACGTGATACGGCGTACGGCGGACGGACATTCCATTTTTGGAATCTACGCACCTTGAAAAGGAAAAGAAAAAAGTTTGAGGGGGTGTTATAAAAATTTTTTGCTGAGCGAATACGTAGGTGTATTATTCACAGAATAATAAACCAAAAGGAGAACAAAAGTGATGAACAAGATCTTGTAAACCCTTCCTGTCATGATTTAAACTATTTAATCTAATTTTTTAGGTAATAAATGATTTCTTAATCTGAACGACGTTTGTTACTTTTAAAGGCGCGTCCAAATGGGGCGAGCGAGCATCGACGAACAAAGGCTCGCGAGCAATCTGGGATGGTCACTAACACTTGTTCGCCTGCCCGTCCACACAAGACGACATTGACGTGTTCGTCAATGTTTGGCAGACGGTTCGGCTTTTTCCGGCAGTATCCTTCCAACCATAGCTCCAGTGTTTTGGAAAACCGCTGTGGCCGCGGCTTCTCTTATTATTATGGCCAGTTGAAGAAGAAAAGAAGATGACGAAGGTTGTGGGCAACGAGTTTTGAACTTTCGAAATCTAGGGGAATACCCGACTCCTAGATGACATTCGAAGAGAAGATGGAGAGGGGCTGTTTAAGAACTTTTGCCGAATGTCGGACTTGTTACTGAACGAAGTACGGGTAAATCAGCTGGAAGGACATTGAACTACTATAGAGAAAGCATTCCGCCTGAGAAATCATTCAACTGCTGTTTATATTTAGATTTTCTTCGGAAATGATGTTCAGGAAAATACTTCCACTTGAATCGGCAACATTAAATTCGATGTGAGCGGTGGTCCACTGTACCTACTAACATTTTAAATTCGTGGAATTCCTACCCATCCTAAACAGAGATAACTGACTGACGTTCGTGAGGGCTCTCAACTGCGTCCACACCGGGCGAGCACGAATGACGAACACCCTTCGACGCACCGAATCCAAGCGGGAACGCACGCGAATGCTCGTGAATACGACCACACCTATAGAGTATTCGCATTCGCGGGTGCTCGGCTCGTCGATGCTCGCCCCCCGGTGTAGACGCGCCTTAAGGCCCATTTACACTGCCCGAGCATTTGTCGCGAACAGGGGTTTCGAGTGAGCATTCGTTCGAGGCTCGGGCAGTCTAAACAGTTGCATCGGGCCGAACAAGGTTCGCGCGAAGGCTCGTTGGTGCTCGGGGCTGATCCACCCGATGTCGGTTTTCCGGCGAATCATCAAAGGGATGACCGTTCGCCGCTCGCTCTGTGTAAACACGCCGCTTCGGCGTGTCCTTGTTCGCCCAATCTAGTTCCCGCCAAGTTGTTGAAGTGTTCACCTCTCTCCCATTTTGATTTCGAGTGTTGTCCTTTTTTATTGTTTTGCGGTTTCATTTGGACTGTTTTGCAATGGAGTGGGAAAATGAAAAGTGCCTAACGTTAATTTCCCTGTATGAGGGGTTCCCAGAGCTGTGGCAGCCCGACCACAAACTTTATTTTAACAAAATAAAGAAAAATTACGCCTGGGAAGCCATTGCTACGCAGCTTCAAACATTCTTCAGCAATGAGGAATAATTTCTTCCCCGCAGAAACGATGACTCCCACATGCGGCGCCTTTTTCTTTTGCGCTTTTCCTTTTCTAGATGATCTAAAATCAGAACGGACGTAGCGGTAACCGCAACTCTCGACAACCCGGGTCCCATCTGTTCACAGCGAATGCTCACGAACAACTGATCGTCAGAAATGCTCGGGCAGTGTGAACAGTGGGGAACCCACTTCATTTTCAACGTTCGTGCTCGTTGAAAACCGGCGAACAACGATCGCAAATGCTCGATGCTCGATGCTCGAGGATGTTCGGGCAGTGTAAATGCGGCTTTATACAATGCGCCTTATATACCTTATAAAATGCGCCTTAAACGCGGTTTATACGATGTAATCATCTCGTCTTTTCTTACGGCGTTCTCCTTACAGAAGCTCAATTGATTGAAGCTCACTGTCGGCCACAGTGTCCACTGTTCAGTATGGTGTAACTGTCTGTCGGAGGAAGTGTTTTTTATTTTTATTTTTTTACAATTATGTTATCTAAGTTAAGTTATATTTTTGTAAAAAGAAGAAAAAATTGTTGAAAAAAAATAAAACAAATAAACAACTGATTAACTCGACATGGACCTTCCACGGATTCATATACACAGGTAATGCGTTTTCCACAATACAGCACATACCCAGGTGAAACATTGCAAAAATGATGCAGTGTATACAAGGTCGCAGAACCACATCTGCGGAGATTTCAGCGAGAAAAATACGCAATTTACTAGGCACTTTAGGAACTGAAAGGAGGTTATTACACTTACTGTCTACAAAACACCAATCGCGTGGTAAATGCGTGGCTAGATCTCGCCCATCACTTTTCGCAGCATCGATTTGTTGAACTATAACTTGTCGGGTATTTTCTAAATCAGCCACAGGTGTTATTTCAATCTCCCCAAGATTCGCCGCTGTCAAGAAAAAAACCATGGGGTTAAAATAATTTGAAAAACATGTGAAGCGAAAAAATGAAACGAAATAAATAATTTCAGGAACAAATTGTCCTGTAACATTTATTACTATGCTATAATCTTTTTTGAGGCGTCCTCGTGAAACTGCAATAAACTTTTGTGGTTCCATCAAGTTGAGAGTAGATATGTCGTTCTTTAAAATTAATATGTATGGTACGTATGTTGCATAGTTGGTTGTTTAGGGTTAACTCAAGTAAAGGATTGCACCTACTTGGATGTTCGAGGGAGATATATTATTGTACCCAATGAGATACAAAAATTCACAAGGAAGAAAGTGTAACGTTTAGCTGTCGAATCTATCAGGGTTGTGGAAGGCTCGTCACATGAAGTGAGAATACAATATAGTCAGATGTCATGATATTGCAACTGCGCGCCATCCATAAATTTAAATGTCATGAAATGTTTCAAAAACGTACCTACATTTTGTTTTGAATTATTGTTGTGCAGATAAACATGCATTTTACTATCAATGAATCAGAAAGAAGTCTATCTACCCACTATGGTCCTCCCATTATTAGGATAATGGCCATGGAGCACATTCATGAGGTGGAATTGAAAATATACATCGCCTTATTGTTCTTTCTTTATCCAGAGTGGATCTTCGCCGAAATGTTTTGACCCAGATTGAAAGAGGTGAAAAAAGTGAAGTTTTCAAGCAAACGACTAGTATTTCTTGTTTCTCAAGATCTGACTTAATCACAGTTTCAGATATCATTTTGGTAGAGCGCACCGAAGGCGATCATTATTCCAGCGGGAGACCTATAGCAGTGGTACCTAATAAGTAGTTCATTTTCTAACTACTCGCTACCTAACTACCTTTCTATAAGCGGCAAGCAGGATGGACTATATAAGTATTTCAAGAATCATGGATAAGTAGAAAGAAAATTGTAAAAATTATTATGAAAATCAATTGATGCTGAAGTACCAATACCTTGAATGATATTATGTAGGTAACACGATAGAACCTGTGTCACAAGTTGGAAATAGAACTTTTTGTTTCGTGTTAGCTGTGTAAGCTTAAATCTACACAAGACGAAGCAAAATTAGAATTTATGCATAGAGAAGGCGATGAGTAACGCTCATATGGATGCTAGTTATTCAACTGATCTGTAGTTCACATTGAAATAGTGCGATGATGCCATTTTAGCGAATTTTTCTCTTTCACAACTTGATACTTACGTGAACGGAAGCAGTATCACAAATCGAATCTGGTTTGTCAAAATCATGCTTGAAAACCAACGTGCACATCGGAATGACAAAGTGTCTTACAGTAAACACAGCAAGACACGGAAGAAAAAGTATTATGATTTTTAGCTTAGCCATTTGCAGTTCAAACTATTAACATACATGGAAGGTGAGAATAGTATATAGTATCACTCGGCAGAGAAATATTCGAGTGCAGAACTATGCAATAAAAAATGACAATGACTAAATCGCATTCTCGATGTCGCATGTCGCCCTCCCAAAAATTGAAATTTTGAACATTTAGGATCTGATTTACAAACAACCTGATGATAAGCTACTGTTCAAAAATCAGTTTATTCTTGACTGTCCGACGAATGACACAGGTTCCTGAATACCCAAATGATACTTGGTAGGTCTGAGCAGCCTCATATTTATCAATTTTATTTTATTTATCCCATTTATCAATCCTATTTTATTTAGAACAAAGCAATGCTATAGACGTGACGGTTTTTCTTAAACAAAATCTCGGTATACTATCGTAATTTGACTCACGCATTTGACTTACCTAACTAGAAGAAATATACGAAACAACTAGGAATTCATGATAAATTATGAGGATCCACTTATTCACCAAACTGCACCAAAAAACAGCCACGTATTTCCTCAAACACTAGCTTAATCCACGATGCAAAATATGATCCTCTTTATTCTACCTACTTCCTAAATACGTAGGCACAGTCAACTTGAAATTGAAAAAGCAAAAGTTTAAAATAAGTATCTGTTTCCTTGTGAAAAAATAATCACGGTCTATTAAACGAATACCTATATTAGGTATAGGTAGAAGGTATAGGTACCTGAGTGTTTCAGGCGAGCTTTGTCACTATGGAATTGTTCGTAATCCACCATATTGATCATGTTTATACTTATTTTCAGTGGTTCCAGCACAGTTTGGCTAAAATAAGTCAAGAATAAGTTATGAGACATTTATGTAGTAATAGTAAAACCAGCACAACAAACTCTAAAGGTATATCAATGTGGGCGAGTGGTTAGTAATTGGTATATTGTTATGATAAACAAGGAGCCGTAAACATTTTAGTCACGATAGGTACAGCAAGCGATAGTGAAGAATTCAGAATGTAAGTGATTTCGTGGAACATTAAGAGGACCCCAGGAGGATCCTAAATGTTCTTGAAATTAACAGTTACCGTGTCTAACACTGATGAGAACTTCGTCTTGAAACAGGATTTCTCATTATTTTTAAATTTAATTGAGACTTTTTTTTTACAGATTATCTTTGAACATTGATAGTGCCATTTAACCTTTAATTGTCTTGATTCACCTGTTGATACTATTTCTAGTGTTATTATACAAATTTATGGTGATTTAAGACAATTTCCCAGGTTCCTGACTCATAAAAAATGAATTTCCGGAGCTTAACCTTCGTTACAACCTCAATTTTTCACTCCTTGGTCAAAACCAACTTCATATTCGGTCTTCAGGCCCTAAAAACATCACAAGCTCGTGTTCACTAAAACCTAAAAAAAACGCTACAAAGTCCTTGTCACTTGGGTTTATTATTCTGTTGGACATACCTGCATAAATGTTGGCTGTTCATTTATTGTATTTCATGTGAAATAATTGAAATAGCTATTTCTGATGGTTTCCACCAATTTGGCCCCAAAAACACGAATTAGGTACGCTCCTTTTGGTTTATTATTCTGTGAGTAATACACCTACGTAATCGCTCAGCAAAAAATGTTTATAACACCCCTCAAAATTTTTTCTTTTATGTTTCAAGTTGCGAAACTGATGGTGATTTCAGACGATTTCCCAGGTTTCTCAATCATAAAAAAATCAATTTTGGGAGCTGAACATTTGGTAGAACCTCACTTTTCCACTTTTTGGTCAAAATCGACTTCATATTCGGTCTTCTCGTCCCAAAAACATGGAAAATGATACCTCAGAAGCTCATGCTACTAACACCACAAAATGTACATATTTTTATTCACATTTTCACTCATAACGCCCCTGGGTATATTCCGATCAGGCTGCAAAGTTTCTGACACAACTAGGGCCCAAATAGAGCATGTGCGCGAAAGAAAGAATTTTTTAGATCAAAAATGAAGCCGATATACGTGATATGGCGGACGGCGGACGGACATTGCATTTTTGGAATCTACACACCGTGAAACGTAAAAGAAAAAATTTTGAGGGGGTGCTATAAAAATATTTTTCTGAGCGATTACATAGGTTACTATTCACAGAATAATAAACCAAAAACACAAAAAATACCTTTTTTTACATCCATTTTACGAATTAGGTCGCTCTTTTTTTCTTTTCTCAAATTATCTTTGATCACTGGTAGTGCCATTTAATTGTCTTGATTCACCTGTTGACACTTTTTCTAGTGTTATTATAAAAACTGATGGTGATTTCAGACAATTTCCCAGGTTTTTGACTCATAAAAAATCGATTTTGGGAGCAGAACCATTGGTAGAACCTCACGAGGTGAAAATTGAGGTTTCACCAAAGGTTCAGTTCCCAAAATTAAGTCAAAAACCGGGGAAATTGTCTGACATCACCATCAGTTTGTATAATAGCACTAGAAAGAGTGTGAATAGGTCAATCAAGACAATTAAATGGCACTACCAATGATCAAAGATAATGTGTGGAAAAAAAAGAGAGCACCAAATTCGTGGTTTGGGGGCCAAAAGTGGTGGAAACCATCAGAAAGAACTATTTCAATTATTTCACATGAAAGAAAAATAAATGAACAGCCAAGACTTCTGTAGGTGTGTCCAATAGAATAATAAACCCATGTGACAAGGACTTTGCAGCGTTTTTCCATTGCCCCAGATGGATCAGGGAGAGGGAGGTTCTGGGAGAACAGGAGGGTTAAATCACGCCAAACCACGTGATTGAGAATATTATCTCCAGCCAGAAAACTTGACTAGACACTGTCCGAATCCTGAAGTCAAAAAAGCTGGACGACCCAATCTTCAGGTGAAGAAAACTCGCTGGCCGGAAGAAGACACTCGGTGGAGGCGTCACATCGCCTAGTGATCGACCCCATCCCGAAGTAATGCTGAACAAGTGATTCCGGGGTGAATTAGGTTAAGGATAAGGGTTTGTGGGTTTTTAGTGAGTGAAACCCCACACTGCTGCGGAGTGCGGACCCTCCAAAGCCTTTTTTTTTAGTGGGAAAGATTTTCCCACTATTTCACTCGTAAAAAAAAAAAAAAAAAACTTAACGAAATCTTAAAATGAAGGTGTTGAAACGGTAAAATAACGTAGGCATTTTATGATTGTGTTAAGTGCAGTAAGGAGAAAAATAAAACCGTAAATACAGAATAAATTAAGGTAAGCATAGTTTTTTACAGTACTATATATTTTTCGTAGCACCTATGTCTACATATTAACAAGTAGAAAATACAGTATGTAGGCCTACAATAAACATTAAACAGATACCCAAGCTAAATTTTTTGTGCATCATATAATTTGCTCTGTTTTATAAAATATGTTAGGCAAAGTATAAAACTTTCGGTGAATACACCGTAAGTTTTATTGCAGTGAACACTGCAGTGTACAGTCAGAGAAGACAGTAGCAGGCCGTACTGTCAGCGAAGAAAGTTCTAAAATCCTTGTATAGGAATAGGCTATACGATTTTTTTTTCTTTTTTGATTTTCTATTCAGTAATCCGGATACCCAGGTTAATCGGGTTTCCCTCCAAAGTTAAAAGGATGGTGTTGGAAAGGCGAGAGGGGTTTCCCGCCAAATTTTAAAAAACGTGGCTTATCCCCATCTTTATACTCTGCCTCCAGATTTCAACAACCCGGTCCCTAATACTCCGAATTATACCAAATTTTGAGACGATAACACCAGCAAAACAATGAGAATATACCTATGAGTGTTCACTCGACGGCCTGATGATGATGCCCTTACTTCGGAAGTTCTAGCCTCCAGTACTCGGCGAGCTACTGCCGATGGATTCCTCCGGAAGGGATGGTAATTCTACCTCCAATACTAGCGGAAATTTAATACCAAGCTTTATGGTACACAGTGGTGAGTTGCCGAGAGCGCTAGTTAGAAAAACTAGGTTAAGTTGTTTCAATTCTCACAAGGAGTACAATTTTTCTGCATTTTCAAGAGTTCTCCTAATTTCAAATAAAATTCTGTGCTGGATCCATACAGTGACTAATAATGAATAATATAGGTATAGTATGGTTCTCAGTAGCTGATGCAGGTAAGCAGAAAGACAAACTGTTATTGTTTCGATTGTGAAGAAGATACATAACTCTATAATAACTGTTCATGTCCCTTATTCCGTTAGTATTGTTACATACAGTACTGAAGACCATCTAGAGTAAGATAGAACATGAAACATGCTAGTACACTGCGTTGTGAGTTATATAGTGCCTTTAAAAAAATGTAAGGACCAGGCGTATAGAATGGCTACAGGTGTTCGTGGTGTGAGTGGTAAGTTGTGCTTTGGTTGGAGTATGAAATAATAAAAAAGGCCTCACGTGTTCATGGATCTCCCTCCTTTCTTTTTGGCAAGCATAGGCGCTTTATTGAGTAGTGACAATGAAATAACACTTGGATTCAACTTGCAGGCTTCTCCGTCAACCTGCATGGGTATTGGCTTGGTGGTCGTTATCGTAGCTGTTTTGCACTGGCAAATGCTGGTACCATGACCACCCGCTTGTAACAGAGGCTGAAAAACGTATTCATTTGTATTATACTCGTAGTACAATATTATGGCAACCACAAATAAACCAACATGGAAGATAGCAGGAAGCAATTAGGTATTCGACCACTTCTCACATGATTTATTTACTGTTCTCCTAGTTGCTTCGTTCATTAGATGACAACCATAGCAGAAGTAATGTGAGGGTGTCCCAATAAATCCATAACTTTTCGAATTATATACCGCCTGTTCGATCCGACCAAAATAAATCTATCAGTAGCTACTTATTAATGTTTGCAATTATCTATTCATTCTTTTGATGGTTCATATCGTAGGGTATTGACAGCAATAAATGCTTACCAATTGATAAGTAGATAATCCAACTACTTCAATCATACCATCTTCGGTGGACTGATCAACGCCAGGTTGTTTGGGCCATGGATGAGTTCCTCCTCCATAACTAAAACGTTAATAAGTGAACTGCCGTAAACTAAAAATGGTGAAGTGAGAACCAGGGAAATTATACCCATTTTCCTATACCCCATTTTCCTATTTTCCTTATGTCAATAAACAAGTCTCTAAGAGCGTTTATCCGTTCGAATGTAATGGACCTGTCCTCATAATGTTATTTAATCACCTATAATATATATTTTACCAGAGGAAAAATTTTGAACAGCAAATACGTCAGCGGCCCCTTGCCCCAACCCAGGGGGCGGTGAAATAACAGGAAGTATGGAGCGAAATGATCAAAATGAATTCTGATCCTCGTGAGATGACAACTGTATGGAAAGACCGAGCCTGGGAAAGGAATGTTTACTCTTTTTTTTTTAAATTTGCCTATCTACAGTATGCATTAACTTTTGCTGCTCAGTGGATAACGTGATGAACCTAGGTATTGATTCTGGCAGCGGAAGAACCTTTTTTGGTGATGAAATATAGTGGAATGAAAAAATAAATGGGATTTTTTAAATGTTTAAATTTTCATTTTTTATTTTTTTTTTAATGGGACGTGTACCGAGCCCCTCGCCAATGAGTCCAAAAAGACCTATTTATTTTTGAAAATTGTCTCTTTTTTCATTTAAGAACCCGATTGATGGCCTCTTCTCTCACAAAGTGAAGGAGGCTTACGGGTGAATCTCCGGCAACATCGGTTGTGTTCATAGACCACTTCCTGAAGTGCCGGAATCGTGTTGATGCCACAGCAGGACATTCACATAGGATGTGCTCTGCTGTTTCCAATGCCTCAGTACAGAGGCGGCAGACATCAGTCCTGGCTTTGCCAATGTTTTTAATGTGGCACCTTAGGGGGCAATGGCTAGTGAGGAGACCCACGTGATAAAGGGGATAAAACATAGTTGAAAACACGAAACGGCGAATGTAAGGTATATTATGTTAGTATGTGTCTGTGCTTATAACTAGCCCCTTCACTCCAACCTTGCGATTTTTTACGCAGACAACAGTTCATATTCATCAATGAACCTGAATCATACCTTGGAATGTTGAGAAATACGATAGCATGGAACTTATGTTCTTTCAACTTAGCAGTGAAATCTTTGTCGTCACAAACAAGCGTTACGAAATCGGCAAGGCCCTTCCATTTCCTTTTCACCAGATCTTTTCCACCCATCTGACCGTAGAACATCTTGTTTTTCAATCTGGAATTGAACTTTTCAGGATGCGCCTCTGTAAATAATGAATACATACAGTTAGCTTAATACTACGAAGTTGAATTAGGAACAGGTCATTCTACAACAAGGCATTTGAAGAATAACATCTCATCAGCAGCTATACTATCAATATCTTTTTTTGGGTCAAATTCTGTACAACAACTGTAATTAATACTTATTGACCACATAAAGAGGTGTTTATGTCGGAAAGCCTAGGCAGAAAACGAGTGTGAAATTTGAATTTCCGAGTTCCGGCTAGAAATGACATCAGGTAAATCGCCAAGTAGTTCAACTCAAATTCCGCTTCGAGCGCTCGTGCATAGTTTTGTCGCAATGAATGTATGGGTGGAACCGAAAATCTATACATATAATAAAACAGTGTCTGTTTGTATGTCTGTTTGTTTGTTTGTTTGTCTCGGCATCAATTGAGAACGGCTGAACGTAGAAAGTTGCGGCTGGTACCATTTGACGCAGAATTTATCTGGGAAGGTTTATGAAAAATCCGCATTTGAATCTGTCCATCCGTTGAAACGCTATGAATGAAATACTACTAAAAAACGTGTTATAATCACTTCTATGATGAGGACGTTTATGCTTATAATAACTTTGAACGGTTGGACGTAAATCCGATTGTAATTAGATTCTGGATTCAGCTCGACGAGTAGGTACATTCAAGTGGTACTTCAATCAGGATGTTAGTGGGAGGGGGGTACAGGTTATGAGAGTGGGGGGGGGGGGGGGTCTACAGAAATGTCAAAACTACTTGACCAATTGGAGTGCAACTTTGGGAATTTGTTGTGTGAACATTGAGGAATGTTTCTAAACAGGTAGGGAGGGTTCATAGGATACGGGGGGGGGGGGGGGTTAAAGGCAGTTAGGGTTGGCATTGGGGAAGGTTTCTGATCAGTTGAGGAGGTGGTATCTGTTATGAGTGGGGCCTGTCCTAAAGGGGGTGTCTGTTCTACCGTTGCGAAGCGCGGGTACACAGCTAGTTTATAAATAATTTTACAAAAAGTCCTCAAAATCAAACCAAGGGGAGGTTCACGAAGTAACATAAAAGGTTCTTGAAGGTTGCCAGGAAGGTTTGCAAATTCATAGCTTTGCTATTTAGTTTCAAATGTTGGGGGTTGTTGGGAGCATTGAGAACATTCATCTCCGAAGCTTTGCTCCGCCTCCTGGGCCTACAGCCAATCAGATGTCAATACACCTGATACGTCATTTCTAGCCGCAATTTTACTTTAAATCACCCTAATTATTTAAAAAATACAGCTTATCTTTGAAAATGGGTTTCAAATTACTGTTTTTCCAAGAGTTCAGAATATTTATTTAAAAAAAAAAAAAAAAAATTGACAACAATTCACCGTTATGAATTCATCAGTGTTATTTTTATATGGAATGCTAGTTAAAAATCAACTCGTGGACCTATTAAATAAATCAGCATTGAATACTGAGGTTTGTATTCTGCTGGAAACTGGAAAAATTTTCCACGTTTTCGGTTTTCACTTCCTCATTACAGAAGTAGTGGCCAAGGACCGGAAAAACGCGCATGAAGTCATAGAAGGCACACGCCATTAACGCGGGGATGGCCGTGACATAGCAAAGGGTACCAAATTTAAAGACTCATTCTCCGGCGTTTTCGTTGGAAAGCCCTCTTCATCGTGCAATGGGAAAAATGAAAAATATTCGTGCAATAATTCCACATACATAATACGCTATCATGAAATCCCAGTACCATCCATGTCCCCTGTCCTATTCGGCCGATTTGATAAAATTTTCCAGCAGTAGTAATGCCGAGTTTATGGGGGAACACGGATCGCTGAGGAGTCGTGTGACGGTATATAGAAATCCCGTCCGTCGGTATACTGGATCCGGGCTCTTTCCCGACCTTCTTGACAAGCGGCTGATGAGAAAACGAATCGTCAACTCTTGGAAGCACTGCTCCTGGAAGTGGCTCAATTCCCGGCTTCCTCATCGTAGCAACTCAGGAAGCGAAATGATTTGATCACATGGGAAGTACGCATGGCCGTTTTTTATTTGTCCAAATGAAAAATCTTTCGAACGACAGCATTTCGAATATAAGGGGCCTCCCATGGGCGATGAAGTTAATAAGGAATTAATATTGATGACGTCACCGAACCTCCGCTTGCCGGTGGCGGCTGGAGGGGGTCGGGAGGGCAGCGCTTTAATTTTTCTGAACTCGTGTACCTCGTTTTGAGTAATTAGAGTTTTTGGCAGTGTTCATTCCGATTTTGAACTAAAAATTGAAACCTCGACACTCCTCACCCCCTATTTCCTCCTACGAGCTAATGACGTTCCCGCCTTCTGTTCTGCGTCGCTAAATGAGACCACCTTGAGCTATCTAACTAAAAGTATGTCAGGAAGCTAAATAAAACTCCGATAATGATCAAATGAAGTTCTGAACTGACGAGATCGAGATAACAATGGCTACATTTACAACTGGACTACCTACACGATCAAACTTGTATCTAGCAATACCACCAATCCGACACCAAATTGTACCTACAACACAACACCAACTATGAATCCATGATTTAATTTTCGATTTCTCAAAACTTCTGTGATCTTGGCATAACTGGAGAGTTCAAACTGGCATCGACTGACGGAGAATTTGAGTGTCTTCAACTTTTCTTTCATAAGAAAACCTGTCTGGTTGATGCCAATAGGCATAAATTATAATTTTCTGAGTTTATTTATGTGAGGTATACCTAACACATGAATGGGATATAGGTATTCAGCATCAGCGTGAAATTCCCAACAATAATTATTATAAAGTGGACGGTAGTTTTGATCGAAAATTTACCATTACGGCCTACTGCCACGTCATTCGCTAGCCGGGCCTCCCATGTAATTGTGGTTATTATTTCACCTTATGTTTGTAGCCAGTGCTATTCATGAATGCATTTAACTAGCAGTACTGATCAGCAAGAAGCTGACAGGAGGAAATGTGCTGGCTCTAGCAGTTTCAATTCAATATTCACTAGGTACGTTAAAATATATTACACTTAAATAATATTTTTAATATTATAAAAATATTAAATAATAATATTAACATTATCAAGGACCGGGGGTTTAAGCTATATCGCAGCAGAATGTATAGAATATTACCCCTCGCTTCGTGGAATTCCAAGGCTATATGCGCATCCACACCCATGCTAAAGTAGTTGTTTACTACGTTGAGGGGCAAGTTGTCCTTAGCCGAATTGCTGGTCTCGCCGTTGGGATTTTTCTCAACTAAGAGCTGCCATCGATCAAGTTGTACAACCTCACTCTCGCCTATATGGTACAGTATCTTGCTAATAGGTTCGTCTGTATACCCCTGTAATGTGACGAAATGGTTTTGGCAATATAGTCATGATTGATTATATGTTATTTCATGAGTACGACCAATAGCCCATACTATCATGATGATTATAAGTTCGAGGGAAATTGAAAATCTTCCTTGATATAAAAACCTTCCAATGAAATGCACTTGGCATACTCCAATAAATTACCAAATTACCTCTTGATGTACAGTCAAATCAAGATAAGTGTACTTACTGCACTGTAGTAACTACAGTAACCGTTATTTAAAACGTTTCAATATGTCATAGATGAAATCTTTGAAAAATGTCTCGGCGCTGCCATAATTTACTTGTTGTTGTTAATGTAGCAATGATTTGGTAATTTAATGTACTTGGCCAAGGACATAATTATGTATTCGTTCACAACGTATGCTATAAAGTAGTTCAAAAATCCTCTTTCACTCTTTCAATGTATTCATTCAAAACGTATACTGTAAAGTAGTTAAATCCTCTTTCACCATCCATTCACTAATGTACTTACCTAGTCATTTTGAAGAATACCTACCCATGAATTTGAAACTAACGTATTTTTTAACTGCAATATTTTTTTCGAATTGTTGAATGATTAAAAAGAGCACATTACCAAGTCTGCAGAAATATCGAATATTTACTCAGTTTCCAAAAACTACCTAGCTGCTTCCACTTTTTGATGTCACTATAACATTCAGAATCAGTCAGTGCAGAATAAAATCATCATGTATAAAACACTCATTGTACTGATATGGACATACGCTATAAACATTTGGGGTACATGTTCCCGCTCACAATTCAGGAGGCTAGAACAACAACAAAATGGCATTCTACAGAACAGAATTGTTCATACTCCAGATTTCGTGAGAAATGAAACCATTTACAAGGATTTCGGACTGGACACACCAACTGAAATTCTAAACCAACACATGACGAAGTTTATACACACGAATCAAGAGCACAGAAATCCACTCGTCGCTGAAGGCTGTAGACGACCGGAGGTATAGCGATTAGTACGACCGCGTCATATCCTGGACATGGTTGACATGAACACAGATGAAGTAACTATAGAAGAAGCCCAGTGAAACTGAACTGAATAAGTTAATTGACTGTTTACCATTTGAATAACTGTAAGTGTTTCTTCCATGATGGAAATGCTAATCAGTGTGGAACAAATACCGCGTGATTACCATAATTGTCAATGATATAATTGTTAACGGGCTCAGTGAAAAAAAAAGAAAAACGCTGCAAATCCCTACACAACGGTTTATTATTTTGTACAGAATACCCTCCTGTTATAGATCACAGCTCTCTGTATAGATAACCCTTCTATATAACATATGTACCATTCTACACATATTATGTAGATCGCGGACCCTCCGTAGGTTAGTACCTAACCCCGTACTCGTTACTAGGCACCTACCTAAACCGTTGTGTAATAATTTACCTGTATAGGTTCCCCTTCTACGGAGATGGTGGTCAAGTTAGTGTAATGAACCGTGGTGTAATAAGTTGCCCATCAATAAACTTCAACGGTTTTTCAAGTTGCAAAAGTACATATCAACAAAATCCAGTCCCTTCTTGGTAGATGAGCCGTTGTGCAATAATTTACCGTTGTGTAATAATTTACCGTTGTGTAATAATTTACCGTTGTGTAATAATTTACCGTTGTGTAATAATTTGCCGTTGTGTAATAATTTGCCATTGCGTATTAATTACCCATCAATAATACTTCAACAGTTGTTCAAGTTGCAAAAGTGCCTATCAACAAAATCCGACCCCTTCTGGGTAGATGAGCCGTTGTGTAATAATTTACCGTTGTGTAATAATTTGCCATTGTGTAATAATTTACCCATCAATAATACTTCAACGGTTGTTCAAGTTGCAAAAGTACATATCAACAAAATCCAGCCCCTTCTGGGTATATGAGCCGTTGTGTAATAATTTACCGTGGTGTAATAATTTACCGTTGTGTGATAATTTACCGTTGGGTAATAATTTTCCGGTGTGTAATAATTTGCCATTGTGTAATAATTTACCCATAAATAATACTTCAACGTTTGTTCAAGTTCCACAAGTGCCTACCAACAAAATCCAATAGTCCATCACTTATCAAACGAAATAATATCGCAGAACAAACAACTTGACTTCATACAGCCATCCTTGATTATAATCAGATGCTCTGTAGTTATGATATCCGGGCCGGATTTATACCGTTTGATTCACGATCGTGTTGACGAAGCTTTTTGGTGCTCACGAACGGCTGGACGTACGTTGCTCCGGGTGGTCTCAAACAATTGTTTAGCTCAAGACAAATTTAATAACGTAAAAAAAACCATACCCTTCTATCGGAAGTTTTCGAGCTACGGCGTTCTGAAAATTTCAACCCCTATTTTGAACCCCTTAGAGATGACTGATAGTAACGTCAAGCTTCGAGGGCCAACTAGACCCCGAACGGAACCTAAAACCCGAATTTCATCAATTTTGTTTCATGGTAACTAAGAATAGTGGCCCGTACGGCGTACGGCGAACGGCGGACAGACAGAAATATTTTTATTGCAGTTTTGGATTCTACATACCTTGAAACGTAAACCATCAAATTTTGAGGGGGGGTAAGAATTTTTTTTTCTTGCTCGATTCCAATGGTTCATTATTGAAAATAATAAACCAAAAAAAGAAAAAAACTATAACATCATGTGGTCAAGGCCGGTTTCATTACACTAGTTGGCGTTTCTGGTTGTGAATCAGTGTCTATAGCATGTCCAGCACTAAAGTCCTTTTTTCTATGTTCACTTCGGCCTCTAATCTATCTGACTGGCAAATGGACGAATTTAAGAGTGTGTTTGTTCAAGCAGGCCTTTAAAACTGCCTATTCAGCTGACAAAAAAAAATTGAGTAAGGCGTGGCATCAAATGCAAGGCCATTTAGCCCATTGAAAATCGTCAAGAACTTTCTAAGATCTACTATAACAGACGAACGGCTAAACTGCATTTTACTAACTGCTTAAATGCAAAAGGACAAGGGGAATACCGACGAGTTCAGTTTATTTTTCTTAATGAAAGTAGATTCCATCCTGAGAATTGCGACACCACCCGCAGTTTCCTACGATAAGTAGTTTTTATTCTATGATTTTCAGAAGTTTCATACACCAGTGACGTCACTGTACCCCTTCCATCTTGGCGGCACTCCCTTTCCAGGTGTGACGTCACTAGTGCACGAAATTTATAAAAACCATACAATGGAAACTACTTATCGTAGGAGAGTGCGGATGGTGCCAAAATTCTCAAAGTGGAATCTACTCTCATAAAAAAAAGAACAAGTAAATAAATAAAAGTACATATTTCAGACCCACGGGTGTTCCCCATTGGCAGCCAACATTGATTTTGACGGGCGATACTCGATTGGGCCCTAATCCTTCTGATCAAGGAGATAACGAGGTGCTGTTAGCTACGGAAGCGTCAAAACACGGGTCGTTCAAAGTACTCTTTTGGGCCCCAGTCAAACCGTATCGCGGTCGCTATGGGTTCTTATCTCTACCTCCCTACTATCTCCCTTCTCCTTTTCGCATCTGCCAACATTCAGTTGTCCACGGTGCTGCGTCACTGATCTTGCGATATGTCTTCAATTTCCGAGGAGCTTCCAACATTCATCGCGGGGAAACGTGGAAAGCAGCTGCCCCGTGAATGAGCAGGTTGTTTGGGACTTCTGAATAGATTAGTGGAATGCATTGTCAAGCGATCTGGATGCTCGCTAGCGCTCGCATCTCAAAAAAGATAAAACAATCCCAGAAACTATCCCGTGAATGAGCAGGTTGTTTGGGACTTCTGAATAGATTAGTGGAATGCATTGTCAAGCGATCTGGATGCTCGCTAGCGCTCGCATCCCAAAAAAGATAAACAATCCCAGAAACTATCCCGTGAATGAGCAGGTTGTTTGGGACTTCTGAATAGATTAGTGGAATGTAATGTCATATTTTGCTACAGAACATGCTTGTCATATTTTGCTACAGAACATACCTACATCTGTATTACGCTTCACTAGTGGGTTATTTGCCCTCTGTCATAACTTGGGGCCCAAAAGAGTACTATCAGTTCTGTGAAATGGGGCCCAAAAGAGTAATTCTCAAGAGGCAGGGAGGATTAGATTCCAGGTACATGCCCCTCGTAATGAGGGATTTGGGCCCAATCGATAACGGCCCGATTTTGACTCAACTGTGACAAAACTGAGCGAGCTTAGAGAGAGAGAAGGATTGAGATCATTAATATTGAACTATTTGGGTGAATGGGAAGGCACTTGTTGCCAGTGAGTATAGAATTAATTGTATACTCGCGTAGTGGGTATAGAATTAATTGCATAATTGTATAATTCTATACTCGCTGCCTGATGCAGCCGCTTCTACGTGGCACCTCCAGGTTACTGGTTCATTCATGCTTCATGCAATCTGTTATGTACTTGCTGAGAGCTGCAGCAAAATTTGGATGATCTGAGTTAACCTTTTCTTGCCTCTACCGAGGATACTCGTGACGCCATCGAATTTTTAATTAGATAACTACGAAGTTTCCGTGTGAAACCAAAATATTCTCATTGGAGTGTTGAAAATGACTTTGAATCATCGCTACCACAACAGGTATCACTGTTTCATCCCCTGAGTGGTAAAAATATGTTAGTGGAACAGAGTGGAAATGACAATGGCCCGCCTGTTATAATCCTGTTTTTCAATGCCATACACACCATCAATTCACCTTTACTGAGTAGGTACGTACCTATTTTATTTATATTTAGTCAAGTTATGGATATAAACTGCTGACTTAGAACTTACCCCTCCCCAACCGAGCGCTCGAGCGAGGTCGTTTCCGGTTCCCAGTGGCAGAACGCCGACTGCAGGTGGAGGGTTGAAGCCAAGCTGATCTATCACAGACAAAACCCAACCAACAGTCCCGTCACCGCCACACGCCAGAACTCGAAGATTCGAAACTTTGCGAAAAAGTTCCAACCTGATAATTCAGGATACAATATTAATGAATAATATAGGTATGTACTTATTGCATTCTATTAAGAGCGAGTATTGGTAATTGAAGGTAAATATGGACATATCTTTTTTGGTTCAATGCTAGTGATCAGATCTGCTACAGCGGCACTAGACAGGGCACTTCTTTGACCGCTGGGTCTTCAGCGACCCTGAGCGGGTTCCTCATCCAAATCCAATGTGAATTTCAGAATAAAATAAAAACTCTGATCGGAAATATGCTTATATAAAATAAAGATAATCCGTAATAAAAATAGATGCTAAAGAATAAATATTTAGCTTTAAACAATTGGAAATCATACCCGAAACGTGGGCCACCTTGAGTTAAATCAAACACTTGTCGTGGGTTCAGCAGCCACTGAAACTTTTGGAGAAGCTTGACGCCTTGGTTGCCACCAGATTTCGGATTAATAAATACTATCACAGGTCTTACATTAGAAGTAGGGATCGGTTTAAGAGTGAAAGTGCGTTCTTCTTTCTCAACCTGTAATCAGCGTATAAGCCTTGTATTGATACGAGTTAATGAATAATGGATTAGATGCTGCTCCATTAGTTAAGATCATAGATAACTATGATAGCAATACTAAAATGATCATGGTCCATAATGGAAAACCTGACTTTGAACCTAACAAGTATTACATCAGAATGCTATACGAGTAACCTCTACATAATTGCGTTGAAGGATCCTTGAAGAAAAGACACGCTTCGTGGTGACAAAATGTTTGAAATCAAGGAGATCTCATCCATTGAAGCACTAACCAAACTACCTCAACTGTGTACATAAATGGTAATTTATATTAATAATGTGAAATTTATGTCACTCAATTAACCTACGTACCAAACAACTAATTTTCGAATAATTCAGAAAAGTATGAGGTTTGTAGGACAAAAAGTACCTAGCAAAGTAGGATCTATTCTCGACAGGAAGGTACATTTACTATAGTTACGAGTCAAGCAAACGACACTGGCGATACTTACTGAGGGCTCGGATGCGTCGCTTTCACTCCTTTCTTTGTTGGGCTTTTTCTTAGATGACGATTTCTTCTTCGGAGATTTTCGTAGACTGGATTTGAAACTACCCCTCCGAGGTAGTTTAACGATCCAGGCCGGAGGAACTATTATAGGATGGTGGGTCCCTGTATACATGCAGTTCAAGTTGTTTAATCAATTTTAAATTTAATGATATTACTTCAATATTATAGCACACCTAATATTCAATACTTCAACCCTCAACGAATAATGTTAGTGTGATGAATTTAAATTGTGAGCTTCATCACCGGTGTGAGGATATGCCCAGGCGGGTTATGAGCGAATCACCACCCTTCTTCCTGGGATCTTTTTGGAGGTGTCCGTTGGTTATGGGCGTACCACCACCATGCACGGAATATTTTCGTGGGATGCTGCCTGGTAAGGTTATGGGCGGACCACCAACATGACCAGGATCTTTTTGGAGGTGCCCAGGCGGGTTATGAGCGAATCACCACCGTTATTCCTGGGATCTTTTAGGTTGTTTGGCTGTTGGTTATGGGCGGACCACCACCATGCACAGCATCTTTTAGGAGAGGAGAGAGAGATGAGGTAAGGAGGAGAGAGAGTAGTCAGCGACTAGAGGAGAGCGTAGAATGAGGAAAAAGAGGCAGGCGCTGGGGTTTTATAGACCCTGTAGTCGTCTCCCTCCATCCCCTAGTTGCTAGGGGATGGTGGGGATCCAGGTTGGGCTTCTACCTCCTGCCTCTTTCGTCCCCACTTCTGTGTGTTTATTAGCGAGATCTAAAGTTGGCGAATACAATGGTTGCGGGTCCGGGAGGAACCACGACAGTTAGGTACTTCTTTCTTCGGTCTGAGCAGTGGGGAGGATGTGTTCGTCCCTCATTGCCGCAGGTAGGAAAGCCTAGTCGTGATAAATTTTGATTTTGTGTATCACCCAAAATCAAAATATCTCCTCGAATTAAACATAAAAGAAAACTTCTGGTTCCATGTCTTTCAGTATCTGTACCTTCCTCTAGTAAACACCGTTACCTCAATGAGAGAACTACATAACTGACCAAACAACTAAAAATTCAGAGGTATTTTCAACCAAAACTGGTCTCTCATCAATTTCATCAGAATCCTCATGAAACTTTCGTTGGCGTATGAGAAACATAAAAATATCTGTGTAATGCCCGTACCTAGTTCTGGTTCCATACCATTGATGTTCATAAAATTATGATCGGTTTGCAAGGTCCTCTGGTGGTTCATTCGCGATGGGGCAACGGTAGCGTTTGGTAGTCAGTCCATCTTTGAATTGCGATCTGCACATTTCCGTCCATTGATCCAATCGCTTTATCGTTGACACTGAACCTTGAACTCCGGTGGTTGTGCAAAAGGTTATTTCCCGTCGTTATCGGTTCATTGTCACAGGAAACCTCATCACTAGAATCCGCAACATTTCCCCAAGATTCTGTCCTTGGATTGACGCATCACTCTCTCGACATTGTGAACAATTGTTACTTCATCGAACTGCTCTGTAAATCCATCTATTTCAGGATAACAGTCTAACCTATTCGCATTGCAAAGTTTGTTCCGCACTTCATCGGAGGTGACACAATTTTTGAAATACGTAGATACTAAATCAGTACTGGCGATAAGGAAAGAATGATCTCGGCCATACTTTTCGATCTTTCTACTTCTATCGCATGGTGGCAATGCGCCGTCCTTTTAAGGTTGTCAAATTTTTCCGGTTACATATTCCACTTACACCTGTCCCACTGAGAATTCATCTCATCTGAGTTACCCGTATTTCGCAATTCCCCTGATTGAATTCTTGACTCCAACCTTCCGCTGTCGTGGATTTTTATTTTATTTATTTATTTATTTTACAGATAACTTTTGTAACAGTGGTTCTTGTACCTATACACGTTACACATAGTGAAGCTGACTCTCGGAAACCTAATGATTTGAAATAAGCGATGAATACGTGTGAGGATTTTAGAAAGAGTGAATTTAATTCATAAGAAAGATTCAACGGGAATCATCAGGTCAACTATTATAATGAGGAGTACCTACCCATGACTTCTGTTTATATTTTTAAATGAACGTATGTTCCACTCTAGGAATTTTGAGACTAAACGCACTCTCCTACGGTGAACAGTTCTTTTTCTCTATGAGATTTCAAAGTTTTGATAAGTGGCGTCACACTTAGCAAGGGGGGGGGGGGGGGTGACGTCACTTGTGGACAAAACTTTGAAAGCTCATAGAAAAAGAAATATTCATTGTAGAAGAGTGCGGTTGGTCTCAAAATTCTTAGAATGGAACCTACTTTAATTTAAAAATGGGAAAGTAATATAAACAGAAGTCATAGGTACTACTCGTTGTCTACGACTAAATAGTACCTAACTGCTTGTACATCGAGTGGACGGTACCTCACAAGAACTGGTAATAGGGCAGTGGGTTAAAGGGAATATCTGCTTACATTCCTCTAGACAAAGTTCAACAAAAAATTGCTTCCAGGGCATTGTGAAAGTACTTACATGATTTTGGAAGACGCGGATAAAGTTACGTCCAGTGATACATCACTGCTATATGGATATAATGCGAATGTGAAGAATGTCAACACCTATCTCCGCCCCCTTTATTTCCCCTTCCTTCATGATATCCCAATTTTCAAAAGCCTCTAAAAATAAATAGAGCGTTTTCCCTCGATTCAGTTCCACATTCGTCCTTCACAAGGCAATATCTTTTAGAGAAAAATATAAACCTAAACAACTATAGTAACTGAACAATCGCAAGAGCCTGATGGCGGATTCCACTGTACCTACAAAGCTTCCCGACCTGAATACCGGGGAATGGGGCACATAACAGTATAATTATTATGATGGGTGCCATCGGTTTATCCTCTTCACAACACAAAATAATACAATTTAGTTGTGTTAAGTTTGGGTGCTTTAATAATAGGAAATAGAGGAAATTGTCTATTTTCTACACGTATCAGGAATTCCATACCGATCTCATCCATCGCTACGCACAATTTTTAAACAATTTTAATGCAAATTTGACAGGTGGTTTTACCTAAATTGCAGTCCTCTTCAATTCGTTCGGAATTGAAACAACTTTCTTTGTTGTGGTAGGAGTCCTTACACCAAGAGCAGTTCAGGGCTACTATCTCCTTGGTACTGAATGAAAGTTTAGAGTGGAATGACTGAAACAATAACATATATGTTCAATGAATCTTTTATGCAAGAATACAGAAATTCATCAATTAAGCGAAACCGGCTCGCGTACATATACAAGTATAACAGATGAGGATTGAATAGCTAGGAAATAAATGTCAATGCATTGCTAATTCTCCTATAAAGGTTCATAATTTGCTGTATATTAACTCTCCTCTAGGTCACTTTTCTGAACGCAATGCGCTTGAAATGCCAGAAGAGTTTTCCTCGGTACTATCAACTCCTTCATTGTGAATTTTGCACTGATATTACCTACCAACAAACAGAAAATATCTACCTTCATTTCTTAGAGTCAAAGAGTATCTCAAAACAACAAAAACGATTTCATAAAACCACGCGAGATTTGATCATATTTTCCCCTAGTTCACAGATACTGGGCTATAGTTAATACTGTTTGATTTGCGCTCAAGTAAATGATGTTTTTTGTTGATGATAATTTTTTAAAAGGTAGGTACGTGCATTATGTACATGTATTGAAGTAAGATCAAGTATAGGAGAAATCTTCAATGAATTTGAACAACAAGAAGTCTTAACAAGAAAAAAACCCTAATGTAAAAGTTAGAAAGTCTAATAAGCAATGGAGCTTCATACATATTATTGCATAAAATTGGTCACTCTACGGGAAAATACGAAATTCCTATCCCTGGCTTTCTTTAATGGTTTGAATACATCTATGGGGCACAAAGGTCAAACGTTCTTCAATATACCTATTAGTGTCATTACATCGGCTATAAATACATGAATCGGTGAATGTTAAAGGGGCAGTAGTCCAAGAAAGCTGACTTCGGAAAAACGAAAAAAACTGTTCCTGTTCCGAATATATTGGCAACTTGTTTAATTGGACCTTACCCTTTAGTTGAACCAGTGATCAGAGAAATATTTGAAGAGGAACAGAAATTTTAATAGCATTTCCCTATTTAACAGAATTTTTTGAAGGTGGTGGACTACTGCCCTTTCAACTTGCTATAACGAAATTGAGGATTTTGTGTTGGTGTTTTTGTTAAATTGAGGAAAAGCCAAGGTTCTAATGACAAACAATAATTTTTTAAGTGAATCTGAATGTTTATTTATAATTGAACAAAACAAAATTTGGTTGTCATCAGCTGATGCCGCACAGCGACCGTGCAGGTCGACGCACGTTAAAAGGGCCATAGTCCGGACTACTGCCCCTTTAACATGCTAACCTCAGAAATTCGTAGTTTCCCAACCGTCTCTACGCCTCCAAAATGTGGTGGACAACGGTCCTTATAGCATCAAACGATGCGGCTGCCCATATAGAACCGAAAATGCAAAAAAAAACGAATATTGACAAAACATGGACAACTGCCCTTTTACATTCACCGATTCACATATTCTAGCCCTTTGGTTAATCCCCCAATGATTTACAGTCCCCTGCAACGTCTCTCGCCTACGTGTCAATTTTCAAAAATCTGTAGAGATGTTTGTAGGTGCGCAACCATTGTGCGCAACTTTGTAGACATCCGGAAACCTTCATCAGTGATTACCAACTATTCAAATTATACACAATTTCAAGATGCAAAAAAGGAAGTGTCCCCAGCATTAGGTAACAGCCCCCCTGGGAAAACCTCGCTTGGATACATCTTCTAGTGAGTTAGCGGGGAGAATTTCTTCATCCACGGTTGGCAACCTGAGGAAAGCTGATGGGGAATTTTTTCTGGACTTTTATACTAATTAAGGTAATCTCATCCATGTTCCACCATCTTTCCAATTTGTTTCCCTTGGGGGTAGCATCATCAATCATGATTTGGTTACAACATTTTTAAGTGATGATAATCCTGACGTTACCTTTCCGCAACTCTTGCATTTTCCTTTTTGTTGGCGCCTATGGACCCAATGGTGCTTGGTAGTGGTTTGCTCCCGGTACGAGCGGACGCCAACATCTCTAAAGTTGGTTTGCACGAGAACTTGAGTCGTTCAGGATTGAAAGACAATTGGTATGACAGACAATCTTGCAAGCAGAGCATTTGTAGCGGGCCCCGGATTTCTGCAATGAAGAACACTGCCATTGATGCTGACAGTACATGAATAAATATAATATCAAGTGGTGTTAATAACATGCATGAAGGGACTCGAAAACTGCCTGACAATCGGACAGTCGAAATAAATAAAACACCGGAGACATTATTTCGCGTATTTTCAAGATTCGCTAACAACGAACGCCAGCGTCCCTCTTACTCCGATAGCATCATCAAACAACAATTTTTAATGTAGCGATATTTGACTTTCAAAAACAAGCATGCTCATTAAAAGATCTATCAACTCACCCGGTAAAAAATCATTAATGGTCAACGCATTTTGTCATAATCTATTAAAAACAGTTATTCAGCATGTCTATAAGAGCGAGAATTTTCAAAGAAATATTCGTGCTATTGTGTAAAATGATAATATAGCGCAAAACCATATACCACTTTTCGTAAAATTATATACTTTCGTGATTTTAGCCATTTTTACTGATTTTGACCCTTATAAAGTCAAATATGATCCATTATTTTTGAGAAAAATATTTTTATCGTCGAAACAGTCCCCCTTTGTGAACGAATATTGATTGTAGCCCTTAATAACAAATCTTTGACCCCCAAAATCCAAATCTGACCCCCTACTTTGTATAAAAAACAATTTAAATGGTATTTTCCTCTTAATTCAACCTTCATTCCACTTTCAGTGATTTTATAATCAACTGTTCACGATTTTAGCCTTTTTTAAAAACCTATTCTTGACCCCTTAAAAAGTCAAATTTGACCCCATTAGAATTTGGGAATATTGCTCCACTTGGAAATCATCCTTTTCTTTGCAATACGAATATTTGGCGAAATTTGGAGTTTTTATCATGCACCCAATGTCAGATATCGACTGGAGTGACACATAAATAAATAATAGATATATATTTAAAGTTTTGATAAAATCTAGGAATGAATTCAGAATGCTTTGAAACGGATTCGCATATAAAAAAAATTCAAAAATTCATGTTTTGAAAATTTTGGACCGATTGCAATAGCTTCATTTTCTTTGACAATTCGCTAAAATGAGATGGAGCTATATGAGCTTAACCCACTATTCCTGGAAGACAAAGGAGTCCGTAAAGCTTTAAGACAGTTATTTAAAGAATTTTTAAAACCTCTCAGCTATCCGCTGTGCTCCTCAAAATTATCGTACTTTATTAGGGTTACAAACATTTACAGATCGTATGACTCACTGTCAGATTGCTCTGTTCTTATTCGCTGCTTGAACTTACTGACTGTTTGTTGACGGTACACTCGACTTCACCGCAGTAGCAGAAGTCAGATGAAGGTCCCAAAGCGACCCAAAGATGATCAGATTCGACGGCGTACTCCCCCCAGTCAGGCGTCACGCGCGTCACCACGCTGCTGCCCGACCGCGTTGGGGAACCGCCACTCGCTTCCTCACCGCTCCTGAAACATACAGAAGTTTATCCACCTGAAATAATAAGGAAGTATCATTCATAGAAACGATGGAAATATCAAGACTCTCCAATAAAACCTGGGGACCCAGGATGCCTTCAGGACGGTATCGAGAATAGTGTGGTTTGCTTTATTGGAAGTCCGCTCACCACTCAACATTTCAACGATTCACATCATCCATGAAATTATTCTGAATACCGATACGCAAGTACTTGTCTTGCTGGGCCTCCCGATCGAACCGCCCAGTGAAGCCAAAAAGAGCGAAGCCCCATTCCTGCATCCACAACAGTAAACCCACCGCTTCGACCTCCTGAGAATCCTGTGTCTGTCCTATAATGACAGATTCGACCGTTAAAGGTTGAAATCCCAATGGTCGAGCTATGTAGAGTTCTTGGGAACTGATAAGGAGAGCACCCCCCCAGTCAGTGGGTTGTCGATTTCAACCATATTCGAGACAAAAAAAATAGTATACCCATGTACAAACGTTCTTGGCAACGGGCCCTTACAAAATAAATTGTAGGAATAGAGTGCGCATGTAACTACAGAGGATGGCTCTAGAATGCATTCGAGTGCTAGCTTGGAAGTCCGAGGAGCAATAACGTCAGTCACGATCATACTTATACCATAACTAGTACAAAAGAGTGCCCCAGCAATGCTTCCCCGCATTTAAATTCCTTACGAAGAGGATTTAAAAAAATTCAAACAACGCAACTCCACATTTTTTAGTTTAGAATCTCAATAATCAAAAATTGGCCAGACATCGAAAACAAAGTTTTTGAGCGCTGACATTCTACGTTGGCAAGCAACCCATCTTCTATCCCCCCTCCCGCAAGAACTAGAAATCCATAGAAAACGGTATTTTCAAAAATGGAAAACATTCAGATTGACAAAAATTTCGAAACTTTCTTACAATAAAACAAGAAGCAGTTTTGAGTAGGTATGTCCTAGTTTGAAAAACGCGTGGTACTGAAGAAATGCTTGAATAAAAATTCAGAAGTATCATTAAGAAAAACTGTGCTTAAAAAAAAGGAGATTGTTGAAATGGCTCAACTTTGGAACAGCAAGTTCATTTTCATTTCCTTAATGATTTAGAAAAAGGACGATGCAATGTTTAATTATTTGTCATTGACATATCTAGTTACCCTTGCCTACAGTTCACTGACTCTGGAACACTGATAACAGTGGAAGGGGAGGGGGGATGAAGGAGTGTTGGAGGGGATTTGGTCGGTGGGAGGTAAGTGATGGGAGGGGTAGGGGAGTGGATAGGCGGGGAAGGGTTTCGAGTGGTTGCGGAGAGGGAAGGGATGGGTGGGGGGAGTAGAAAGGAGGTTGAATGAGTGAGGGGGGGGGATTATTTAACGGGCGCGCGCCTTAGGCGCCTCACAACCAACTATTCATAATAATAATATTGTCATTATTGGTTTATTGTTCTGTGAATAATACACCTATGTATTCGCTCAGCAAAAAATTTTTATAACATCCCCTCAAACTTTTGGTTTATTATTCTGTGAATAATACACCTATGTATTCGCTCAGCAAAAAATTTTTATAACACCCCCTCAAAATTTTTTCTTTTCCGTTTCAAGGTTCTTAGATTCCAAAAATGCAATGTCCGTCCGCCGTCCGCCGTACGCCGTATCACGTGTACAGGCTTCATTTTCGGTCTAAAAAAGTCGTTCTTTCGCACACATGCTCCATTTGGGCCCTAGTTGTGTCCCGAAACTTTTCAGCCCGATCGGAATATACCCAGGGGTGTTATGAGTGAAAATGTGTATAAAAATAGGTACTTTTTGCGTTTTAACAACATGTTAGTAACATGAGCTTTTGAGGTATCTTTTTCCATGTTTTTGAGGACGAGAAGACCGAATATGAAGTCAATTTTGACCAAAGACGCGGAAATTGAGGTTTTACCAAAGGTTCAGCTCCCAAAATTGGTTTTTTATGAGTCAAAAACCTGGAAAACTGTCTGAAATCACCATCAATGTGTACAATAACATTGGAAAAAGTGTAAACAGGTGAATCAAGACCATTAAATGCCACTACCAATGATCAAAGATGATCTTAAAAAAAAAGAAAAAAAAAAGCGTACCCATTTCATGTTTTGGGGGCCCAAATTGGTGGAAATCATCAGAAATAGCTATTTCAATCATTCCACATGAAAGAAACAATAAATTTAACAGCCAACAAAAATCTCTAGAACTCGAATAGAATAATAAACCCATGTGACAAGGACTTTGCAGCGTTTTTCTTTTCCGTTTCAAGGTGCGTAGATTCCAAAAATGCAATGTCCGTCCGTCGTACGCCGTATCACGTGTACAGGCTTCATTTTCTGTCTAAAAAATTCGTTCTTTCGCACACATGCTCCATTTGGGCCCTAGTTGTGTCCCGAAACTTTTCAGCCCGATCGGAATATACCCAGGAGTGTTATGAGTGAAAATGTGTGTAAAAATAGGCACTTTTTGCGTTCTAGCAACATGTTGGTAACATGAGCTTCTGAGTTATCGTTTTCCATGTTTTTGGGACGCGAAGACCGAATATGAAGCCGATTTTGACGAAAGATTGGAAAATTGAGTTCTACCAAATGTTCAGCTCCCAAAATTGATTTTTTATGAGTGAAAAACCTGGGAAATCGTCTGAAATCACCATCAGTTTGTATAATAACGCTGGAAAAAGTGTCAGCACGTGGATCAAGACGATTAAATGGCACTACCAATGATCAAAGATAGTTAAAAAAAAAAGAAAAAAAAGGAGCTTAATGGAAACCATCAGAAATAGCTATTTCGATTATTAAGCATGAAAGAAACAATAAATGAACAGCCAACATTTCTGTGGGTATGTCCAATAGAACCCCCACGTGACAAGGACTTTGCAGCGTTTTTTTTGTTCAGGGTTTCAAATTGCAGTGAGAATTGCGGCATTTCTGTCAACTTAAAAATATCAAAACTCCACTCCAAAATACGAGTTTATATCATAGTGTTTGGGAAAAACATAAAAAAATGGTGGAGGTGGGGGGGGGGGGGTCGTTTGTCAACTCAAGGAAGTCAAGTTCTTCGATATTTTGACCATTTTTTATTTCAGATTCAGAATCCACACCAATAATGAGGCGGCGTTTCGTCTTTGTACTTGAAGAAACCCCTCCAAAGGAAATAGGATTTTTAGAATTTTGAATTCGTTTTCAAAAAAGTAAGCAATTTGGCTAGGAGGGTTCCAATACAGCTGTTCATATTTCAATAGTTCATTATGTTCAGTTTATTTAAATCCTGTAGTTTCCAATGGAATATTCGATTCAAATGGGTAGTTTCAAATTGGTTTTCTAAATAAGCGAATTTTTGAAAACAACATAACTATTATAATGGGTCAAATTATTTCATGCAAAATCTTGACAAGTTATTGCTCCATACTAATCAGTTTTTGACTTCTAGATTGGAATTATCTGATATGGTCATGTCGCATGCGTGGAACTTGTTTGCAAAAAACTACAGGATAAAAATAGAAATAGTCTATTTCCACGTCAAACTAACAAACCGTAGACCGGTTTCGGTTGTTACACCATCATCAGTACACGATACAATGAAATGAATTAAATTTCATTCTATCGTGTACTGATGATGGTGTAACAACCGAAACCGGTCTACAGTTTGTTAGTTATTTGCTATTTTTATCCTGTAGTTTTTTGCTATGGATTTCCACCACTCCACCGCAAGTTTGCTTTGTGTGTTTTGACTAGAATCACAAAATTTTTGAAAACAACATTGCAAATTGTTGTAAACAACATAATTGTGCGAGATTCCACTGGAATTTTGACAATGGATCCAGTTTGATAATAGTGGTTGTGGGGTTTGCACAATTCAGATTATAGTAATAAACCCCATGTGCTTACTATGTTTGATTACTCAGTCTTTATTAGAAAATAGGTTTAAGTGTTCATTCCCGCCCCATTGGAATGTTTTTTGATTTTCTTGCTATGCATAATTAACCTAAATTAATACCATCCTGTGCGAAGTACAGGTCATACATTCATACAGCTATTTGTCCAAATAAACCCCCAAATACAAGTATGAAGTATTTTCTGTGAAACACCGGATTTTGCTACCCCGTAGGCACTTACGGAATGGCGGTAAAGCACCAACTTTACTAACATAGCCTAACTTATGGAATGCTGTATGCCAGCCTAAAAGCCTAACACAGTGCCTAATGTGACTTCCCCTTCTCAAACCTAATTGATCAATGTGTGATCATCAGAATATTTATTTTATTTTAATTTTTCCTCTGTTAGCTCGGACCGCAACTCATCTCGTTGTCAGCTACCACTTTGCCCAACTCTGGCGAGGTCTCCCGATGAATTGAAATTCGTAAAAATCATGGATAAAAATATACTACCGTGGAGCAGGTGAGGCCATCACAAAGCGTATTCTGTAAAGACCTTATTAAGAAGAGAAATTAATTCCTACCAAGAGCCATCAGATTTGATAACCCTCCTCACGTTACCATCACAAAAAGCAACAATAAGTTAATGAGAGTTTGACGACCGAACGCTCTTCAGAAGATAGGGCTGTAATTTTTCCATATTTTGCATGCTCGGAACAATGAAAGTCACGAGTATTACCAGTTCGATCAACAAAAAGTAAATCAATAATAACTGCCCTTACATAATAATTATCATAATTATTTCAAATGATTAAAAAATAACATTTCCACAGAAAATTGGACGGCTCTCTACAAATATGTAGGTACCATAAACTAACTACTTACCTATTAGGTAGGTATGACAAAATTTTCAAAATCAAGTTATTGGTATCGGAATCGCCTCGTCGTGTAAAATCGATTTATTTAGGTTTTATTGTCCTATTTCGATTATTGAGTGAACTATTCCGGTATAAACTGAACGACTTTCCCTCAAAAGGACAACCTGAATTTTGCGATTTCCTACTAAGCGCAAGAAAAGTTATAAAATCACCAAATAAACGACATCAGAAATGGCGATTAATATACATTTGCCTAGATCAGCTGTGGGCTCCGAACTTTAATGTCGCCGAATATGTACTTGCGTATCTCTTGTGTTGTAACAGCCAATCAAATTCGCACTCAGTACAACCTATATACAGGGTGCCCCAGTTCCTTCTGGAGAAACGCAGGGAATCGATTATACTCTTCGTTTGGAACAAAAAATGCTCAGTAGAAATTTTTCGAAAAGTTCTTCGTTTCAAAGATACCCGACAATTTGTGTTTTCCAACTTTTCATTACCTTACCACATATAACGCTAATAAATTCGAAAATATTGAGACTACAACAAATCCAATTACACCGCTTGAAAGAACGTTAAATTTCCTGTAAGATTCTTCTACTTTCAATGGTCAGAGTTACTTGAAATGTTGGCCAATATCATACGGAACGTTTGAAAATTTCAAAATTTAAAATTGTGAAAAAGATGGTAAGTTCTACTGGGGTTACAAAAAAATACCTACAACATCTAAAATGTCACAAAAACTTCTTCGTCTAATAGGCTTTACATTGATAGACTTGAAAAATTATAATTAATAAAAATGATAAAAACGATATAGTTAAAAAATGATAACTGAACGTTTGAAAACATGAGCGGGGGGGGGGGGGGGGGGGGGGGGGGGGGGAATTAGACCTCGTAAAATAAAACTAATGCTTCCTTGGCTGGTTGAATAAAAATAATGCTGGAATATGAAGGGGACATATCGAAGTTCAAACAACAACGAATGATTAGTTCCAACATTCAACGTGAAATGAGAGTGAGGTGTCAGTAGACCGTGATTTTGCTTGCACTAGTATTTCTTAATAATAAATTATGAACCTCGGTTAACCATCTTACCAAACTGCAACAGAACGCTTAACTGCCGCTTTATTTTTCAAGTCAGGAGTACCGAGATATGCTCGTGTATGGATACTGAAACTGCAGCAGTACAGTACTTGTAAAGCCTATTAGATGTAGACGTTTTTGTGAAATTTGACAAGTTGTAGGTATTTTTTGTAACGTCAGTAGAACGTAAATCTTTTTCACAATTTTAAATATTGAAATTGTCAAATGTTCGAACTGATAATGGCCAACATTTTAAATAACTCTGACCACTGAAAACAGAAGAATCTTACAGGAAATTTAACATTCTTTCAAACGGTGTAGTTGGATTTGTTGTACTCTCAATGCTTTCGAATTTATTAGCGTTTTAATGTGATAAGTTAATTAAAAGTTGGAAAAACACAAATTGTCGGATATCTTTAAAACGAAGAACATTTCGAAAAATTTCTACTGAGCATTTTTTGTTCCAAATGAGGAGTAGAATCGATTTTTCTGAGTTTCTCTAAAGGAAATGGGACACCCTGTACGTTCTTTCAAACTGTGTATACTTTTATGTCCTTATTTCACTCACGTTTCCCCCATTCCTCACCATTTCTTGCGCTCGATTCCTTGAAAAGTAAGCTTTTTATCTCTCAGTTCTTTGGCGAATCTCTCGTGAAAAAAAATTATCAAGAGAAAAATAGATGTACGTGGCAGTTCAGTGAGCGGACGATCTACTAGTGTTGACAAAGGATCCGCTCATTAAGTACTCATTAACTTAGTGTCACGCAGTAGAACATCAGAGTTCTGGTACGGAGTGGCCTAAGGCGATTATCCGTCCGGGAATCTCGACAAATGTACTGTATCATACTTCAAATCAAAAAACGCTGCAAAGTCCTTGTCACATGGGTTTATTATTCTCCAGGACTGTTGGCTGTTCATTTATTGTTTCTTTCATGCTTAATAATCGAAATAGCTATTTCTGATGGTTTCCATTAATTTTGGCCCCTAAAACATAAATTAGATACGCTCCTTTTTTCTGTTTTTCTTAAATAACTATCTTTGATCATTGGTAGCGCCATTTAATCGTCTTGATTCACGTGTTGACACTTTTTCCAGTGTTATTATACAATCTGATGGTGATTTCAGACGATTTCGCAGGTTTTTGACTAATAAAAAATCAATTTTGGGAGCTGAACATTTGGTAGAACCTCGATTTTCCACTCTTTGGTCAAAATCGACATCATATTCGGTCTTCTCGTCCCCCAAAACATGGAAAATGATATCTCAGAAGCTCATGTTACTAACATGTTGCTAAAACGCAGAAAGTACCTATTTTTACACACATTTTCACTCATAACACCCCTGGGTATATTCCGATCGGGCTGCAAAGTTTCGGGACACAACTAGGGCCCAAATGGAGCATGTGTGCGAAAGAACGAATTTTTTAGACCGAAAATGAAGCCGGTACACGTGATACGGCGGACGGCGGACGGACATTGCATTTTTGGAATCTACGCACCTTGAAACGGAAAAGAAAAAATTTTGAGGGGGTGTTATAAAAATTTTTGCTGAGCGAATACATAGTTGTATTATTCACAGAATAATAAACCAAAACAATGGAATACCTACGCGTTCATTATTAAAAAAATAAAAATAATAATAATAATAAAAAACGCTGCAAAGCCCTTGTCACATGGGTTTATTATTCTATTGGAAACACCTGCAGAAATGTTGGCTGTTCATTTATTGTTTCTTTCATGTGAAATAATTGAAATAGCTATTTCTGATGGTTTCCACCAATTTTGGCCCCCAAAACTTGAATTAGGTACTTACGCTCATTTTTTTTTTTTTCAAAAAATCTTTGATCATTTGTAGTGCAATTTAATCGTCTTGATCCACGTGTTGATACTACTTCCAGTGTAATTATACAAATTGATTGTGATTTCAGACGATTTTCCAGGTTTTTGACTCATAAAAAAATCAATTTTGGGAGCTGAACATTTGGTAGAACCTCAATTTTCCACTCTTTGGTCAAAATGGCCTTCATATTCGGTCTTCTCGTCCCAAAAACATGGAAAACGATACCTCAAAAGCTCATGTTACTAAAACAAAATAATACAGCTATGTATTCGCTCAGCAAAAAATTTTTATAACACCCCTCCAAAATTTGTTCTTTTACGTTTCAAGATGCATGGATTCCAAAAACGCTGCAAAGTCCTTGTCACATGGGTTTATTATTCTACTTGGAATACCAACAGAAATGCTGGCTGTTTATTTATTGTTTCTTTCATATAAAATAATTGAAATAGCTATTTCTGGTGGTTTCAATTTTGGCCCCCAAAACACGAATTAGGTACGCTCCTTTTTTTTTTTTTTTTTTCAAATTATCTTTGATCATTGGTAGTACCATTTAATCGTCTTGATCCACCTCTTGATACTTTTTCTAGTGTTATTCTACAAATTGATGGTGATTTCAGACGATTTTCCAGGTTTTTGACTTATAAAAAATCAATTTTGGGAGCTGAACATCTGGTACAACCTCAATTTTCCACTCCTTGGTGAAAATCGACTTCATATTCGGTATTCTCGTCCTCAAAAACATGAAAAACGATACCTCAAAAGCTCATTTTACTAACATGTTGCTAAAACGCAAAAAGTACCTTTTTTTATACACATTTTCACTCATAACACCCCTGGGAATATTCCGATCGGGCTGAAAAGTTTCGGGACACAAGTAGGGCCCAAGTGGAGCATGTGTGCGAAAGAACGACTTTTTTAGACCAAAAATGAAGCCTGTACACGTGATACGGCGGACGGCGGACGGCGGACGGCGTACAGCGGACGGCGTACGGCGGACGGACATTGCATTTTTTGAATCTACGCACCTTGAAACGGAAAAGAAAAAATTTTGAGGGGGTGTTATAAAAATTTTTTGCTGAGCGAATACATAGGTGTATTATTCACAGAATAATAAACCAAAAAGTACTTATTTTTAAACACATTTTCACTCATAACACCCCTGGGTATATTCCGATCGGGCTGAAAAGTTTCGAGACACAACTAGAGCCTAAATGGAGCATGTGTGCGAAAGAACGACTTTTTTAGACCGAAAATGAAGCCGGTACACGTGATACGGCGGACGGCGGACGGACATTGCATTTTGGTTTATTATTCTGTTAATAATACACATATGTAATCGCTCAGCAAAAAATTTTTATAACACCCCCTCCAACTTTTTTCTTTTCCGTTTCAAGGTGCGTAGATTCAAAAAATGCAATTTCCGTCCGCCGTCCGCCGTATCACGTGTACAGGCTTCATTTTCGGTCTAAAAAGTGGGCCCTAGTTGTGTCCCGAAACTTTTCAGCCCGATCGGAATATACCCAGGGGTGTTGTGAGTGAAAATGTGTGTAATAATAGGTACTTTTTGCGTTTTAGCAACATGTTGGTAACATGAGCTTTTGAGGTATCGTTTTCCATGTTTTTGGGGACGAGAAGATCGAATATGAGGTCGATTTTGGCCAAGGAGTGGAAAATTGAGGTTGTACCAGATGTTCAGCTCCCAAAATTGATTTTGTATGAGTCAAAAACCTGCGAAATCGTCTGAAATCACCATCAATTTGTATAATAACACTAGAAAAACGCTGCAAAGTCCTTGTCACATGGGTTTATTATTCTATTGGACATACCTACAGAAAGTTTGGCTGTTCATTAATTGTTTCTTTCATGCGTAATAATCGAAATAGCTACTTCTGATGGTTTCCATTAATTTTGGCCCCCAAAACACAAATTAGGTAGGTACGCTCTTTTTTTTCATTTTTTTTTAAAACTATCTTTGATCATTGGTAGTGCCATTTAATCGTCCTGAACCACGTCTTGATACTTTTTCCAGTGTTATTATACAAACTGATGGTGATTTCAGACGATTTCCCAGGTTTTTCACTCATAAAAAATCAATTCTGGGAGCTGAACATTTGGTAGAACTCAATTTTCCACTCTTTGGTCAAAATCGACTTCATATTCGGTCGTCTCGTCCCCAAAAACATAGAAAACGATATCTCAGAAGCTCATGTTACCAATATGTTGCTAAAACGTAAAAAGTACCTATTTTTACACACATTTTCACTCATAACACCCCTGGGTATATTCCGATCGGGCTGAAAAGTTTCGGGACACAACTAGGGCCCAAATGGAGCATGTGTGCGAAAGAACGATTTTTTTAGACCGAAAATGAAGCCTGTACACGTGATACGGCGGACGGCGGACGGCGTACGGCGGACGGACATTGCATTTTTGGAATCTATGCACCTTGAAACGTAAAAGAAAAAATTTTGAGGGGGTGTTATAAAAATTTTTTGCTGAGCGAATACATAGGTGTATTATTCACAGAATAATAAACCAAAAGTGTCAACACGTGGATCAAGACGATTAAATGGCACTACCAATGATCAAAGTTAATTTGAAAAAAAAAAGATCGTACCTACCTAATTTGTGTTTTGGGGGCCAAAATTGGTGGAAACTTTCAGAAATAGCTATTTCAATTATTTCACATGAAACAAACAATAAATGTACAGCCAACATTTCTGTAAAATAATGAACCCCGTGTGACAAGGACTTTGCAGCGTTTTTGGAATCTACGCACCTTGAATACGAAAAAGAAAAAATTTTGAGGGGGTGTTATAACATTTTTTTGCTGAGCGATTACATAGGTGTATTATTCAGAGAATAATAAACCAAAAATATGAAAGTAGATTCCATCCTGAGAATTCTCATACGAACCGCACTTTCCTACGACAAGTAGTTTTTATTCTACGATTTTTAGAATTTTCGTGCTCTAGTGACGTCATCGCACGCCTCGCACCCGAGTGAGACACCCTTGCCCGGTGTGACGTCACTATTGCACGAAACTTCAAAAAACCATAAAATATTTAAACTATTTATCTTAGGTGAGTGCGGTTGGTGCCAAAATTCTCCGGAAGGACTCTACTTTAATTTAAACAAATTGATAATAAGATAAGTACATTTTTCAGAGCCATGGACAACCCTCATTCAAGATATTCAAGGGAGTTCGGGAAGGCCGCGCCGCTGAGTTGGTGGCATCTAGTAGAGGTCTCAACCGCTAGATCGCTTCCCAGTCTCCGGAATGAGGGGACGAATGAAAGTGGAGCTACAACCTACAACCCGGTGAGTCAGCCACAATGGGTACGAGATTTATTGTTGAAAGCTGTACAAGTTTACTGAGTCAATTTGCCGTAGATAACCCGTCAAATGAACTGATGATGGCTGTTCAGTGTTACCAAGTAAAAGCCGGATTTGTTGCAAGTTTCTTTCGTGCCTATTTGTTAGGCAATTTTTGTGGGGTCAAAATGATGATTTTAACAGTTTCTCGTTTCCGATTAACAATTAGATAAATTGTATAGAGTTTTACAGATACTAACTAAATCACTCGCGAAGAAATCGTGGAAAACCATTTCAAAGAAAAACGGAGTTATTGAAAAAATAGTCTATTTCCACTAATACACGAAAAACGCAAAAAACACTGTTATACCGGTTTCGGTGATCAAACCATCGTCAGTAACACACACTAACCGGTTATTGTGTGTTACTGACGATGGTTTGATCACCGAAACCGGTATAACAGTTTTTTTTACGTTTTTCGTGTATTAGTGGAAAAACGCTGCAAAGTCCTTGTCACATGGGTTTATTATTCTATTGGAAACACCTCCAGAAACGTTGGCTGTTCATTTATTGTTTCATTCATGTGAAATAATTGAAATAGCTATTTCTGATGGTTTCCACCATTTTTGGCCTCTAAAACACGAATTAGGTACGCTCCTTTTTTTTCAATTCATCTTTGATCATTGGTAGTGCAATTTAATCGTCTTGATCCACGTGTTGATACAACTTATAGTGTTATTATACAAATTGATGGTGATTTCAGACGATTTCCCAGGTTTTTGACTCATAAAAAACCAATTTTGGGAGCTGAACCTTTGGTAAAACCTCAATTTCCGCGTCTTTGGTCAAAATCTACTTCATATTCGGTCTTCTCGTCCTCCAAAACATGGAAAAAGATACCTCAAAAGCTCATGTTACCAAAATGTTGCTAAAACGCAAAAAGTACCTATTTTTACACACATTTTCACTCACAACACCCCTGGGTATATTCCGATCGGGCTGAAAAGTTTCAGGACACAACTAGGGCCCAAATGGAGCATGTGTGCGAAAGAACGACTTTTTTAGACCGAAAATGAAGCCTGTACACGTGATACGGCGGACGGCGGACGGCGGACGGACATTGCATTTTTTGAATCTACGCACCTTGAAACGGAAAAGAAAAAAGTTTGAGGGGGTGTTATAAAAATTTTTTGCTGAGCGATTACATAGGTGTATTATTCAGAGAATAATAAACCAAAAGTACCTATTTTTATACACATTTTCACTCATAACTTCCCTGGGTATATTCCGATCGGGCTGAAAAGTTTCGGGACACAACTAGGGCCCAAATGGAGCATGTGTGCGAAAGAACGAATTTTTTAGACCGAAAATGAAGCCGGTACGAGTGATACTGCGGACGGCGTACGGACATTGCATTTTTGGAATCTGTGCACCTTGAAACGTAAAAAAACAAATTTTGAGGGGGTGTTGTAAAAATTTTTTGCTGAGCGATTACATACCTACCTAGGTGTATTATTCACAGAATAATAAACCAATAGACTATTTTTTCAATAACTCCGTTTTTCTCCGAGTTTTACAGAGTTTAGGGAACTTCCTATGTAGCGGAATCCATTCCAAATAATGGTTTATTTGTTGAGAATGGGGATACCTCATATGGGAAAAATGGTAAATAGTCAGTCATTTTAACTCTCTTTGTTATCGAATAACAATGAACCAATGTTATGGATTTGTTCGTAATGTCACTCTTTTGTATCGAATAACAATGGACCAATTGTTGGACACATCCACTGAGCCTCCTAGTAATTCATTCCCCCTCGGCTGTGGGCATGTTCTTACTACTTCTATAGGTTTATTCGATTTGAAGACAGTTCGCACAAGTTGAGGTTGGATACATTAATTGCTTCCGAGTACTAACAGTTAGTGGAAGCTTTGTGATTATATTTGGGAGGAAAAATAACGGCTGTTCACCAAAATCGAAAGTTCCACTCGTATTATGCGTATTAGAACTTTCTGAATAGATCCATATCTGACCATCAGAGAGTCACCAATTCCTTGTATCGCATACGCGGAACAATAGATCTACATCTACATCTATTCGAAAGAACTGTCGTAATGAGCTAATAATTGATGCCCATGCGGTTTAGGTTTAGACAATAAACGGCTCCACATGAGTTTCATCAAATCGGACAGTGACTACGTACCTTCTACGCATGCACATCCGTGACAACCTGGCAGCCCCCATAATTACAAGAAACGAACGGTGGAAACGATGAGGAAAGTTGGAGGTGGGTTTGTGCGGATTGGGGCCCTGGACGGTCCCCACATTCATTTATCAAAGTCTGACTGGAACATTCGTCTACGCATGCGCAAACTTGAAACATTTACCACACGCGCAACCACGGTTCTGATCAACCGATTGTGATAAATTTCACAATGGTTTTATTTGCGAAGGTAAGTACCGATTTCCATAAAATCGGGCTATAATTTTCGTCTGCGCATGCACCATAGTAGAAACTTTAAGATTTGATTCGTGGGATGGATTTAAATTTTCCTCAGTAACTATGTAGTTGGGGTACTCCAAGTCTAAAATGAGGAGAATGTTTAAAATTAACGAAACAAAAATTATAATTATAATTCAAATGTCTCTTTCTGCATATTTGAGAGAAGTCGCCTCTTGTCGTTGTCTAGAGTTTGCAGTACTGAAGCAGTTGATGCGTTGGATTCTCGACGCCGCACAGTGTTTCAGAAGCCAGATTTAGGACGTGAAAGCAAATGGTGACGAAAAAATGGGCAATGTAAGTGAGTTACCCCGTTTTTTGGCAATGTGAATCGAATCGGGCTCACGGCAGGTAGCTAGGACCAACTGTTCTGGAGGTATGACGCGTTATTTACCGTTTATTCATTAATATCGTCCTTATTCAAATGAGTGTGTGCTCTATTATTTTTCAATTATTTGTGGAAGAATATGAAGCCCTATTTCACAAATTTAATATCAACAGTACCTTTGGTAAATACATGCGTTTTATTTCATTATAAATTTTGAAATACTGTTATTATTATTTCAATTGAACAGAAAGTACCTAGATCAAGTAAAATCATAAAATGAATCACATTATTTTAAAAATCATATTATTTAAAAAAAATAAAATACATCTCTGGAGGAAAAATTAACTAAATCTAAATATCTACACCAGAATCTACATTTTCCGAATCATCAGACGAATTTTCTGTTTCCCAATCATTTTCTGGGACCCATTGTCGTATGTTGCACACAGTGTATTCGGCTTCCAGTGAACTTTTGACCTCTGTTGATAGGTTTTTTAAAAATTTCTTTTGCGGTAAAGGCCGTTTGCTCGATATCACTAAATCAATATGATGAACACCTTTTGATGCTCCAATAATGCAGATTAGTGACCTCATTATTAGCGAATTTTCAAAGAAAATGAAGCTATTGCAATGGCTTCGAAATTTAAATAATATAAATTTTTGGAAATTTTCTTCATAGAAATCCGTTTCAGACCATTCTAAAACGATTCCTGAAATTTAACACTTTTTTATATGTATATATATATATATTTATTTATATATGTGTCACTCCAGACGATAACTCTCGATAGAATTGAGATAAACAGCTCAAATTTGCACAAAAAATCTATCTTGGCAATCGAAAGGCTAAGTTCGATGATGGGCGAAATTGGCCTACTCTAAGGAGGGTTTTGGCGCATTTAAAGTGCGCAAAAATTACCCAAAAATCCCCAAAATGTTATTTTCCAACAAGTGACCCCTCATTTTAAAGGTTTTTGCACGCTGAACACGATGGTGGAATCGGATTTTAGATATCTTGATCCGTTCTCAAATTAGAGCATTTAAAGTGCGCAAAAATTACCTGAAAATCCCCAAAATGTTATTTTCTAACAAGTGACCCCTCATTTTAAAGGTTTTTGCACGCTGAACACGATGGTGGAATCGGATTTTAGATATCTTGATCCGTTCTCAAATTAGAGCATTTAAAGTGCGCAAAAATTACCCAAAAATCCCCAAAATGTTATTTTCCAACAAGTGACCCCTCATTTTAAAGGTTTTTGCACGCTGAACACGATGGTGGAATCGGATTTTAGATATCTTGATCCGTTCTCAAATTAGAGCATTTAAAGTGCGCAAAAATTACCCAAAAATCCCCAAAATGTTATTTTCTAACAAGTGACCCCTCATTTTAAAGGTTTTTGCACGCTGAACACGATAGTGAAATCGGATTTTAGATATCTAAATCCGTTCTTAAATTAGAGCATTTAAAGTGCGCAAAAATTACCCAAAACTAGGATAATCTTTAAACTCTTACCCCCACCCCCTTAGAGTGGTCAGATTGAAAAATGTGAGAAGTATTAATTGAAGACGAGAGTTCGAAGCAAAAAAGGGGGAGGCAAACGATTAGTACAACTCCTTGAATTTACCCACAGCGATCAAATAAATAAGCACTTAGTACAATTACGTAATAAACAAACGGTAGAATCAGGATGGACAAAACGTACAAATTAAAATAAATACGAAGAGAATATACATAGAAAACCAAATTTTAGACCGAAGTTTTCCTTTATTCAAAACCATAGCCATTAATTCGAATATTTCTTTGAAAATTCGCTCATTAAGTCATGCTGCATGACTGATTTTTTTTTATGTAATTCGGAAATTTTCTGGCAAACACGAGGTTTTTGCAATTTTTTAAAACGATTGTTGAACTGGAAAAACGCATTTTTCTCATAAAATTGTAGATGTAAGGAGATACCAACGTGACCTTTTTTTAAAAATGTCTTCTTCTAAGTAATCTGAATGAATGTAGAAAGGTGCATTTTCACCACTAATGTACTGCGTATAAATCCTTTTGAAAAATCATCCAACAAATTCTGAAAAAACTAAATATCACTTACCAAATCCACTCCGAATCATGATGCGAATGGTGAAGTTTTTCAACAAGTACAATAAAACACACACACCCACTGAACACTGAAGGCCGACTGCGAGATGTTCCGACGAAAAACCCTTTGTTTACTTGATCCCATTTCACTGATGCGAACGTCGTTCTCGGAGCTGAAAAATCGCGCCAAGCTGTGCAAGTTCGTTCTAGTTGGGTATCTGACGATCAATAAACCACACAGTTTTGATATTTCAGCAACTTCCATTTTTCGGTCCATCATCCTCCTAAATTGGGCTTTTGAAACACTGCGCCGTGGGAAAAGTAGTCTCACTTCATCGAATTTCCGGCATTCCATCACAATATGTTCGATATCTTCTAAAATATCACGTTCGTCGCTTAGCTGGTCACTGGAGTATTTATAAAGAAACAACGTTCTGTTGAAGAGACAATCGCCTATTCGAAGACGAATCAAAATTGCTGACTTTAGCCTACTTGAATCCCCTTGAATTTTAAGCCGTGGGATATGCCTTATGGTAGGCATCACTGCGAAATGACACACACGTAGTTCAACTGCCATTATCCCACCATTTTCTTCCTACAAAAGGTTTTCTGCTATTCCCCTTTTCAGTAGGCTTTTTTCAAGTAGTCTGATAGGCCTTATAGGCACGAATTTTTGGCGCTAGTGTCAGCACGATCGTGGTCGAGCCATCCAGTATGCCCTGATATCCACTGGATTGCAGTACCGGGCCTGACGCTTACAAGTATTTGAGGACAATAAAATTCTTGGATGAGTTTTTCGCTGCGTTTTTGAGGATTTGGCACGAACTGAACGAATCTGTTAACATGACTGCATTGCCCATCCTTACCATTGGTTTCCTCTAGCCCAATCAAAATTGCTGCTAGATCAGCATTTGCGACTGTGTATCCATGAGGCAGTTTGATACTCTCGGAAAATTCGGTTTGAGGGTCGCATATCCCAACTCCACAAGATATGGCCTGTTTGGACGCATCAGTGCACAAGGTATACGAGGCTACGTATTTTTCGATCAAGTGGGCTTGCACGGCTGCTTTTAATTCAGATGGGTGGATATATTTCTTCCTAGCCTTTATATCGGGAATATAAACGAGCCACCGGGTTTATGATACTTGCTGTTATAAACTCGGATAGAGACGGCCAGCTTTCACGTTTAAATGGCAAGTGGAGCGTTTTTTAATTTTTGCTCAAATGTGAAATACACTTGATCTGCGGTGGAAGTGTACTGAGTAGGAAGTGGTGGAAAATCGATGAGAGCATTATAAGGATTCGGGTTTTCCATACCTAGGCTGTGGGTACTTTTCATTCGCATATTTGTAAGTTAGCGACATTTCCGCCACCAATTTTAATCAATTTTTGGTTTATCATTCTGTGAATAATACACCTAGGTATATATTCGCTCAGCAAAAAATTTGTATAACACCCCATCAAAATTTTTTCTGTTCCGTTTCAAGGTGCGTAGATTCCAAAAATGCAATGTCCGTCCGCCGTCCGCCGTCCGTCGTCCGCCGTCCGCCGTCCGCCGTATCACGTGTACAGGCTTCATTTTCGGTAAAAAAAAATCGCTCTTTCGCACACATGCTCCATTTGGGCTCTAGTTGTGTCCCGAAACTTTTCAGCCCGATCGGAATATACCCAGGGGTGTTATGAGTGAAAATGTGTATAAAAATAGGTACTTTTTGCGTTTTAGCAACATGTTGGTAACATGAGCTTTTATGGTATCGTTTTTCATGTTTTTGGGGACGAGGACCGAATATGAAGTCGATTTTGACCAAAGAATAGAAAATTGAGGTTCTACCAGATGTTCAGCTCCCGAAATTGATTTTTTATGAGTCAAAAACCTGGGAAATCGTCTGAAATCACCATCAATTTGTAGAATAACACTGGAAAATGTGTCAACAGGTGGATCATGACGATTAAAGGGCACTACCAATGATCAAAGATAGTTATTTAAAAAAAAGAAAGAAAAAAAGAAATAAAAGGAGCGTGGTACCTATCTAATTTGTGTTTTAGGGGCCAAAATTAATGGAAACCATCAGAAATAGCTATTTCGATTATTACGCATGCAGCCAACATTTCTTTAGGTATGTCCAATAGAATAATAAACCCATGTGACAAGGACTTTGCAGCGTTTTTAAAATCAATTTTAATTCAATTTTTAATTAAGTTTGTTAATCAATTTCTGTAGCTCTGAATCTGGGCGTGATTTTTCATTAGATATAATATGTTCCCCTCTGCAGCTTAAACGTGAGTTCCCTCGGTATAAAAGCTCACAGGTCATGCAACTTGAGTAATGAGCGTTGAGAAAGCTATTGTCAGGATCCGAGTTTTGGAAAGTAATAGGAGCTCTTGCGATTGGTCCTAGTCAACGGCTGTAGTTTTGTGATATTCTTCTGCATCAATCATTTTCCTATTTGAACATCATCCGAAAGACCGTCATCTAATTTTTCGGCGATAATATCAGAAGGCCCTCTGAGAGCCCTCAGCGGTTTCAAAACGATTTCCTGGGCCATTTACATTCAAGATTTGATATGTGGAGTCATTCGTCTTGATCGCAGTGTCTATAGCGTATCCGTGTATACGTATCTAAATTCAAAATAGGGGGGCCGTGGCCCCGGGGAATTCTCCCACTTCATATAAGAGTTCAGTTTTTCATTCACCCCATTTAGTGTTTACTATTGAAAAAAAAAATTATTTGAAATAATTATTTTTTGCAGTTCGCATCAGATAAATCTATACGGCCGTTTGAGAATAAAATGAATGTCCAACATTTTCTCAAGTAAAATAAATGTATTGCCCTAAATATTAATGTACATGGTTTCCATAAGGTCCTCTAAGTCTTTTGAATACGGTCATATACAATCATTTGAATACGGGTTTTTGAATACAGTACTCATGAATAGGGGTTTGAGAAAGCTTAGCGCGACCCATTGCAATAGCGTGTCTTCTTCGAAAAATCGCCAAAAGTCTGCCCAAGGTGTGACACAGTTTCATCGCTATCACCTGATCAGTGACTACTCTGTTACGGCTTCCGCTCGCGTAGTAGACACGGAAGCGGGGACAGCGACCTGGGTAAGTACCCAGGTGGCTCTTCTATTGGCGGAAGCGAAATGTTAGTTGAGACTGACATCTGATTGAAAACGCTGCAAAGTCCTTGTTACATGGGTTTACTATTCTACTGGACATAACACAGAAATTTTGGCTGTTCATTTATTGTTTCTTTCACGTGTAATGACTGAAATAGCTATTTTTGATGGTTTCCACCAATTTTGGCCTTAAAAAAACTAATTGGACTCCAGTTGTTTTGGTTTATTGTTCTGTGAATAATACACCTATGTAATCGCTCAGCAAAAAATTTTTATAACACCCCCTCAAAATTTGTTCTTTTACGTTTAAAGGTGCACAGATTCCAAAAATGCAATGTCCGTACGCCGTCCGCCGTATCACATGTACCGGCTTCATTTTCGGTCTAAAAAATTCGTTCTTTCGCACACATGCTCCATTTGGGCCCTAGTTGTGTCCCGAAACTTTTCAGCCCGATCGGAATATATCCAGGGGTGTTATGAGTGAAAATGTGCATAAAAGTAGGTACTTTTTGTGTTTTAGTAACATGAGCTTTTGAGGTATCGTTTTCCATGTTTTTGGGGACGAGAAGACCGAATATGAAGTCGATTTTGACCGAAGTGTGGAAAAATGAGGTTCTACCAAAGGTTCAGCTGCCAAAATTGATTTTTTATGAGGCAAAAACGTGGATAATCGTCTGAAATCACCATCAATTTGTATAATAACACTATAAAGAGTGTCAACACGTAGATCAAGACAATTAAATGGCACTACCAATGATCAGAGATAATTTGAAAAAAAAAATAATAAAAAGGTGCGTGCCCACCTAATTTGTGATTTGGGGGCCAAAATTGGTGGAAACCACCAGAAATAGCTATTTCAATTATTTCGCATGAAAGAAACAAAAAATGAACAGCCAACATTTCTGGAGGTATGTCCAATAGAATAATAAACCCATGTGACAAGGACTTTGCAGCGTTTTTAAACAAAAAACTATCTTTGATCATTGATAGTGCCGTTTAATTGTCTTGATTCACCTGTTGACACCACTTCTAGTGTTATTATACAAATTTGTGGTGATTTAAGGCAATTTCCCAGGTTTTTGACTCAGGAAAAATGAATTTTGATAGCTGAACTTTCGTTAAAACCTCAATTCTACTCTGTTCAAAATCAACTTCATATTCGGTCTTCTCGCCCTAAAAAACATCGAAAACGATACCTCACAAGCTAATGTTCATTAAAACAGTTTTTTAGAAAAACAACGAAATACAGCAATGCTCCCCCCACAACACGCCTCGGTGTCTTCCGATTGGGCTGCCGAGCTTCAGAGCACAACTTGGACCCAAACGTCTCCCCAAATGGGGACCGAAACTGAGTACGGAAAACGATGATTTTAGACCAAAACTTAACGTAAATTTAAGGCTGAAACTTCGTTAAAACTCAATTCTCCATTTTTTGGTCAAAAATCGACTTCAAATCTGGGTTCCTCGTCCTAAAAAACATGGAAAAATATACACGAAAATCCCATTTTTCACCCATAAAACCCTTGGGTATACTCCGATCGGGCTGCAATGTTTCGGGACACAACTAGGGCCCAAATGGAGCCTGTGTGAGAAAGAAAGAATTTTTCAGACCGAAATTTAAGTAGATACGAATAACACGGACGGTAGACGGACATTGCATTTTTGGAATCTACGCACCTTGAAACGGAAAAGAAACATTTTTGAGGGGGTGTTATAAAAATTTTTTGCTGAGGGAATACATAGGTGTATTATTCACAGAATAATAAAACAAAAGCTATTGGATAATACCCCAATATCGAGGGTACGTCATATTCCGAAAATCGGAAAGAGGATTAGTTAGATGAGTTAGTGGGATGAATAATAATTATCGCAGTGGATTCCAGTTATTATTACCGCGGTTAATGTTATAATCCGCTTACTGTTATCGAAACACTTCAGCCCCGATCTCCCGTATACCAATACGCAGAGATTATGTCGTCTATTGTTATCGAAACTTCGCTCTATGTTATAGTTTTTCGAAGTCGAACTTGAGTAAACCTGTTCCATTGCTCTCAATATTCCCCACTTCAAGGTACCGCCTCTACCGTATTCTCATCACAGTCAGTCGAGTTATCTCGTCCCAACAATCCGCGCCGTCCCTATTCAAATGGCAACTACGAAGAAACGACGCGATCCAACTGTGAGTGACAAGCGGGAAATTCTGGACAAGTTTGACGGCTTACCAAAAACGCTGCGAGGTCCTTCTCACATGGGTTTATTATTCTACTGGACATACCTACAGACATTTTGGCTGTTCATTTATTGTTTCTTTCATACGCAAAAATTTAAATAGCTATTTCTGAAGGTTTCCACCAATTTTGGCCCCAAAAAACACGATTTAAGCTCCAATTTTTTTATTTTACAAATTACCTTTGATCATTGATAGTGTCATTTAATTGTCAAGGATTCACCTGTTGATTTCTAGTGTTATTATACAAATTTATGGTGATTTCAGACAATTCCCTAGGTTTCGGGTTATTATTCGGCGAATAATACACCTATGTATTCGCTCAGCAAAAAATTGTTGAAACACATCCTCAAAATTTTTTCTTCTACGTTTCAAGGTGCTTAGATTCCAAAAATGCAATGTCCGTCCGCCGCAGGCCGTATCGTGCATAACTACTTGATTCTCGGTCTAAGGAACTCGTTCCTTCGCACACAGGCTCCATTTGGGCCCTAGTTGTGTCCCGAAACTTTGCAGCCTAATCGGAATATACCCAAGGGTGTTATGGGTGAAAAATGATTTTTTTTGGTGTTTTAGTAAAATGAGCTTTTGAGGTCACTTTTTCCATGTTATTTAGGATTGATAAGACCGAATATGAAGTCGATTTTGACCATAAAGTGAAGAATTGTGGTTGTAACGAAGGTTGAGCTCCCAAAATTAATTTTTTATGAGTCAAAAACCAAGGAAATTGTCTGAAATCACAACCAATTAGCATAATAACACTAGAAAAAGTTTCAAATGGTAAATAAAAAAATTAAATTGCACTATCAATGATCAAAGAAAATATGAAAAAATAAGCTGCAAATTATTACACAAAGATTTATTATTTACCTGTAGAGATGCCCCTTCTGCGCAGATCACTGTTTTCTGTGGTCAATACCCTCGAGCCCCCCCCCCCCCCCCCCCCAGGAAAGCCCTAAATCGAGTACTGAAGCCGGCCCCGTAATTAAAGTTTCCTACAAATGCGCGGGATTCAATAATTAATTATTTTGTAGTTAATCATGAAGCATAAGGCAAATAATAAACCGTTGTGTAATAATTTACCTGTAGGTATAGGTGCCCCTTCTACGTAGATAGTATAACGAACCGTTGCGCAACAATCTACCTTTGAGTAATAATTTACGGCTGTGTAATAATTTGCTCATCAATAGTACTTCAACGGTTGTTCAAGTTGCAAAAGTACCTACCAACAAACCCCAGCCCCTTCTACGCAGATGATTTAATGCGCCGTCGTGTAATAATTTACCGTTGTGTAATAATTTACCATAGTGTTATAATTTAGCCATCAATAATACTTCAACGTTTGTACAAGTTTCACTACCTCCTATTAACAAACTCCAAAAGATCCATCATTTGTCAAATGAAATAAAATCACAGAACAACCAACTCGACTTCATACTCCGTGAATATAATCAGATGCTCCCTAGCAATGATTATATCGGGCCAATTCCCGATTGTTAGTGCGTCCCTGGTTATAATATTTGGGCTGAATGTATACAATTTCATTCACCCTGCTGTTGAAAATGCCTGTCGGTGCAAACTTCTGTGCGTTACTGTGAACGAAAGGCTGGACGTTTCACTCCACATCAACAATTTTCCTTCAGAACTTCATTATTTGCGTTTCTTTTTGCTATTTTAGTTACTGCTTGTCATCGACAGAATTATTTTAGCAACATTTAACTCGTGATTTACGTAGGTACATAGTAAAGAGTATTTCAACAGCAGGGTGAATGAATTGTATACATTTAGCCCAAATTTCATCACCAGGGACGCGCTAACAATCGGGAATTGGCCCCAGATCATCATTGCTAGGGATCACCTGATTATATTCACGGAGTATGAAGTCGAGTTGGTTGTTCTGTGATTTTATTTCATTTGGAAAATAATGGCTGTTTTGGAGTTTGTTGGTGGGTAGTGAAACTTGTACAAACGTTCAAGCATTATTGATGGGTAAATTATTACACAGTGGTAAATTATTACACAACGGTAAATTGTTACACAACGGTTAATTATTACACAACAGTTCATTATACCATCTACGTAGAAGGGGCTGGAGTTTGTTGGTAGGTACGTTTGCAACTTTTTTCACTCCACATCAACAATTTCACTTCAGAACGTCATTATTTGCATTTCTTTTTGCCATTTTAGACACTGTTTGTCATCGACAGAATTATTTTAGGAACATTTAACTCGTGATTTAGGTAGGCACCTATTAACGAGTACGGGGTTAGGTACTTACCTACGGAGGTTCTGCGATCTACATAATATGTATAGAATAGTACATATTGTATAATATAAAGGGTTATCTATATGGAGAGCTGTGATCTCTGTAACAGAAGGGTATTCTGTACAAAATAATAAACCGTTGTGCAGGGATTTGCAGGGTTTTTTAATTGCATTTTCGGATTCTACATACCTTGAAACGGAAACCATCAAATTTTGAGCGGGGGTTAAACTTTTTTTTTCATGCTCGATTCCAAAGGTTCATTATTGAAAATAAACCAAAAAGGAGCGCAATTCGTGTTTTTGGGGGCAAAAATTGGTGGAACCATCAGAAGTAGCTATATTCAAACTTTTGACAAATGTATTCAAACTATGTACAATTTCATTTAACCCTTTTACAATCATATTTCAACTTTTTCCAAATGTATTTAAACCACTACCCCGAAAATTGAACAGCAGTGGATTTTGTGTGATACTATAAGAAAAAAGTAAGTACCTACTTGTTTTATGAGGAGCGAACACAAAATTAATGAAGTTGTCGTCCAGTTGCAGCACCGGGCAGTAATAATAACATGTCCATCACGTAATTCGCGCAGTCTGGAGGTGTAACTGAAGACACACTTCTCTTAATTGCTTCTATAAGTTGATGCTCTCCTTGGCTGCTTAACATCTGTCTTGCTACTGTTTTGATTTTGGAAAAAACTTGCTCAACAGGGTTTAGCACAGGGAATTGGGTGGCAGAACCTTGAGGGTCATTTGAGACGAATCCATAAATGATGTAACCGCGGCTGATCGATGAATTTGTGCATTGTCCATGACCAACAGCACACCGTTGGCGTCCCCTTGAAGTTTCAATTCTAGTTCTCTTAGAAACTCGCAAAATACTTCGGCATTCTTAGTGCTAGAAGACATTATTTTAAAGTGAACAATCCCTTGATTGTTGACTGCGACAATGAGAGAAGTGTTTCGTCCTCGGACAGTGGGAATAGTCACAACAGCCCTTGCCTGCCCTTGAACGTGCTTCGGATCGCCGCATGTGGAGACTGAATCCACTTTCGTCAATAAATACAATTTTTCCCGGCTTGCGGGTATTGGCTAATTGAAACTGGCCGCATACGTCATGCGAAGCCGTATTGCTCTGTCACTGTTCATGCGATCTAGTTCTATTGAGGCTTTTTTTAACGTAATCTTCAACTTTCTCAAAGCATTTTGTACAGAAATTCTGCTCAGTCGAATACACCTTTCAATAAGCTTCTCTCGGATTTTTTCAAGAGTGATTCCTGGCTCGTTTTCAATCAGCGACTCCATTATTTGAAGGGTGTCGCAAGTTAGTAGTGTTGGCCTGTTTCCTCTGGGCACTTTCCTTACAACTCTATAAAATTTTGACTTCTGTACTTGAGTATAGTCTTTCCTGTGTTATATTTTATACCTGATTTTAAAGCAGCTTCTTTCACAGAATAACCTTGTTCATATAAGTTGACAAAAACTTGACGAGAATAACAATAAACAGTGGGCTGGAGAAGACAGCTTTATTGAGCTGACTGGCGAGCATATGAAAGTGTAATATGACAGTTTGGTGCGCAGCGTGAAGTGATGATGACATCCCTTCTGACCCTTTGATATGACCAATATAAAACAGGACGCGTATGGGGAACTTCAATAATTATATTTATTTTCTACTGGCCCTTTATCATTCTGAAAGGTTTAAATACATTCGTAAATGGTTTAAATGGATTTGCAAACAGCTGAATTATTTCTGTAAATGGTTTAAATGGATTAGCAAACGGTTGAATTATTTTTCTAAATAGTTAAAATGAGTTTGCGAACGGTTGAATTATTTTCGTAAATGGTTTAAATTTGTTTGTAAACGGTTTAAATAACTTTTTAAATGCTATATTTATTGCACATGAAAGAAACAATAAATGAACAGCCAACATTTCTGTAGGTATGTCGAATAGAATAATAAACCCATATGACAAGGACTTTGCAGCGTTTTTGGATTATTATTCTGTGAATAATACACCTAAGTATTCGCTCAGCAAAAAATTTTTATACGCCCCTCAAAATATTTTCTTTAACGTTCCAAGGAGCGTCGATTCCAAAAATGCAATGCCATATCATGCTTAACTACTTCATTTTCGGTCTAAAAAATTCGTTCTTTCACATTCAAGCTCCTCTACTTGGGCCTTAGTTGTCTCCCGAAACCCATTTTCTCCCAAGGGTGATATGGGTGAAAATGAAGGTAAAAGTGGTTTTTTTGGTGTCCTAGTAATAAGAGCTTGTGGGGTATCATTTCCACGTTTTTTAGGACGAGGAGACCGCTTATGAAGTCGATTTTGGCCAGCGAGGGGAAAATTGAGGTTCTAACAAAGTGACGGCCTTAAATGTACGTTAAAATTTGGTCTAAAATCGTCGTTCTTCCGTGCACAGTTTGGGTGCCCATTTGGGACAGCTGGGTCCTGGTTGTGCTCCGAAGCTCGGCAGCCCGATCGGAATACACCCAGATGTGTTACGGGGGGAAAAAATGGGTGTAAAAATAGGGTTTCTTTTTTGATGTTTTAGTGAAAATGAGCTGGTCATTGATAGTGCCATTTAATTGCGTCGATTCACGTGCTGATACTGCTTCTAGTGTTATTATACAAATATTTAGTGATTTTAGACAATTTCCCAGGTTTCTGACTCATAAAAAATTAGTTATGGGAGTTGAACCTTCGTAACAACCTCAGTTCTTCACTCATTGGTCATCAACAACTTAACATTCGGTCTTCTCGCCCTAAAAAACATGGAAAACGATGCATCAACAAGCATTAAAACCTGAAAACAAAACCTCGAAAACCCCTATTTTTAAACCCATTTTTAATTATTCCGTCGGGCTGCCGAGCTTCGGATCACAACTAGGACCCAAACTGTGTGCGGAAGAAGACGATTATAGACCAAATTCAACTTAAATCTAATGATGAAACTTCGTTAGATCCTCAATTTTCACGCTTTGGTCAAAATCGACTTGATATTCGTTTTCGAAGTCGTAAAAAACATGGAAAATCATACCTCACAAGCTCATGATACTGAAACCACACAAAATAAAAACATTTTCTCCATGTTTTTAGGGCGAGGAGACCAAATATGAAGTCTATTATGACCAAAGAGTGGAAAATTGAGGTTTAACGAAGTTTCAGCATTAAATGTACCTACGTAAAATTTGGGTCTAAAATCGTCGTTCTTCCGCACATAGTTTGTGTCCCAATTTGGAAACACATTTTGGTCCTAGATGTGCTCCGAAGCTCGTCGGCCCGATCGGAATACACCCAGGGGCGTTATGGGTGAAAAATGGGTGGTGTGAAAATAGGGTTTTTCGAGGTTTGTTTGAGGTTTTAGTGAACATGAAATTTGAGGTATCGTTTTCCATGTGGTGAGAAGACCGAATATGAAGTTTATTTTGACCAAAGAGTGAAGAATTGAAGTTGTAACGAAAGTTCAGCTCCAAAAATTCATTTTTTATGAGTCAAAAACTTTGTGTAATAACACTAGAAGTATATTAACAGGCGAATCAAGACTATAAAGTGGCACTATCAATTATCAAAGACAATGTGTAATAATTAGAAGACTATTTCGTGTTTTTGGAGGCCAAAATTGGTGAAAACCATCAAAAATAGCTATTTCAATTATTGCACATGAAAGAAACAATAAATGAATAGCCAAAATGTCTTCAGGTATGTCCAACAGAATAATAAACCCATGTGACAAGGACGTTGCAGCGCGTTTTATGAACCGAAACGCTGGGAAATCGTCTGAAATCATCATAAATAGTGGTGAGGTCATTCACTGTCTGACACTGTCAATGATCGAAGATAATTTGTTTAAAAAAAAAAAAAAATCTATTTGAATTATTGCACATGGAAGAAATAATAAATAAACACCCCACCTTTCTGTAGGTATGTCTAATAGAATAATTTATAGAATAATGAACCCATGTGACAAGGGACTTCGCAGCGTTTTGGAATCTAAGCAGCTGGATACGTAAAAGGAAAAATTTTGAGATGGTGTTATAAACTTTTTCGGCTGAGCGAATACATAGGTGTGCTATTCGAAGAATAATAAACCAAAACGAGCCTGCCGAAAGCTTGGGGTTTCGCAACCTCTTCTTTCTAATATTTTGAAAGATATGGAAGCCACTGTGCAAGCTTCACTTGAAAATGCTGACGTCCAGAAAAAACCGAATTTTTCATGTAACGTATATACCTCCGTATGTAATACATACCTACATAAATATATTACACTGTTCTTTGAATTGAAATACACAATATCATATTTTCAATCACTTACATTTTTCCCCACCGAAGAAAGTTGAGCCTTTTTGTGTCTACCGCCTATTGTTATAGTCGCTTCATGTTATTGAATTTAGCCAGTCCCAAAGCGATAATATTAAGCGGATTCCACTATATTTCCGCACTATGAACGTATGGATACGCCGATCTGAATGGAACCGAATCATATTATCCCCAACTGTCATTTTTGAGTTTCAAGGACGAAAAACATGAGAGATTGTCGTTCAAATTGGCGGGTGCTCAGGTGTAACTTGCATTAGTTTGTGGTAAACGATAGTGTGTTGTATGGGAAAACGTAAGGGTGGCTTCAGGGCTGTCCTCATTTTGGCTGTCCATAATCGAATTACCAGAATGGACTAATGTATCGAAGAGACTAATAAGGCACATTTGCGAGCTAATTAGGCTCATCAATGTCAACTTTTCTCCGTTGACATAGGGTCGCTCCGACCTCCCATATAGCTTGAATTGGAACGATGGGTGCGATTAGATAATCAATCCGCCCTATTTCCTTCCGTTCGCTCCATTAAGCGATCACGCCAACCGACTGCCTCACGGCAGTATGGTGTATGGTCGAAACTAATCACTGTACAGTAACTTTTTCTGTTAGACTTGAACTTATCGATCATAAGACCCATATAAGAAACGGAAAGAAAGAGAGTCTTACATTCTAAGGAATATGGTGGGAATGTGTACCAAGACGTCACTCTTAATTACGCAAGCTTTCTAGTTGAATTAGGTACTTCTACAACCACAGCATAATGAAAAACGCTGCAAATCCCTGCGCAACGGTTTATTATTTTGTACAGAATACCCTTCTGTTACAGATCACAGCTCTCTGTATAGATCACCCATCTATATAACATATGTACTATTCTATACATATGTAGATCGCAGACCCTCCGTAGCTTAGTACTTAACCCCGTACTCGTTACTAGTTACCTACCTCAATCAAGTGTTATATGTTGCTAAAACAATTCTGTCGATGACAAAAAGTAGCTAAAATGGCAAAAAGAAACACAAATAATGAAGTTCTGAAGGGAAACTGTTGATGTAGAATGAAAAAATATTCAGTCCCTGTAGGATTTCGATCTCAGAAACTTTGGCGTATCAGCCTGCCAGCTAAACAACTGAGCTATATCGACCAGCTACCTGAGAGACCAGTGATGTGGGCTCTCAACACAGCTTGATGCCTGCCTTCACCCTGCTCTTTACGGCAAATTACATAGCAAATTTTATGGCAACATCGCACAATGCTCTGGATGGTCTCTAGAATTCAGGAAAAACTCGAACTATTTAAAAATACGAGAAAACCCACACCTCGAAATGCAATTTTCCGAGATATTATACTCTGGACATTTCAACCCCTATTTTTCACTCCTTAGAGTTAAGTGACAGTAACGCCGAGTTCGAGGACAAACGAGCCCAAACGGGAACCATATACCCAATGTCGTGAATTTTGGTGCATGGTAACTAAGGAAAAAACCGCGGACGGCGTACGGAATTTTTGGTTTATTATTTTCAATAATGAACCTTTGGAATCGAGCATGAAAAAATTTTTTTAAACCCCCTCAAAATTTGATGTTTTCCGTTTCAAGGTATGTAGAATCTGAAACTGCAATAAAAAAATTTCTGTCCGTCCGCCGTACGCCGTACACTTTTCAACCACCATGAACCAAAATTAATGAAATTTGGTCTGTAGGTCGGCGTTAATGTCAGTCATCCCTAAGGGGTGAAAAATGGGGGTTGAAGTTTCCAGGACGCCGTTTTCTAGATTTTTTACGTTTTTAAATAGTTCTCGAACTTGGGAGTTTTTTGAGACCACCCGGGGCATGGTACTTCCAGCCGTTCGTTCACAGTTACGCCCAGACATTTGCACCGATAGCTTCGTCAACAGGAGGGTGAATGAAATTGTATACATTCAGCCCTGATATCATTGCTAGGGATGCCGCAACAATACATTGGGAATTGGCCCGATATAATCATTGCTAGGGAGCACCTGATTATATTCACGGAGTATGAAGTCGAGCTGGCTGTTCTGTGATATTATTTCATTTGAAAAATGATGGCTCTTTTCGATTTTGTTGATAGGTAATTTTGTAACTTGAATAAACACTATGTTTCATGAATAACAACAATTATGAAATGTAATTCCCGGGCTGGCTCAATACTCGATTTAGGGTATCTATACAGGTAAATTATTACACACCGGTTATTATTTGTAAATTATTACACAACGGTTTATTATTGTGTAAATTACTACAAAACGGTAAATTATTACACAACGGCTTAATACTATCTACGCAGAAGGGAAATCTATACAGGTAAATTATTACACAACGGTTTATTATTTATCTTGTGCTTCATGAATAACTACAAAAAATGATGAATGATGAATGACTGAATTATTTAATCTCGCGCATTTGTATGAAACTTTAATTCCCAGGCTGGCTCCAGTACTCGATTTAGGGCTTTCCTGGGGGAGCTCGAGGGTACTGACCACAGAAAACAGTTGTCTACGCAGAAGGAACATCTGTACAGGTAAATAATGAACCGTTGTGTAATAATTTGCAGCTTTTTTATTCGATATTCGTATTCTACGTCCCTTGAAACGTAAACCATCAAATTTAGAGGGGGGGTTAAAAATGTTTTTCATGGTCGATTCAAAGTTTTATTATCGAAAATAATAAACCAAAATTTAATTCAGTGCTTTTTTTTAAATTCTTGAATTGATTATTCATTTCCAGTTAGAGATGTAACTATCGCGGACTCCAAAAGCCGCCAGCACGTGGCACCACCAAAGTGAGCTAAAATTATTTTCCCTCTCCTTCCGTTTACAGCTGACCGATTTTCGATCTGTAAATTGCAATGGATTCAGAACCAGCAATGAAATTCCGCAAATTGGTTCCGGTTTTCAAAATGTGTTCAACGATTTTCACGGCTCTGTACTTATATGACTTACAAACTCTATACACCACATTCCTGTTCCGTGAAATCGATAATTTTCATGTCACCTACCTACTTCAAAAAACAATCTATTGGTGTGTTAATATACACAACTGGTAGGCACTTGATAATTAGGACGTTGCAGCAGTGCCTGCCCAATCGCTAAATTATAAAAACGTTGAGTGGGCAGTATAGCTTCCTTACTTACTGTAACATGGACGTATAAAATCAGTTTGTAAAAAAATGGTGAGTCAAAATTACTGAATAGCAATGAATAGAGTAGTAATAATAATGGTATATGAGTGAGATTTGTACATGTGTATAACGAAATGAGTATAACTTCGTTATACACATTGTAGAGTAACTAGCAACATTTTATAGCTCGACCCACAACATTTTAGTAGGTATACCTACTGTGAAAATTATCATTGGGATAACTCAGTACCCACATAGTTAAATAATGAGGCATAAATGAAGATAATTATTATATACTCACTCTGATGGATTTCACTACAATTTCACGACAATTTCTCTACAATTTGTCTAATGGTGCTTTTTCGTGTAGAGTCTTGCATGTGACAACAAATCTGTACACGAAAATAAATGTTGATCCACCCCAAATAGGCGATACCGCGAACTACCTTCATGTGTACCGTTTCCTTGTCTGGACCGTCGACCCCTGGAAAACGTCTCTACGAACATTGTCTGAACGGGGTGGTTCCAAAAGCTACCGATTTCGGCTTATTACTTCCATGTTCTTACGGAAGTATTAGGGGGGTACAGTCGAAAATAGATTGAACCGTGGAAAACCATTGAATCTTGATCAGAAGTGCTCAAAACGAGTTTCTAGACGATTTTCCGCTTGATGTCTCTCCTTACGTATGTATGTACGTATGGATGTACGTATGTTGGAATTTCAAATGGTCATAAGTTCCTCAAAATACAGTCTTTTCTAGATTTTCTTTTAGGGTTTTGTCCAGCTCGTTAAACTCTTCAATTTGAGATGAGAATGGGCTTTCTTGGTAGAAAATAGGGAACTATGACAGTATTTATAAATTTTCGATTTCAACGATAACTGCCATGAAAATGGAACCTCAATTCGTGCGGTTGGTGCCAAAATGTCGGTTGAAATGTCTAGATCATGCCTACCGATTTTGAGCTCGTTAGCATTCGATTTGGCTAATTGACAGCAAGAAATATGTCAATGGGTCCTAGGTTTACTAGCCAAATGACGTTACTGTGGTGTCAGAAAGTGAGGTTCCTATGCAAGTACCATATTATATTTCCATGCTCAGTATAATATATTCTCAGGCCAACATGAGCAGCCAGTCGGGCCGCAATTTCGGCCTGTCTTTTTTCCGCCATACTTGTATCCATACTATTATGAAGATTGTGTGGCAATTTCCACACCGGAATTTATCATTATCCTTAGGCAGGATTTTAAAGTTTCATGTCCTGTCTACCTGAGAACAGGAGTTCATTTTGCTTCCTCACTGCCGAAGGTAGAGAAGCCTTGGATTCGTGACTGAGCAAAAAAAAAAAAACCAAATTGATGTCCTCCAAAATGAAAATTTCCACTACCGTTTTGCGTTTCAGACATCGAGGAACATTTTTGGTTCCGTGTCTGTCTGTGGTAATTCTTTGTAACGCCCACAACTGCCCGAAATAAAGGTCGAAATGGGCTGAAATGTGGAGGGTAGGTGCGGGTTTTGTCGCAGATGGTCCCACACCAAAATCATTGAAAAAGTATTGTAACTTCCGTATGCGCATGCACAAATGTAAAATACCTGAAAAGCCCATAACTACCTCAAATATCGTTGAAATGAGTTCAAAATTGGAGGGTCGATCAGGAATAATACTTTGATAGTTCCATACGAATTTCATTGGAATCGTACTGTAACTTTATTCTTCGCATACGCGAACATGAAATGTTGACCATTTCCTTGTAACGTTTCTAACTACGCGAAAAATAGTCGTAGAGAGCTGAAATTTTGAACGCGGGTTGGATTGCAGATGGCCCTTACCAAATCATCTAAAATCATACCGCAACTTTCGTCTGCGCATGCGCAAACGTCAAATATTTGAAATGCTCAAAACTACCTTAAATGTCGTTGAAATGAGTTCAAACTTGGAGGATGGATCAGGATTAGTACGTTGAAAGTTCCGTATAAATTTCATCGGAATCGTACTGTAACTTTCGTCTGCACAGGCGCGAACGTCAAATATTTGAAATGCTCAAAACTACCTTAAATGTCGTTGAAATGAGTTCAAACTTGGAGGATGGATCAGGATTAGTACGTTGAAAGTTCCGTATAAATTTCATCGGAATCGTACTGTAACTTTCGTCTGCACAGGTGCGAACAAGAAATGTGGGGATTTCAAGTTGAATTCAAAGTTTTCTCAAACCGATGGTTTTCAAAATCGAACTTCTTCCTGATTTTTCTTGCTTTGACCGCACTGAACTTAATCTGGCTCGATTCGTGAAACATAGCGTCTGGACGGCATCCGACCTGTTACTTTCATATAAATTTGCTTCTAGCTTCAATGCAAATATCATGCTTCATCGTTCAGTCGCAAATCATCGCTTGACTCACACTTTCACATTTATCATAATTCCTCACATAGCTTGGTCAATCGATTCAAACAAAGTAAGGAGAATTTTTCCTGTGTCGGGTGGAATTTAGGAAATGGGCCTTCTTGTCTGAATTCCTCAAAATCTTTATTAAAAAAGTCCGAAAAAATAAAAATTAATAAAAATATAATTTTCCTAGCTCTTCTGTTTTTGGGGCACGTAGAGAAACTACGTGCCCCAGTGATGAGGAAACCCAAGCCTTGCTTTTGAAGCCATCATGAAAGAGTCAATGGTTTTTCTAGATTACAGCTCTTCTTATTTCAAGCTACCACCCAGCTGGTTCAACTGAAAAGGAGATTATAATGATGGTGGTACATTAATTCCCAGGGCTCCCGCTGGCCTATCTTTTTCCGAAACTTCTCCATCAGGATCCCTTTAAATAGGGATGAGAACTGACTGTACTCTGAATAAGCAGGGCTATCACCACTGTTGTGAAAAGCTACTTTTGTACAGTAAAGTTGGAAATATCGTACGAGTTTTAGGCAAGCAGTCTGAAAAGGCGAAGAAGGAAACGATAAAATGTAGGTACATAATAAATACATAGACATTATTCATCATATTGCATAAAAATGATTAAACCACATATAACATGAGCCACAACAATTAAAAGAGAGTAGTTAGCAAGCAATTTACAAATTATATCAAGCAAGAGGTCCCTGTAGAAAAAGAAATCGACGAATTAATAGCAATCCTGGACAATGTTCATTATGTGCTTCTGATTATATACGAATAAATAAGTGAATAAGAGACAATGAGCTGATGATTCGCTGGGAAATGAATGGATTGTAGGGTTGAGTCGTGGGATTAGGCGTTGTAGAAATGTGAAAACTAGTTGAATCAGGAGTTGTAGAAATGTGAAAACATGTCAAAATGCATATAATGTGTTCACATCAAACCATATCCACTATATTCTAGATGCGCAAGTCATCTAGAACAGCCACCATACAGGCCTAACTAAAGAAGCCTATCGCCTCAATAGTTCTTAACCAATGTTTTTGAAACCTTTAGTAATAAATACGGGTTATCAGTATTTTGGCAGGGGATCAAAACTAGGCATTATTTATTTATGGGCGTTCTAGATGATATATTTTTCCTTTTAATACGTATATTCGTGATCAGTCGATCAGTCGTGATTTCCTATAAAACCTCAGATGGTTTGATGGCTTCTCTGTAGAAACTTATGTCGATGGAGGCATGATTGAAAGGTCGGACTAGGTACTTGTTACACTGCTCTAAGCCGAGATCGGTGATGTGTTCCATCTAATAACGTGCAAATTAATTATGAGTTAACATATAATTTTATCCTGTATGTAAAGCGTAATTTTAAACTCTTGACGGTCCGAAACCACACTGTTGTATGCACACTCTTGTCGAAGTTTCTTGTTAGTGAGGAGTTTAAAATTAGAGGCAAGGAAATTCTTAGTAATTTCCACATCAAAGTGGTACAGACTTGTTATATAGTGTAAGGAACAGCTATTTTGTTACACCTCCGTTCACAGGGAATGAAAGCATAATCTGTGGGGGGAGTGTATGACCAGTGGTGAAGTCTATTGTGTGTTAGTTGTCCTCTCATTTACATGTAAAATGAGAAGGGAAGTCGTCTAAGCGACACCCGAAAGGTTCCCATTTCCACGACCTCCGAAATGGAAAGACTACACGCGTCACTGTAACACGGCCAGGTGTTTTATATTCACTCGCAACCGAAACCTTGTTGAAACACGCCTCAAACAGCTAGGCTCTGATGCAATATAGATTCAAAATAATATTGTCGAGTGACACAAATTCGTTTTGATATCGCCAACCAAACCTGGATATATACCTAATCTACATCGTGATAAACTCTCGACTATACGTCACAGGTGACGGAAGAAGCAAGTTGTAGGTACTTCCGTATTTTTCTCGTAATCAAGTTATACGGGTTGTGATAAATAAATTCCAGGAATGAGTGAACTGCGTCATACAGCGCTACGACTGGTGGCATCAGTTCTTTGACTCTTCCTCGGCACATCGGTAATTTTACTATTATATATATGAATAAATAAATAAATAATTTATATAATGAATGAATAATTTATATAATTATATTTTGTATAAAAATACTTTTTGAGTTGGGCAAAAATTTTCATATGTTCCAAGAGGTTTTGGGAATGAATGTCCGAATCAATCACGGTGTCGGTTCAAAGCAGCCTGGAAGCCGTCAGTGTGCAACACCCTTCACAAACCGACGATCGTTTTGCCAAAGCGAATGATTTCAAGCGGCCAAATCGTCGACTAACCATTCATACAATTAAAATGGCCGAGGAATGCCAAGATAGCGTTGCAGAAGGTGAGTTCTAACAGTCATTCCAGAACAAGAAAATATATCTATTGTATTGTTTGCAAGGTCGTAACTTCGAAGGAAAGAAACATTTAATAACTTGTAAATTTTCAAAATGATTGATAAAGAAAACGTTCAATCATGCAGCATGACCATATAAGCGAATTTTCACAGTTGTTAACTATAAAATTCTGTGTGAACCAATTTTTCAGAAAAAAATATACTTGCTTCTATACCACTTTTGCACAATCGATTATTCCAGTCATGTTTCCAATTTTTAGGGATTTTCGATCACCCAAAAACTCAAATTTAACCCATTATTTTGAGAAAGCGAGTTTTTTTGTACCTCGGGTCACTATTAACCATTTTCGGCGGTTTAATCACAAATTCTTTTAAAACCCATTTTCAGCGATTTTTAACCCAAAAAATTTTGAATTTGACCCGCCGGTTTTTTCCGAAAATTGCTCTTCGAAACCATTCTTTCGTTTGCCAAGATGAACATTTACTCAAAGTTTGGGAATTTTTATCTCTTTATTATTGGAATACAAACACGCATACAGAATATTTCCATCACGGTAGCTACCCCTTTGTTTGCTGAGAGGGGTGGCGGCACACTGACCTCACCTAGGCCCCCCAGTATATTTAGACTCGACCCCAGCCCGCTCCGTTCAGATTAGCAACCCCCAAAGAGAGATTCAGTTTACTGAAGTTGGTACTTGATATATACCAGTATATTGGGTTGCAGGACGGCTAGTCGAGCATATAGTTTTGGTTGAGCTTATGAAGTTGGTAATTAACCAACTCTAGTCTTGATTATAGTTTTTTATTTCGGCGACGTTTCGTCCTAGATCAGACCCTATTCATATGAATATGTTCCAATCTTCAGGACGGAAACTGATTATCTTGTCTATTTTGATACATTTTTTCAAGGAACTCCTTTGAAAAGTTCTCTCAAAAAATGGTCACAACAGTTAATAATATCATTGTCAATCTTGAATACTGGAACACATCCGTATGACCAGGGTCTGATCTCAGACCGAAAAATCGCGGAAATAACACTATAACCAAGACTAGTTGGTCTTTAACCTGCCCAAAACTATAAATATGAAAGAAAGTTGCTCATGTGCATTCAAAATGCCACAGCGACCCCCATTGCAATTTTCTTTTTGCAAATTCGCTTAAAAGTTCAGGAACTTTTCGATCACAACTCGTAGATAATTTATTATTCGAATTAAGATGCATTTCGTTTATAATAGTTATCATATCCCTCCACAATATTTCCAGTATTGCTTCCTTAGACAGTTACTGCTTTCAATGTTCTGCGATAGACAATAAAATCTGCAGTCCGCATTTTGTCGCACATCAAAATAGCGTATAGGTAAGCATAAAGTTCTCCCGGCTACGTTCTCCAATTTTCTCTCGGGTTTTGATAAGCAACAGTCGAAGCGCCATATTGTATCGTCCTAATGAAGTGGGTTCGCTTTACACGGTTTTCAGAAGAAGTGTCAATTACTAGCTTGCAACAATGTGCTTAATTGTGGCATTTTGTTTTGAACTAACTTATAATTGAAGAAGCTCTCCTATTTTTCATATTTTCACATTTTTGAAAACGACCAGATTCCCTAGTTCTTGAAAAAATCAAGTACCTAGAGGGTCCTCAAGAAGAAAAAAAAATCTTAAAACATTCATCAAAATTTGACTACGGATTCAGATTTTAAGCAAAATTTAATTGTGGGGGGGTTACTGTTTGAACAGATTTTTGTTCGCTTCATAGCGGTTTTCTTTATGCGAAAAAACATGTAAATCCCTAGGTCCAGAATCTGACGTTCTTGACCATTCTGAGGGTACCATATACCTAATACTTGTGAAAGAAAATGTGAAAAATTGAAGGAATTTAGTTTCAGTTGTGTAAGTAAACGATAGATACCTACACAACTTATATAATGCACCGATAGATAGAAACAACAAGAAATAGTGATACTAATTAGTCATTCTAATGAGCAATGATTGAGGAATAGAACATGCAAGTTGGCTTATGTATTAAAAATTAAGGGATGACTTACGGATGCACAACAGCGGCGTTGTTCATTGCCAGAGCTTTGTAGTGAGCTTGTTGATCAGTTGGTAGGACTATGTCAACCGACCTCGATCTCACAGCAGCAGATCCCGGAGGCGGAGGTTCCAGAAGCACACCTGTAGACTGTGGAATCACTTCCTCCGCTTTTCCTGATGACGACTTGTTGAGAAAACAAGAGTCAACAGATGCTGCTCTATCTCTTTTCAATTCCGGCACTGCTAAAAAAAACTGGTTCACAATCACGTTTCCTTCTGATGAAGTTCCAGGAGCTACTAAGGGTTCGGCAGGAGTTTCGTTGAATATGAAAGCTTCTTGTCTCTCAAGTTTGGCGGAAGTTATGGATCTTCTCCGACCGGACGGGCTGTAGCAGTCCTCTGCTGATTGCGGATCCAAAGAAGGGGAGTTGGGAGAATTCGGTGACAGAGTGACTGTGATTAAACATTGTGGGGAGACTAGGGGTTCAATTGGTGGCTCGACAACATCGACGGAGATTTGGCAAGGATCAAGTACTGGCTCTTCGTCACTTTCCCAGTCCTCTTCTTCGTCATCGCTGGTCGACGTGTCGCTATAACTTGGTGTCCTAGCTCCTGGTGGCTCATCTATCCTAAATCTCCCGAAGTCCTCCACCAGGATGCAGTGAATGCAGTAAGGTGGAGCCTTGTCACCGGATGATCGTCTCCTTTGAAACCGTCTTGTTGGAACTTCCAGGAACATGCTTGGCTCCCCATGATGAGGTCCACCTGAATCGAAACTCTTCGACCGTTGTTGACTTGTCGAAGGTACAGATAGGAAGTCCCTCCCGCCTTCCGACCCTCCCGGATCCTCTGGCCGAGGAGACAGACTCGTCTGCTGAGACCTTTTTGCTTCCAGCTGAATTTCATCGAAAGAGGCCGATCGTACTTGCTTAGGAACCTCGAGGCTGCTTTGGGTTTTCATATCAGCCCCCGTAGGTGTTCGCGACCTCTTAAATGTAGTCCTAAGCCGCTGCATTGCTCCTTCACCTCACGCCCATGTCCATTATAGTTTGCTCATCTCTCTGTAACATAATAATAAAAGTAGATATAGAAGCTTGGGCTTGGTAGGGTAATCAATATGCAGTTATTTCATAGTAAAATTTCTGCCGTATGGCGGTACAGTTTTGGTCACTAACGTAGTTTCCAGTGGTGTTACTAGTGGTGGCGTGCTCATATTCATTGAACAATTCCGAGTAGCTGAGCGGGTATTTAGGAGGTCCATTTTCCCAACCGAATCACAGTGGTCCAAGTGGTCATCGATGCCTAAAATTACTATCAAAAGTAAGAACACGGCTGCTATTGATATAATAGCAGGGTGCCTAGATCATTTGCCGAAATTCCGTACTGATGAGACAAAATTATAAATCCCACTTTCAACTCAAACTTCTCCTCTTAGCTAAGTTCGATGTTTTTTCTATTCGATTATCTATCAACTTTGGTAAGGAGAGATCTTATGGGGCGAGGTGCCGATTAGTATGTCAAGCTCAGACCCGTTTTTTTGCGGTTTTCAGGGGGAATTTTTGATAAAATTCGTTCAATTCTAGTCAAATTTAAAGAGAAGTTTTTCACTATTTTTTGTCTGTTCTTGTGACTTTGACCATCTGGTGTTCGGGTTGAATAAAATACCGGGATCGGTTGTATACCTACTTTCTAGAGGAAGTTAGAATTTTTTTTTTGCCCCCTTCTAAATTTGGGACTGTTTTTGACGGGCGATCCAAATTTTTCAGAAAAACAAATACCGTGAACTTCAATCCTTGAAATTTTTACAAACTAGTAGTAATTTCTGAGGTACCTTGTGTAATTAATTAAGCGGTACGTTCGGGATCCACGTGAAATTCGCTATAACATATCTCATAAAATAACGTTTTCAAGGTAAAATCATATTATATGATGCCTGGAATTTGAGCACACGAGCCTGCCCATTTTGGAGAACCGTTCAAACAATCGTAAATTTCAAATAACAGTTGCCCACTTATTTCACCAACTGCTTCGAGAACAGCGTGAATGCGTGCGAGGCCATTCTGAAAGGGTTTATTGCGCCTCAACACGAAACCGTCGTTTCTTACTTTATTTACGTTTAATGATGACACAAACCATCGTCCACTTCCTTCTTTCACAGCCCGCTCACTCCAACTTCCATTTTCAATTGCCAAAAATGGCGTTGGGGCGGTAGCGAAAAGAAACCCCCTCATACCTTTCAATTTCTCTATCCTAACCTTCAACCTTCAGTTGCCCATATTCAGCCACGCATGTTACGTTATTTTCTACCCTGCATTATAGATTGAAACAAGTTGAAATATTTGAATCCCCTTGGTTTACACCTCTACACCGACAAGTAGAAGAGGGCACGAGTAAATAGCTGATGGTGTGTACGTTTTGAACACTTCATTGTCCCCCTGTGTAACGATGCCATCAAGCATGGCGCGTCAAAAGTCCAAAAAGGGATAGTTTTGGTTATTATGTGAATAATACACGATGTATTCGCTCAGAAATTTTTTTTTATAACACACCCACAAAATTCTTTCTTTTGCGTTTAAAGGTGCGTAGATTCTGAAAACGCTGCAAAGTCCTTGTCACAGGGGTTTATTATTATATCGGACGTACCTACAGAAATGTGGGCTGTTCATTTATTGTTTCTTTCAAGCCCAATAATGGAAATAGCTGCTACTGATGGTTTCGACCAATTTCGGTTTTTTTAATTGTCTTGATTCACCTGTTGATACTACTTCTAGTGCTATTAAATAAATCGATGGTGATTTCAGACAACTTCCCAGGTTCTGGGCTCATACAAAATGAGTTTTGGGAGCGGAACCTTCGTTGCAACCTCAATTCTTCACTCCGGTCAAAATCAGCTTCATATTCGGTCATCTGGCCTAGAAACATGGGAAACGATGCCTCACAAGCTCATGTTCATTAAAGCCTCACTATAAAACCCTCGAAAACCCGTATTTCTACACCCCATCCACCCCCCCCCCCCCCCCACCACAATCGTCCATGTGTGTATTCCGATCGGGCTGCAGCGCTTCGGAGCACATCTAGGACCCAAATGTGTTCCCAAAGGGGACCCAAACTGTGTGAGGAACAACGACGATTTTAGGGCAAAACGTAATGTAAATTTAAGGCTGAAACGTCGTTAGAAGTTTTCAATTTTCCAATCTTCGGTCAAAATCAACTTCATATTCGGTCTCCTCGTCCTAAAAAACATAGAAAACGATACCTCACCACCTCATGTTACGAACACACCAAAAAACTCTATTTTAGCGAATTTTCAAAGAAAATGAAGCTATTGCAATGGCTTCGAAATTTAAATAATATAAATTTTTGGAAATTTTCTTCATAGAAATCCGTTTCAGACCATTCTAAAACGATTCCTGAAATTTAACACTTTTTTATATGTATATATATATATATATATATATATATATATATATTTATTTATATATGTGTCACTCCAGACGATAACTCTCGATAGAATTGAGATAAACAGCTCAAATTTGCACAAAAAATCTATCTTGGCAATCGAAAGGCTAAGTTCGAAGATGGGCGAAATTGGCCTACTCTAAGGAGGGTTTTGGCGCATTTAAAGTGCGCAAAAATTACCCAAAAATCCCCAAAATGTTATTTTCCAACAAGTGACCCCTCATTTTAAAGGTTTTTGCACGCTGAACACGATGGTGGAATCGGATTTTAGATATCTTGATCCGTTCTCAAATTAGAGCATTTAAAGTGCGCAATAATTACCCAAAAATCCCCAAAATGTTATTTTCTAACAAGTGACCCCTCATTTTAAAGGTTTTTGCACGCTGAACACGATGGTGGAATCGGATTTTAGATATCTTGATCCGTTCTCAAATTAGAGCATTTAAAGTGCGCAAAAATTACCCAAAAATCCCCAAAATGTTATTTTCCAACAAGTGACCCCTCATTTTAAAGGTTTTTGCACGCTGAACACGATGGTGGAATCGGATTTTAGATATCTTGATCCGTTCTCAAATTAGAGCATTTAAAGTGCGCAAAAATTACCCAAAAATCCCCAAAATGTTATTTTCTAACAAGTGACCCCTCATTTTAAAGGTTTTTGCACGCTGAACACGATAGTGAAATCGGATTTTAGATATCTAAATCCGTTCTTAAATTAGAGCATTTAAAGTGCGCAAAAATTACCCAAAACTAGGATAATCTTTAAACTCTTACCCCCCCCCCCCCACCCCCTTAGAGTGGTCAGATTGAAATATGTGAGAAGTATTAATTGAAGACGAGAGTTCGAAGCAAAAAAGGGGGAGGCAAACGATTAGTACAACTCCTTGAATTTACCCACAGCGATCAAATAAATAAGCACTTAGTACAATTACGTAATAAACAAACGGTAGAATCAGGATGGACAAAACGTACAAATTAAAATAAATACGAAGAGAATATACATAGAAAACCAAATTTTAGACCGAAGTTTTCCTTTATTCAAAACCATAGCCATTAATTCGAATATTTCTTTGAAAATTCGCTCATTAAGTCATGCTGCATGACTGGTTGTTTTTACAACCATTTATCACCCATAACACCCTTGGGTATATTACGATCCAGCTGCGAAGTTTCAGGACACAAGTAGGGCTCAAATAGAGCCTGTGTGCGAAAGAACGATTTTTAAGACAGCAAATAAAGTAGATATGCATGGTACGGCGTACGGCAGAAGGACATTGCATTTTGGTTTATTATTCTGTGAATAATACACCTATGTATTCGCTCAGCAAAATGTTTTCTAACACCTCAAAATATTTTATTTTTACGTTTCAAGGTGCGTAGATTCCAAAAGTGCAATGTCCGTCCGCCGTACGCCGTCCACCGTATAATCCATATCTACTTCATTTTCGGTCTAACAAATTCGTTCTTTCGCATAAACTCCAAGTTGTGTCCCGAAACTTTGCAGCTCGATCGGAATAAATACAGCCAAGAGTGTTGTGGGTGAAAAATAGGCGTAAAATAGGTTTTTTTTGGTGTTTTAGTAAACTGACCTTATGAGGCATCGTTTTTCATGTTTTTTAGGACGAGGAGACCGAATATGAAGTCGATTTTGACCATAAGAGTGGAAAATTGAGGTTCTAACGATGTTTCAGCATTAAATTTAAGTTACATTTTGGTCCAAAATCGTGGTTCTTCCTCACACAGTTTGGGTCCCAATTTCGGAACACATTTGGGTCCTAGTTGTGCTCCAAGCTCGGCAGCCCGATCGGAATACACCCAGGGGGATTACGGTTGAAAACGGGTGTAAAAATAGGGGTTTTCAAGGTTTTTTGAGGTTTTAGTTAACATGAGCTTGTGAGGTATCGTTTTCCATGTTTTTTAGGGCGAGAAGACCGAATATGAAGTCGATTTTGTCCAAAGAGTGAATAATCGAGGTAGTAACAAAGGTTCAGCTCCCAAAATTCATTTTTTATGAGTCATAAACCTGGGAAGTTGTCTGAAATCACCATAGTATCAACAGGTGAACCAAGACAATTAATAGGAACTATCAATGACCAAAGATAATTTGTCCAAAAACCGGACCCTAATTTGGCTTCATGGGGGCCAAAATTGGTGGAAACCATCAAAAATAGCTACTTCAATGAATACACATGTAAGAAACATGAACAGCCAACATGTCTGTAGGTATGTCCAATAGAATAATAAACCCAAGTGACAAGGAAGTTGCAGCGTTTTTTTAATTGTATACTTGATCATCGGGATTTGAATCAAAATAGGTTTTTGGTCCGGTGCAATGGTACCGCAAAAACTGTTAACTTTGTGTCTCGAGTTTCGCCATTAAGCCCCACATGAAATTGGAGTGTAGCCCAAATCGCTGTTAGAGATGGGGCAGAATAATTCGGCCAAAATGAGCGACGGCACAGAGAAGACGTGGATGGTCTGCAATTCGTTGTCGACCTCTCTAAGAGGCGTAACCTCAATTTTGTAATTTTCATGTTCTTCTGGAGTGAAGGACTTTGCAGGGCACGTATCTGTGGGAGGGGGGCATGTTACGGTGTACTAAGTTTTCTTCACGACGTACGTGGTATCCTTCTACGTAGATAACCTTGTCCTTTGTGTAATGGAGGTAGCAGAGGAGAAATATTCTTTGCGAAGTTTGAAAACCTTGTTTGTGACCAGGCAAACCTCTAAAGATAATATAAATACACGAGAGAACAATATTATAATGATACCATACAGTAAGTTTCAGAAAGGGCGAAGTTAAGTCTTAGACTTTAGATAGGTGTTTAGAAAAATCAGAACTAGAGAGTTCAGTCAAGGAAGGGTTGAACGGATGGTACCTATGTTATCTCTTTTGTAAGTGAGCGCAGGCATACTTTCGCTGTCCTTTGACGCTAAAGTATAATAATTATTCCCCGTATGCCTTCTCCTTGGATGCTAACTCAACTAGCGTTGTGGCCTAGCGCCGACTTGCCTACTTCTGGTGATCGATCGTCAGATCCGCGATTGCCTGCTCCAACAGGGACTCAATGTGTTCTGAGAAACGTGTGTAAGGAAATGATGTAGCAAACTCTCTGTTTTCTTTCAAACAAGTATCCATACGTTTCAAAAGAATGGTATACCAACACCTACCTATTTGCACTTTAGGAAAAAAAAAACCAGACGGAAGGACTCACACTGTCTGGAAGGATACATACCAACGACACATACGAAAACAGAATTTGAGGACCTACGAAAAAACAAAAAAGTTTCTAGTAATCATATTAGATTCAATATGTGAGCAAGTAAATTTACGATTAAGGATTGTTACGATCGACGGCAAATTCTCAGACTGAGTCATGCATCTAAAAGAAAGAATCGAGAAATCACGAGGAAGCAATACCCAACAATTATCAATTTAGGTACTTTACAATTATAATCATCGTGCTTATGGTTCATTTTGGTGAAATTTGGGACCACCGTCACTAGGAAAAACCTAGGCTAAGCTTCACATGTTTATGATACTCATAAAATGTTGATATGATGTTTGCAGATGAAGAAGCAGATGTAACTCAACCGTTCTCGCAAGCTACTACTAAGGTGAGGGCTTTAGGATGTTGATTGCCTAACAAAACATGTTGAATAACCCCTCTCTCACCGCAGTACATGTACTGGTAAACCACTGCACGATTCAGACAGACCGAGGGTTAAAGTTTCAAATGTAATCGGAGTTTACGACAATATAAATTTTCATGTAAACAAACCGTCAAGTTCAACCATACTGAATTTCAACTCAAACGGAAACTGATCAGCGTGTTAAAAGCGGGTTTAGCCCGCAAATAACAGCGTCGGTCCCGAGTGAGGGAGGAATGGGCTATGTTGGAAATTAAATTTACGAAGGTTTGACAGGGAGGATGAAGTTACGCAGACCTGTGTCATACTAAACTTGTATGACAGGGGTAAAAGATGAACGGAACCTTAATCCATCGCTGGATATGACAGTGAAACGATATTTGGGTAATGCTTTCAAAGTGAATAATTTTAGATTAAAACAACTGGTGCTATGTTTGAAATAAAAATGGTTGTAATAACGAACTGAAATTAGGAGGGTACCTTAGTATGCGTGGGTCCTTAGGTAATCCCATATCAGTTTCAATGAGTTTTAGCAAATTCGTCTAAAATGCTCAGTGAGGAGTACCCATGAATTCTGTTTGTCGTGAGCACGAGGTAGGGTTGGTTTGGTAGGCTGCAGGAGAGAGGAGGATGTACCCCTTAGGAGTCTTTTAAGGACTGCTACCACCCCGCGGTTTTCACCACAACGAGCGATAACAGACGTGCCAGCACTCCAGGTTTTCACCACAGCGAGCGATAGCGGACGTGCCAGGACCCCAGGTTTTCACCACAATGAATGCCGGATCCTTTCGGGAGGCATCTCCCAGGTTTTCACCACAATGAATATGCGAGGGAGAGGTTTGAGAGAGGAGGCGCAAGATAAGAGAGAGAGAGAGAGAAGTCGCAGGTAGGAGTCGGATCGGTAGAATGAAGAGCTGGGCGAGCCGGGCGCCTTATAAAGGTGCCTCCACCTCGTCCCCCGTCTACCATCGACCGTTGACGGCCGTTGGGATTTGATGGAGGGGGACCCTTCCCGGACTTCCACCGAGGCTTCGCACAGCTCGTCTTTCTCCTTGCTATTTATTGGTTAAATCTTAACATATTTACATTGGAGTGGAATAGAGCGGTACCACGACAATGTTTATATTTTTGAATGAAGGTAGGTTCCATTCTAAGAATTTTGAGTCCAACCGCACTCTCCTAACATGAATAGTTATTTTTCTATGAGCTTTCAAAGTTTCGACAACAAGTGACGTCACGAAGTGGCAATGGTGGGCCCAGGCGGGAGGGGTGCAGTGACGTCACTTGTTGTCAAAACTTTGAAAGCTCATAGAAAAAGAAACATTTACCGTAGGAGAGTGCGGTTGGCCTCAAAACTCTTAGAATGGAACCTACTTTCATTTAAAAATGGAGAAGTAATATAAATGGAAGTAATGGGTACTCCTCGTTGCCTGTGGCTAAATTGTAACTGCTTGTCCATCACGGACGGACAGAGCTATAAAGAAAATAGAGGTACAGTTTTGCTTCTACTTGAGACATGCGTAGCTATTCAAACGGAAAGCTCGATAAGATATTATGATGAGGTCATGTAGCAAATAACAACAATACACCCATTGCCGGGCTGGGGCACTGTGCACGCTGTCCCACCTTCGAAATCCCAAAGAAAAACCTTGCTTGCAACGAATGGCTGCTTATTAGCATCCTTGTTGTTGGAGATCAAAGGAGAACAAGGGTATGCGGGCGAAGCGTTCCCCTCGAGCGCTTTCATCGTTAGAGCCCATGTTCATAGATTTGAGAGTATAGTTAATTTTGGAAAACAGGTAAATAATGTATATTTCTAGAATGGAATTCTAGGAAAACCCAGGCGTAAAGAAGTGAGACAGGCTTGGTGAGTTTTTACCATTTTATATAATATAGGTATCGGTTTATTATTTTCAATAATTAACAAACAATTCTTAACCTCCCCGGTTTGCTGTTTTACGTTTCAAGGTACCTAACTACGCATAATCTAAGAATCCGAAAATGGAATTTAAAAAAATCCGCCCGACAGCCGCCGTTCGCCATCCGCAGCTCTTTTCGAAGTCATCTTGGACCTTCGACATGAAGATCCCATTGGGGCCTAGTTGGTCCCCGGACTTCGGCGTTACTGTCCGCCATATCTAAGGGATGAAAAAGAAGAGGTGCACGGCGCAAGTGTCAAAACGCCGTACTTCGAAAACATTCAATGGAGTGGTAGGTATAGTTTTTTGTTTTTGCAAATCTGGATAGATTCAGATTTTCAAGATTTTTTGAGATCTCACGGGGTTTGTGACTCATCGTATGAACAGCCTTTCGTTACAGGTGAGACCCTGACGTTTTTCCGTAAAAACATAATCAACATGAGGTTGAACCAAACTGTATAACCAGTGGCGTAGCCGGGGGGGGGGGGGGGGTCATAACCCTTCCCATTGGCTCGAAACTTTATAACACAAATTAAAATTAATTCTTCAAGAATGATATCAACCAAAACAGTAACAAACAAATACAACAATAACAAAACAAACGGTAAATCAAACATGAATAAAAAGTTAAATAATATTACGTTTATCTGATTACAAACGAGCAATGTGAATATTTCTGAAATATAGGAATGCGAAAAATATTTCTATAATCAAAATAGTCCCTCTTTCTGTCGTGAATTACCATCCCACACAATGTCAGGTGAATTAATACCTACATACTCGTATTTTATCCCTTAATACCAATTGTTGACCCCCCCCCCCACAAATCCAAATTTAACACCTATTCTGTATGAAAAACGATGAAATGGTATTTTTTTGTCTTTACTCATCCCTCCATTATACCCCTTTCAGTGATTTTATATCGCAATTTTACCAACTTTTTACCCTAACAATAATTAGACCCCATTAGAATTTTTGAAAATAGCTCATCTTTGAACTCATCTTTCCGTTTGGCAATAATAACATTTTGGCGAAATTTCGATTTTTTATCATGTACCCAAGGTCAGATATCGTCTGGAGTGACACATGAATAAATAGACATAAATATGCGTATGAACCGTGATAAAATCTAGAGATGAACTCAGGATGCTCTGGAACGGATTTGCCTACAAAACAAATTCAAAAATTTATGTTCAGAAAATGTTAGAGCCATTGCAATAGCTGCAATTTCTTTGAAAATTCGCTAACATTGTTGCCAAATAAATATGTTTTATTTTATAGCTAACTTACCTAACGTTACCTATAACATTTAATGCTTTATTAAATTTGCATTCAGCTTTGTGAAGTCAAACCTTATAAGCGAATGTTCAAAGAAAATGAAGCTACTGCAATGGGTACAACGTTTTCAGAACATGAATTTTTGATATTTTTTCATAGAAAAATCCGTTTCAGAGCACCCTCAACTCATCCCTAGATGGTAATAAAAATTTATATGTGTATATATTCTTCTATATATGTTTATATGTCACTCCAGACGATACCTGTTCTTGGGTACATGATGAAAATTCCAAATTTCGCCAAAACGTTCGTTTTGCCAAACAAAAGAATAAGTTCGAAGATGAGCAATTTTCAACAATTCTAAGGGGGTCAAATTTGAGATTTTAGGGGATAAAAGTCAGTAAAAAGGCTAAAATTGCGAAAATTGATAGTAAATCACTGAATGTCGTATGGAAGAGTGAGTAAAGACAGAAAAATACAATTTCATTGTTTTCCATAGAGAACAGGGGTCAAATTTTGATTTTTGGGGTAAAAAATTTGTATTGAGGGCTAAAATCAATATTAATTCACCGACGTTTTGTGGGATGGTGAATCACGACGCACGGACTATTTCGATGACAAAAATACTTTACTGAAAAACGAGTGGGACATATTTGACTTTATCAGGGTGAAAAATCGGTAAAAATAGCTAAAATCACAAAGCAATTATACAATTTTACGAAAACTGGTATGGTTTCTCGCTATATCATCTTCTTACACAATAGCACGAATATGTCTTTGAAAATGCGCTCTTAAAACCATGTTGCATGACTGGAACTTTTTCTATTTCCGATACCCCCCCATTCAACACTCCTGGCTACGCCACTGTGTATAACTGCAGCCTAGTTATCATAGATCGGGAACATGAGTCAAATCACAATCGCTTTATGAAGCCGAATTTTTAGTTCCGAGATACTGTTTGAGTTCAAGAAAAGAAGGGTCTTTTTGTTTGCTGGTATAGGTAAAGTAAAAATACAAAATCAACCACGCAAGCAGTAGGTACGAACGACCCTCAAATCTTCATATCAATAATGGCTTCTGCTAGCCATATGATCACTCATTGGTGGAAACAAAGTTGTCCAACATTTCAATTAGCATTTTGCATATATGAGACCTTTCTGAACAAATGTGGTTCCGCGTCAGACTGTTCATCTGTCCACAAGTCCACTTGGACTGAAATTTGGAGGGTAGGCGCCTGCTGTTGCGCAATACGTCTACTCGTACCACGCTCTAGTTCCTACATTGCAGTGGTCACGAGGAAGCTATGTGCGACACCTGGCAGTCATTTCTTTTGTATTGTTTTACGGGCATTTCAAGGGTATTATTGCTTATAAAAGTGGCCAAGACAGAATGGTTGTCTTACTCAGCAAAAATAATGAACCGCTGTGAATGAATTCGCAGTTGCGTTTCTAAAAAGTTGTTGTTGGAAACATTGAAAAAGTCTCTTTCAAAACCCACAAAAGACGCGAGGAAGTTGTCCAACTGTACGGACGTACCTGGGACGGCAGACAGCAATCCGATACTCTTCTCACGTTCAAATCACACCACTATTCAAATCCAAATCATCCTTCACATCACGATCCTCCAATTAGCTGAATCGCGTTGTTCCGGACCCTACAAAATGATTTCACTGGAGCGCACCAGAGAAGACACATCGCCCATCTATTAGCGATGAATCGGCGCTTAATTTTTGCTCTTAATTTTATTCCTCCCCGTTAAAATCACGAGGGCTGTGCCCGCCCCGAAAACCCAGTTTGTAGCGTGAGAGAAGGGCATTAAGGGATGATTGATACCTAGTAATGAGGTAAACACGGGGATTTAGTCCCAACCCCCACTTTTTCCTGCCATCAACCATACAATTCGAGCCCCTTCACAACCCCCCATCCACCAGCACATCCGTTCTATCCCTGTCCTATACCTCCATCTGAACGGCTGCCGCCCCCGAACTCTTTACTCATATGTATTACTCACTTCATCCTTCCTACGAACTGAGTAGACTACACCTAATACCGTGGTTTTTTCGACTGTGGAAATTGTTTGGACTGCCTAATAAACAGGGATGGTGGCCGTTTGCCAAGCTGTCAGCGATTTGGGGGGGGGGGGGGGGGGGGGGGCTAATGCAATGGGTCCGAAATTTCAAGCACCTGCCTACAAAAATTTTTGATAACATTTCAATTCCTCCTTTTCAATGCTTTCTGAATCCATCTTTAGATTTCATCTTATACCTACCTGTATTAGACGGATTATTCGTGCGTTGCATTGGATAGCAGGTATGAATTTGGATCTTGGAAACATCCAAAGACCTTATAATGGGACATAACTAGCTAACAATCGATAAAAATGGCTGACAATCCCTGAAAGTGGTGTAATCCAGAGAGAAAAAAATACTATTTTTATTCACAAATATCCTCACAAAGTAGGTGAAATTGGAGTTTTTGAACAGGTTAGAAATCGTTATGAAAATTGAATAAAAATGATCATCAATAGTTTGTATATTACCTACTCACCATATCCTTCCTACAGATTACTGCACCTAATACCACGTTTTTTTTTAAATAGCAAAAATTGTTTGGACTGCCTAAAAATCAAAAGCCAAGATTCTGGAGGATTTCACAGAAAATACTGTGTTGCAATAGGTCCAGAATTTTTAGTAAATACATGCACTGCTTAAATTTCTTCAATTCTCATCCAGAGCATTTTGCATCCATCCTTAGATTCCAACATTTTTTTATATGCACATATATGTATATAGACATATACCGAAAGAATAAAATAAATCCGATGTAAACTAGAATTCTTATGAGCGGCCCGATTTCACTTAAATTCAGTGAGTAGTAGACTTGTATCTACCTGATGATCCCATAGGAATTTCATTGCGATGGGATGATTGGTACAGCCACTGCGCATGGGCAAACCTTGAACCCAATTATTTATAAGGGGGGAAATGTTTGTGTTAGTGTTCTGTACGATCATATTATCGATAAGAGGAAGCCAAAATAAGCTAATGCCAGTCAAATTATTTGCTTACTTTGATGGTATCATTATGCAAAAATTTCATGATTTTTCAGGTTATAAGCCCACGAATACCTTGCTTTTATAGCAAGATGTTTATTTTATACAATACATTTATTGTGTTGTAGGTATAGTTTCTTTCCACAAAAATGTGACTACAGCTAAGATACTCACTATGACGAGCTATGGCGATGAGGGCAGAGCTGAAGCTGTAGGAAATATAGGGTGAACGTGGGTGCTGTTGACCCCCAAGGAGTTCGTTGACCCCATTCAGATTTTAAGAAATATTTTCAACTAGCTGTGTACCCGCGCTTCGCAACGGTAGATTTTAATATGCCTGTATCCCCCCCTCCTCAACTGATCAGAAACCTTCCCCAATGCCAACCCTAACTGCCTTTAACCCCCCCCCCCCCCCCGTATCCTATGAACCCTCCCTACCTGGTTAGAAACATTCCTCAATGTTCACACAACAAATTCCCAAAGTTGCACTCCAATTGGTCAAGTAGTTTTGAAATTTCTGTAGACCCCCCCCTCTCATAACCTGTACCCCCCTCCCACTAACATCCTGATTGAAGTACCACTTGAATGTACTCGTCGAGCTGAATCCAGAATCTAATTGCAATCGGATTTACGTCCAACCGTTCAAAGTTATTATAAGCATAAACGTCCTCATAGAAGTGATTATAACACGTTTTTTAGTAGTATTTCATTCATAGCGTTTCAACGGATGGACCGATTCAAATGCGGATTTTTCATAAACCTTCCCAGATAAATTCTGCGTCAAATGGTACCAGCCGCAACTTTCTACGTTCAGCCGTTCTCAATTGATGCCGAGACAAACAAACAAACAAACAGACACTGTTTTATTATATGTATAGATTGGTGCCAAAAAGTTATTTAATCATTGTAGATGTCACACATGTGGGGCTTGCGTCAGGTTACAACAAACTTCCACTTTTTTTTAGTGATTTTCAAAAACCTGTTTGGTGGGCTTCGCATACACCAGGAAAACCTCAAAAGTAAGTGAGACCACTCTCCCGTTTTTGTCATTGTTTTACTTTTTTCGCTCAACTTAAGTTTTTATTTGTTGTTTGTTTATATATTGTTTTTTATTTATTTTTTATTTATATATTTTTTTATATATTGTATATATACAATAAATTTTTATTTATATATTGTCAACATATTTCTGACGAGTTTCCTTGTCGAAAACACAATTTTCGGTGAAAAACTGCTTCTGGGAAGCGAAAAACTGGGAGGTCAACAACCACTACACATGGTTATGCCATTTTGTGTGGCTGACCCTGGGGGGCCAAAGATTCCAGTACACGTCTGCGGCAGTCGTTGACCATTTTTTTCCTGACTTATGATGTGTGATAAATGTTCACTACTTACTCTACAGCGATAAAAAAATCGTTCAACACCTAGTTATTTAGCTGCTTCATAAGGAATATATTCAGTTCTTCAAAATCCACAAAGAACGATACGAAATTGTATTTACTGACAAAATGCCAGCACCATGCGTCACTTCCTGACACCATGGTCATGATGTACGTTAGTATGGTTCGAAAATTGATTCAGTAAATACGTGTTTTATATCATATTATGTACATTTAAAGGACCCCGAAATCCGTTTTTATCATGTTGTGGCAGTACATGGGAAAAAGGACAGTATGGCAAATTTTGTACTTAAAGGGCTCAAAAGGGCAGACATTTTGGAAGTGGATACAGAAGGGCCTTCTTTGCTCAGGCAGAATTAAAATCGCTGGTCCTATAATTAGGGAAGGTGTGAGGGGGCAAAATAGTAAAAATGGCCGCTAAGCGTTGAGTAAATGGGGAGGCTCGGTTCCGATCGAGTTGAGACGTAAGGTTTTCGCCATAAAAATAACAAAGTAATGAAGGTGCGTTTTGACGTTGTAGCAGAGACTGACCAGACATCGCCTGATGAAGCTTCCTTCCTCACCAACTTAAAGGAAAGGATTCTGAGCGATCTGAGGATTCTGAGGGATGATTTGAGGGGGGGTCAACGCCTGCCGCACTAAGGGGGTCAAAGACTGTTGCATGGGACTTATTCAGATTTCTCAATTTCAAAAATACTTCTGTCATTCGCAATGTTAATGCGGAGCCCCATTTTTGAAAACTAGATGGAATTATCTATCGAATTAGAACCACTCCGAGTCGGTACCATCAGGCGCTGATCAGAGGTGAAACTTTGAAAAATGCATATAGAATACCAATACCAAAGAAATATACCATAGTTCTTCTTAGTTCGGTTGCCTCACCCAAATCTAGCGGTCGAAAAGAATCTCCATGCTCAGATTACCTCATCCACCCGTTATAGCTATTTCCCGACTTCCCGTTGCTTCGAATGCTCCATCAGTATTGTATAATGGTATTTATCAATTCGAGTAAATGAAGCATCTAATTAAGGATACATTTCATCTCATCGTACAACATGTTTCAGGGAGCCTCAATTCATTACATTGTGTGTCAGGGGGATGCCCAAATGAATTTCCAATAGCTCAGCCTTCATAGCTTCCCTCTTCAACCATTCTTTATTCACAATATTGTTTCAAATATTATGGTATCTCAACGGGAGCCTCAATTCCTCTCGTCCCGAGATATCTTTTTACGTTGCATAAATCACCTAAGTCACTACGACAGACAGCCGGATGATGTGCGCCAACTACCCACATCGCATGATCAAAATTATCCATTGTATTGTCAATGTGGAAAAATAAAAGACACTTTTTCGCTATCGCGGTTTCCAAGGCTCTAAAATTCATGTAGGCGTATCAACTGTTTGTATGCACAAACAGTTGATACGCCTGCCTAGTGGGTTGGCTGTTCAGCTTCCTCACATGGTTACTTTGGTTCATACCATTAGCTGTGGTATCCCAAGTTCAAACTATAGCATCCATCTAGGGACACAGAACCGAAAAACTCGAAGCGACCAAGAACACTTAGGGCACAGCAGAACAAGTAGGGTTTTTACATCCCCCCCCCCCCCCCCAAACCACCATCCCGTATCTCGTCTCTGTTGGGGTACTCGTTAAATTTACCCACTTAATATTTAGAATTGTTGATTCTTTTTTGTTTCAGAGCAGTGTGAGTTGAGATTGACAAACATCGAGGTTTTCCTGATTGGAGGTGACGTTCTGCAATACGAAGCTAGATGGGCTTCTGCGTTAACAAAACCTAGAGGAAAAATGTAGGACGATACTGCCAGCCAACTGACAAAAGACACCATCAGCCCTATTGAGCCAACACATTTCCTTGTATAACTACCCATTCTCCACACATACTTGATATTTTCAGCGGCAAAAAGGTTCCTAATTTTTTAAGCTATTCAGCAAATTAGATCACGAACTCTCGTTCGACCACTACCCTGCACATATTTTCCTCTGTAAGATTCCTATGCGAACCACTTCATCATCGACCACAGAAAATCAGCGAATAGACAGGTACCTCTACAGTGAGATTCTTATTGATATCAGTGATCCAAAATTTCCCCTCAAAACACCAAAAGATTTTGCCAAAGCAATAAGTACACTAATACACTACTCACGCTGCTGCTGCTTCACATAGGTACAGATACGACAGAATAGTAAAAGAAGGACTCAAGCTTTGTAGAGATTGTCCAAGTCTCTACCTCACAAACACGCCCTCAATCGAACACTTCAAGAACGCGGCTCACTCTCACTGACCTTTGCAGAGACGATAAACTAACTATATTGATTACTCGAACTAGACGCCCTGGATGGGTAATTTGATAAAAAGCAAGACCCCTTGTTATATCGAGTGAAGTATAATAATATCTGATACTCAACTGAAAGATAAAGTTAATTTATTTGCGGATATTCTACCAAACAGTTCTCCCCAAATCCCAACAATTACTTGCTACTCCCTCGAGTTTCAAACCGAAGTTCAACTGTTTCGTCGAACCTCTGCCTCATTCGCCCTTCAAATATCATTTAACTCCGGTCAAAGTTGAAAACATTGTAGGCCGACCAGTAAATTAATTATATTATTAATGGTTGGATGAGATCAATCAACTGATCATTTTTTTTTTTTTGGTGGTGATTCGAGGAGTTAGCGTTAGAGATGGTTGTTAAACTGTGGCTACTTTAGCGAAGGTAGGGATGGCAAATTGTTTCTGGTTTTCCTAGTGTACTGGTGGCAGGGAGATTATGGTTGCTTGGCGGTTATCAACAGCTTAAGTGAAGGGATTATACGAGTAATTTTGGTTTGCATTTATTTTGAATACTGGTACACATAGGACACCCCCTGTAGTTCGAAGCATGTAGGCCATGACAGAGCACGTAGGGGGCGTATTGTTTGGCATTAGAAAATTGTCAGTAGTATGGAAGTAATGTGTCAACGCACCGGTGGGATGGGGAGGGGGGGGGGGGGCACAGTGACAGTTGTTTTCAGTGTGGTTGAACAATGGGCTGCGTGAGCATTCAATAACTTTTTGCTTTGGTTTGGATGGTTCTACTCAGACAAGAATTAACGTTGTGTCCGACCAGTGGTGTAGACCTCTAATCACTGCGCGGAACGATCAATCATCTTTAAGTGGAAATGTGTTGAAATCTGCGTTTTCGGATTCTGGTGGGTGGGTGGGGGGGGGGGGGGGCTTAGTGCGACACACTGTCACACTCTATCATATGGTAACAGAGTGTGGTTTGGTAGTATGCGCTGAATAATTCACCATACTCCATCCACTTTTTCCCCCAACGGTTTCCCAGAAGGATTCCTTTACAAACATCCTGTCCCTTTGATAATACGTATATCTATTAATTGCCTTCCCCACCCCCTTTCCCAACATAAGTGTCAGTATAATTAAAATATATTGAGCTCATTTGAAGGCGATTAATGCCCTATCCAAATTTACAAGTCCCAATATCACCAGTTGATCACCAGAGGTTGCCCAGATGAGCACAATTCACTGGACAACAACCTCTGACAACATTTTTTTTCTCCGCCAATACTCGTATGTAAGAGCTTTGTTCTCCACCAGTAAATATTATCGAGGTTGCACCATTACGATGGAGGTTATTTACCTTGAAGTTGCTCAGATTTCCTTTCCTGAACCAGAACTTCATACTACTTTTCAACCCGCCTTTTCCCTCTTATACTTCTGCTACCCAGAACTATGTCATGTGGGAGGAGTGTGACAGTGGCTGTTCTCGCGTCGTTTGTTGTTTCGGTGAAGAGGGGGTCGTTTCGGTGGAAGTCTATTCGATATCCCTTCTTAACTAGTGACAATCTCGCTAGATAGAGGGGGGAGGGGCTCTTGAGGGTCCACTGTCACACTCTATCACAAGGTATTATATTATTCTTTCCAACATATAAACCAATGGCCGAAAATAATAAACCAAAATGGCCGCCCTGTGGTAATCTGCGATCGTCTGATAAAATGTATTTCACCCACCGCTGAAGGCTTTTTATTTTCAACTCCTTATTCCGGTGAGCTGCTGTTTTGATTTGTTCCCAGTTGAAAAGTTAGTGTCTTGCCATCCTATTAAAAGTTGAGCCCGGAAGGTTCGGAAGTGAAAAGGGGAGTTCGCTCACCACACAGAATTGGCTTCCGATTGGGAAAAAATCCGCTGGGTCACCAGTTTTGCAGGGAGCTTGAGTTAGACCTACCGTGAACTTGAAGGCATACGTACCTACCTACAAAGTTGGAAAAAGGGCGAGAATCTTCCAACGGATTGTTAGAGTTCACTTGGCGATGAGAGGACGTAACAAGAAGTCGCAAAGTTTCCACCTGGATCCGACTTCATTGAAAAAGAAGCTCAACTCGACCCGGGGTTTTCCGAAACCCTTAGCACAAACAAGGTTTTTCATACAAAGTCGTTGAAATAGCCTCCTTAATAGTAAACCTGTGAGTGGTTATTTAATGACTGGAAGTGTATTTGTTACCAGCAATGCGTATAATCCGGGCATACTATGAAATTCCTAGTCATTATAGATAATGCCGAGCCATTTCAGGCAATGTGTTTAATTTTCGTTGATTTCAATATTTTCGCTAGTGTGTAAATTTTAGGTATTCTACAGAATGCCAAAAATGAAATAGGGAAAATATTAAATAACAACAATTAACCATGTAATTATATTTTTGGGCCACGAAAATGAATGGAAGGCATTTCCAAGTCAAGAAAAAAATTTCGTTCCTTGAACTTCGAGGACATCGTATTTCCCGAGCAGCCAATAATCTCGAGGTTCCTTCTTTTTTCCACATAACTTAACCGTAAGCACATAGTTTATGATGGTGCAATACCTTCTTCACATCATTGCACAATTTTGTCGTCAATTTGTCGCGTTCATAAGCTCCAAAAACTTAGCTTTCATCAAATCGTCGAGTGAGGACGTTGGACCTTCGCTCGTTTGCCATGTCGATTGAAAATGATAGAATGATAGATAACAGACTGGATGCTAGATGTTAGAACTGTCGAACTATCGGAAAACGATCGAAACAATATTATCTCTTTAGAGCGCATTTTACACTTTCCGATGAATTGCCACGGCTGCTCTCGGCAGTCTATACAATGCCTAGGGAATGTTTGTAATTTTATACTTTGCCTGCATCCGTTTGTCATTGCATATAATGACTAGGTATTATATAGAATACTGGATTCTACACATTGCTGCTAACATATATGCACATGTAAGGATGAAACTGGATGCTATCAGCGTGGGTTAGATGAAAAATGCAATAGTTTTAACAAGGATTGTACCTAAATAACTGCGTGAAATAGAAATAGTCATACAAGTGTTGGTGGAACCGAAACTCAAAACATGATATTGTGAATCGAAACATTGAGATCAGGCCAAAATTAAGTCACTTGATAGTTTTAGAAGCATATTTTCGAGATAATCGCCTGACACTCCCTTCCCCCATCGCTACAATTCTCCTGCTGCATCTTCCATCAGACACCAACCGTTCAAGTCCTGAAATTAAGCCTTCTCTTTCCAGGTAAAAACCTGCTGTGGGCCCCTCCATGATGCTGCTCTGAAGGCTTGCGACCTTCCTGATTCCAACTCGATTAAGTACAGCTAAACTTGATTCCTCTAGCAGCATCAGTTTCCGCCCAGTGATCGAACCCACTCCGAAGTAATGCTGAACAAGTGATTCCGTGGTGGATTAGGTCAAGAGGATCAGGGTTAGTGGGTTTTTAGTGAGTGAAACCTCACACGGCTGCGGAGTGCGGACCCTCTAAAGCGCAAGTCTTTTTCAAGATTTTCTCACTGTTTCCCTCGTAAAAAAAAAGAAAAAAAGCAGCATCACTTTCAATAACACCAATAGCATTTCGTGCCAATGACCATACATTTGCATTCAGCCCTGATTTCGATAAAAGAGTCACAGTTGAGTTTGGCCTAATATTCAGTGTCGCCTGTGGGACCTTGGTAGAATACGCTCCGGTTCGTCAAGTATTCGTGCGAGGACCCCGTCCACGGCTTCATCGTCTCCACTTGCTACGTTATCCATTTCCCTTTCTCCAGGCAAAACTCTCACCTCACATATTCCTGTATTCTGTAGTCGTAGCCTCTCTTGTTCTCCGTATAATTGTTTCATCTGCAGTCTCTATTAGGCTCGTGGAGATTCTTCAGTAGGCGAAATCGCCAAGATATGGCGTTCCATATACCACCTGTAATCCGCACGTACCTTCGACTATGGTGAGCCAGCTTCTTCAGAGGTTTATTTCATTCGTGGCTTCTCATCAAGCCATGACATTTTGTCCAAATCGTGCATGGGATTCGCCCTGTTCACCAACGCCTCAAAATACTGAATTCTGCAATAAGAGTCTCCCGTAACCCTTTCATCAGAGTGAGCCTCTCTGTCTCTTCTTCTGCTTCATCAGTATCTTCAAACCTGTTTTTATCTCAGAACCTTCGCGTCGCAGAAGTTTCGCTGACCGATCCACGTTGGACTCCTAACCGTCCGCGATCAGCCAGAATCCAAGACTGATAGGATTGTGCCTAATATTGTAATACAGAAACAGGTAAGGAAACAACTGTTGTTGGTGGAACCAAAACTCAAAACAGGAAACTGCGAATCAAAACAGTGGGTGTTGGTCGACATTAAAGCAGGTGACGGTGTTGGAATAATATTTTCGAGTCTATTTCTTGGCATCTTTCCGCTACTACAAGTTATTAATATTGTAAATACAGACACAACTCCGCAGTTGACCAGTACTTTACACAACTTGACAGCTAACTTGAATAATAGCAACAAAGAACAAGACAACAACTTGAATAACAACTCATGCAACAGATGAGATGTCAGTATCAAATCAGAGATATCTCACAGCATCCACTATTCGTTTTTAGGACGCCCGTCAGAAGGTTGCTAAATGTGGGGTGGAGCTCTCAATTTCTAAGGAGCACAACCTCATGCCTAGAGAAAAAATATCCACATACAAATCCTTATTAGACCATTCTAAACCCAATAGGTATGTGAAAGGAAAACCATCGTAATTGTTATCATTATTGTTTGTTTTAATTATTTGTTACTGACTGAAAATATACACATTCAAGTACCGATAAGTAATTTTGAGGTGATATCGAAATTGAGGTTATTATTTGTTGATTAGGGTTACAATATTTCTAGCAGTTGAATAAAATACAGTTTGGAGTTGTTTTTCTTCATTCGTGTATTTCATGTCTCGTTATGGGCACGTTTCATCGCAATGTTCCTCGTATATTATACTCGTATACTGATAGATGGTGGTGAACTCTCCGGGGTGTCAGTGATTCATGTCTTTCGTCAGCACCACACCCTTTATGTAGGAACGCACTTGTTTGGGGGTAACTGTTAATAGTAGTGTTTCCTAAATTGCACCTATACATATTTGTTAATCCTTATATTGCGCTTCTTTTCTCGAAATTAAGTTACAATGTGTTACTTAGTTAAATGTGTGATAGGAAGTGGAAAAATAAACAACAATATTTGCAAACATGAGACTCATGAAACGCTGCAGGCCCATAGTATTGACTGTGAGTAATTAATAGTGCTCTCTCCTTCACTCCTCCGATATGGATATAAAACTTGTGTTTGAGGAACAACAAAACTGAGCTGACTACAAATTGAAACTTGGAAATCGGATGAAAATGCATAGCGAGCTGAGCAATGCTGACTCCACTCAACCCCCTTTACTCTCAAAAGTCATAAACTACGAGAAAACATTTAAGGGGGTGGAACTAGGTCACATAGCTCAGCTGCTGAAGGAATACCTCATTATCCTTTGACCTGATGCTAAAAAGGTTCATTTCATGAGTTCATTATCTCAAATGAAATGGCCCGGAACGCTGTTTTCAGATTTTACCCTATTTTCAGATAGGTAGAACAAGTGGACTGAACCGGTAGTAAACGCATTATGTCGCAAAACGGGATTTCGGCCGTTGTGTACCTCAGAGGAAGAGCGAACAGTGAAAAGGGCGGTGCTTTGAATGAGCAAGCCCAGCCGAAATTGCTATGGTTCTCTGGACAAACTGTCCCAGTGCAGCGGCTGTGCCAAACGAGGTGAGGTTCAAAGAAAAACGGAGTTATTGAGAAATAGTTTATTTCCACTAATACACGAAAAAACGCGAAAAATACACTGTTATACCGGTTTTGGTAATCAAACCATCGTCAGTAACACAATAACTTAGTATTATTGTTATTGTTTGTTACTGACGATGGCTTGATCACCGAAACCGATATAACAATGTGTTTTTCGCGTTTTTCGTATATTAGTGGAAACAGAATATTTTCCAGTAAGTCCGATTTTCTTTGAAATGGGTTTTCACGATTTCTTCGCGAGTGATTTAGTTCGTATGAGGTGAAGTTCCACAATAATGATCACGCGAGAGGTGCTCGGCCACTTCCTGTTGATTCATCATGGAATAATAACTACAGAATAAATGTACATTCCTAGATAGACGAGTGTCATTAGCACTCGTTTATCGAGGTGCAAATCACTCATCAACACCACCAGGGTTCTCTCACGTGATCATGTTTAAAATAAAAATTAATAAAGTAAATATTTTCTCAAACGAAAGCCGAAGATTTCTAAAATACTTCTGGATCTTCTTCATGTCACAAGGAAACAAGCAGAATAAGATGAATAGCATTATGCAGAGCTCTATTATGTTTTCTGTGGCCTTACAATATGGTTACAATCCACCACCGCGGGCAACATGTAACTCAAATTATTAAAATGTTCAACTCCGTAACAACTTTCAATAAAAACATTTCCCTTTCTACTTTCTTGCTCCGCCTTTTTCATTCAGACGACCTCCGGAAGCCTTCCATAGGCTCTGTATTGACGTCTTACAAACGACTGGGCTAACCCTTTCATCTTTCACGACCTATCCCGTCTCCCATACCGGGAGGTTTTCACATTTTGTCAGTGTTATTCAGAAGTCGCAACGGTTAAAAAAATATACTTCCACCTAGCAGCAACTCGCCCCTTACCTACTCCTTGAAGTATTGAATTTCACTGAAATTTCTTTCAGTCTTCCCCAACCTTTGGCCCTTTCTCTAGCCAACCGCTCTTTCATCTTTCATTATGGAGGTTTACGGGAAACCGCTATTCCGATGTGTCCGTACCTCGGGAAATATAGAAATCCCTCGTTAAAATGACGAAGTCGAAGAGCCTCCAGTACTTCGCGGAGGATAGAAGATCTCTGCAATTACGGAGTTTTACGGAAACCACTGTTCCAAAGTGACGTACCGTCGGAAATGTAGAAATCCATAGTTAAAATGACAAAGTCAAGATGTGCTTCCAGTACTTCGCGGAGGATAGAAGACCGCTATTATTAAGAAGATTTACGGAAACCACTATCCTGAAGTAACATACCGTGGGAAATATAGAAATTCATAGTTAAAATGACGAAATGATGATCTTTGTTGAATTGAAAAACCGAGCTACAATTTCATGAATCGTGAGATCGCAGAAGGGTACCTTGTAATGGGAAGGCAGTGACTTTTCTGGTATTATATGTGGCACATAGATCCCTCGGACCAGAAAATTCGGGCTTCCGATTAATCTTACAACCTGCAGACACATTAAAAACGCATGTATGGCCAATTATAGAACATAAACCGTAGGCTATCAAACGATTTATTACATCCAATAACGATTTATTACGGCAGCCTTGATTGATTGCTGATATGGCTAGACACACGAGCATGTGTCACGGTTATTGCTCCATCCAATTGGTATACTATCCCCACCATCCCCAATTAATAATGGCAATCACGAAGTTATGGCGCAACTGGACCCGCCGATGAACAGAATGGAAATTGTGGTTCAGGCATCGCACCTCCCTATTTTAGGGAAACCTCTCGTGAGCTACGCTGCTAGCTACTGAGCGAAGGGCGTCCCATTGTTTCCAATTTTAAGAGGAGAGAGACCACATTTAGCCATACGAATCCGTTTCAGACCATTACGAAACAACAAAAGAAATGTGATAGTTTTGGTAATGGACAGACATTATTCATTGCTGGTTTATTCATATCAATTACTCGGGTCGCATCGGACCTCCTCTAAGAGCTCAAAATTAGAAGAAGAAGAAGTATGGTTGCTTCAATATTATTCATAATGGACACAAATATCTAGGTATATTTTATTTGGGCAACAAATTGTTGAAATGTTAACATTCATGTCGGGTTGAGAGGTAACGGGCGGAATCAAATCGTTAACACTGAGAGCGGAACATGTGTCTGAGAGACACCTACAGTTCTCAAAACTACCTCTAGGAGTACACAGGTTCCTATTTCGGGAGCAGGTGTTGTGAGAGTCTTCTGTCAGATGTCACAGGTCCAATGGTGAAGCTCGCATCGACTCTGCTGCAATTTTCCCGCCCAATACCATCATCGCCCTTGAAATGCGGTGTCTGAGAGACACGTATTCCACACAGAAGTAAGTTGTTCTCAGTTTCTCATAGCCACTTATTCCCAAACTGGCACCATTTTCGTTTAGGTGTCTCAGAGACACACATTCCACTCATTCTTATATTGTTTATTACATTTATTCACATGTTTTCATAAATACTCTCTTCTGAACTACAATGCTGGCTTTTATAAACTACTTCAAACCATTGTTACTCTTGTAGCCAGTCTTATTACCTCCATTAAATTACCCATTCATTTTTTTCTTCACTATTCCTTCATTAGATATTACATCCACTCTTCCATTACCTACCTACTTGGAAATAATTTGTTCATCACAATTGTTTTGGCTTGCTGAGTCTATTTCCTAATTTGCATAATCTTCTCTCTGTTACAGTTCGCAATGGCAGGTAAAATCCCTGTTAGCGAATTTTCAAAGAAAATGAAGCTATTGCAATGGCTTCGAAATTTAAATAATATAAATTTTTGGAAATTTTCTTCATAGAAATCCGTTTCAGACCATTCTAAAACGATTCCTGAAATTTAACACTTTTTTATATGTATATATATATATATATTTATTTATATATGTGTCACTCCAGACGATAACTCTCGATAGAATTGAGATAAACAGCTCAAATTTGCACAAAAAATCTATCTTGGCAATCGAAAGGCTAAGTTCGAAGATGGGCGAAATTGGCCTACTCTAAGGAGGGTTTTGGCGCATTTAAAGTGCGCAAAAATTACCCAAAAATCCCCAAAATGTTATTTTCCAACAAGTGACCCCTCATTTTAAAGGTTTTTGCACGCTGAACACGATGGTGGAATCGGATTTTAGATATCTTGATCCGTTCTCAAATTAGAGCATTTAAAGTGCGCAATAATTACCCAAAAATCCCCAAAATGTTATTTTCTAACAAGTGACCCCTCATTTTAAAGGTTTTTGCACGCTGAACACGATGGTGGAATCGGATTTTAGATATCTTGATCCGTTCTCAAATTAGAGCATTTAAAGTGCGCAAAAATTACCCAAAAATCCCCAAAATGTTATTTTCCAACAAGTGACCCCTCATTTTAAAGGTTTTTGCACGCTGAACACGATGGTGGAATCGGATTTTAGATATCTTGATCCGTTCTCAAATTAGAGCATTTAAAGTGCGCAAAAATTACCCAAAAATCCCCAAAATGTTATTTTCTAACAAGTGACCCCTCATTTTAAAGGTTTTTGCACGCTGAACACGATAGTGAAATCGGATTTTAGATATCTAAATCCGTTCTTAAATTAGAGCATTTAAAGTGCGCAAAAATTACCCAAAACTAGGATAATCTTTAAACTCTTACCCCCCCCCCCCCCCCCCCCCCACCCCCTTAGAGTGGTCAGATTGAAATATGTGAGAAGTATTAATTGAAGACGAGAGTTCGAAGCAAAAAAGGGGGAGGCAAACGATTAGTACAACTCCTTGAATTTACCCACAGCGATCAAATAAATAAGCACTTAGTACAATTACGTAATAAACAAACGGTAGAATCAGGATGGACAAAACGTACAAATTAAAATAAATACGAAGAGAATATACATAGAAAACCAAATTTTAGACCGAAGTTTTCCTTTATTCAAAACCATAGCCATTAATTCGAATATTTCTTTGAAAATTCGCTCATTAAGTCATGCTGCATGACTGGTTTTTGTTTGTTTGTTTAATAGTTATCTATCTTTTAAAAAGTCGTTCAAAAATGATTTTCATTACTTTGGCTAATCTTTTTTTGATTAGCCGCTCTTAAGGGTTAATCTAGTTGAATTTCAAATGTAATTAAGGACTTTAGAATACAGAGCTTGTAATGTAATAATATACTAAGATTGTGATAGAGTTTAGAACACAGAGCTTTATTTTAGGATACACTGGCATATTGAGACTGATCTCGTTTAACTTTTCATTGATAATCACGGCTATGTATTCAAGACTGTTTTTTTACGGTTTTAAAACACAAACCAAACGGCTCTGGAATTAAATATATTCTGTTACTTTATTTTGTTCATAAACCCATGTTTAATCCCATTTTCATCATATTACGTGAATGATAATAAGGTAAAAAATAAGTTTAGATAGAACAAAAGATATAGGATGAGAACGTTCTGATTTACTAGGAGCACACTGCAGAAAATGGGTAAGGTGTCACTCAGACACATATTCCAACTCTGGATGTGTCTAAGGGACACACGTTCCGAGGAATGCAGTAGGAAGCGATGTTCTGCTCTAAGTCTTAAAATAAATTACCCCTTCACAAAATTATATTTTCTTCTGTTTCAGTCCTCCATAAATTATGACTTTTTAGGGTAACAGTTGACGGAGAGTGGTGTAAAAAGTTAGCGATGTCCGCACCATATGTTGGGGGGCAAAGTGCTTCAATCCTAGGTTAAATTTTTCATTTGATTTTCAGGGTTCATCCGTCAGTCCATAGTAGCCATTTTGAGCTCGGCAGACGAGTTATGATTATGTCCTTACACCGAAAGCGCTAACCTCCAGTGCTCGACAAGCTAGTGGATTCCTCCGAAAGGTACAGTTTTAGGAGCCATACGCACATTACGTAACGCATTTTTTCGTCATTCCCCCACTATTACGTAACGCAATCATAGTAAACTAAAACACATTTTGAATCTTTTAAACATTAGTAGTATTTTTAATGAGATTTTGTTTTTATTCATTCAAACATTTTACTAGTACCCTATTAAAAGATAATAATGGAAGTATGACAGACACCTACAGTTAATTCAGTTCGGTTCATTCTATAACAGACACTCCAATAATATAATCCCATGAGTAGAACCATCCGTGTGTGGCCCATCGTGGGAATCACGTTCAATTTCAAATTAAATGTTTGGTATTTGAGTAAAAAGACGTGATAAATGTCTGCAGAGGTGCACCCTCTTCCGAACGAATAAATGACATGAAATAACGAGAACACCGAAACCAACACTTACTCCTTGGGTCTGAGTTTTTAATGAACAACGCAAAGTTATATCCTTTGAGATCCTGAGCAATGATTCTTCCTTTACGGTTCTCACTGTTTACTTCGTATTTTTTCTGGTGCTCTTGAACCAAAGCAAAGTGAAGCATTATGAAGAGAAGAGGGCCGAGGGCAAAAATAAATTCATCTCCAGTCCCGCGTGAATTAAAGAGTGAGGAAGTATCCCATGGTGGTACAGGCAGGGCGGAGGAGCCCTTTAGAAGCAAAATGCTAGGCGCCTCTCTAATGGTATGTTGTACCGCCCGTGCCTGGGGAAGTCGAAGTGGGCTAGCTCTCTAGGGAAGCTACCTGCCGCTTCCGAACAGAAAAATAATGTTTCACTCTTGATTAATGTTGGGCTCCCTGCCGAACCGAACGGGGATTTTCTGGCGGGGAAAGAAAAAATCTCCACTGCCGCCGAGTTTTTTACATCGTGATGTGAGCCTGTGAGCGCTTGACATGGTTTGGACATTTCACGGTTGCAATACAGGATTGCAATGGACCCGCGTGCAATGTCCTGATGGTGGGTATGGAACGTTGTGCAAAAATCCGTTCGGTGTGCAACATAAACCGTACTCTTATTAGCTTACCTTTGGACTCATTGACATCTGGGTCAACTGTGGTTTTCATCTCTCAGTTCACTCAATGTTTGATCTCATCAGCACTACACACACCACAGCAGCAGCGAGAACACGCTCTTCTGAGTTCGGCACAAAATTTTACTTGCCGTTTTGCAGTTAGTTCGAGTTCTGGTTCTAATGCTGAATTTGATCAAATCGTACCTGTCAGATAGGTACGATTACAGAGCATGCCAGACATACCAGATATATACCAGGGTTGATATATACCAGTCCAGACGGACCAAAATCCGCAGTTTTGGAGTTTGAAATACGGGTGCTGCAGCGATCATCCCAATCCGCTATTTGTTTTTCTGGGTCACCAATTCTCAGCTTGGCAGTTTCCAAAACAAAAATGTACGGGCAAGTGCAATTAAAAAGAGAAAAATTTGATTTTGGTTGACTGGGATCCTGTTGCGGACAACACAGGCTACCAGGATGAAGTAAAAAACGTGATGGTGCACTCAATCAGCTCATATGAAGAGCGAGCGACATCCCCTTCATGTAAAATTGCTACACTACCTGGAGACAGAATAATTTCGTGGCGTATCATGTTTTTGAGTAATGTTTAGGAAAAAAAATGTCGCTTCATGTAGAAGCTGCAACTATGTCACCAACTCAAATGTCGTTATATTAGTCAGTTATTTCTATTCCTACTCATTTGGAGATGGAAAAGTATATTTTTTTCAACTATTTGGATTATAATGATGAATAACACATAATTTGTTTGAAGAAGCTACCTACATGAATCAAGTTCGGTAAACATCCGTATCAGCCGGGATTTACATCCGAGGGTCCTGCAGCAGTGGGGCGAAAAAATGGGGTTTCCGATTATATCATCCCCCCCCCCCCCCCCCTTGCTATCAGGAAATTCTGCGATGATTCTAAATATACCCAACCTACTTTCCTATGCCTAAAACCATTTATGTTTACTAAATGGTTTTAGTTTACTAAATGGTTTACTAAATGGTTACTCAAAAACCTTGAAATCCGCTCTTTCACCATTGGGATCGATAAGTCTGGTTTCGGTATATGAAAGAAATATTGTAAAAACATCATTTCGGTGGTTTGAAAAGTTTTCTACATTTCACAGAAACAGCCAAAAACACAAATATTTGAAAAGCATTACGGAAGAGTAACTGGTCCAGCGCAACCGTAAAAAAATTGAATTTTCGCGGTTTTTTGAACGGTTGCAGGTATAGATCGTGGAGTGCATTCAGAATCTACGCGAAATTCACTATAGTATAAAGGAATAATCGCAAACTTCCCCTCAACAAAAAAGGAATAACAGGAAGGAAAAAGGGTTCTGTGAAGAAAATACCACTTTTGCCCCACTGTATGGTGTAGTCCCCGCTGCGATCCGATCATCATAAACCATTAATATTTCCTCTGTGGTTGTTGATGGGCTGACCATTTTCTCTAAGAAAATATATTTTTTGGAGTTTTTATGAAATTCTTGTATTATGAAGGTTTAATACACAACATTCGACTGTAGATCGCAGTATTTTTCAGCCTACAAAAGAATGAAAATAAAAACAAATATGATAGATACGTAGATATTACTTCGTAGTGTACAATATAGGTACTGTAAAATCTAGAAGTTATAAAACTGTTACAGTAACAACATGAAAACATTAATTTATAGGTAAATATGATAGTCTATGCTTATTTACTTCCTAATATGTTGCAGAGTAGGTAGGTACGTCATGTTATCCGTCAGTTTTTTGCAGTCAATCACACCTACCAAAAGAAATTTCTGTTACAGATCTATGCAGGAATTTTTGTTATGAATCTATGCAGGAATTTTGTTGTTAACTGATATGTTGAATCTACGCAATTAAATGTATGTTCTGACTGATACCAAGTTATTATTTGGTTGTTTACCTGTTGCTCCATGTTGGGTCAAATTTGGAACCCACAGCCTATATTTCCATATTATTAAACCTCCGAATTCACAGTATTCGGTGAAATTCAAGCGAATCTTCTTTGTAAAGGCTAACTATAGAAATTAAAAAATGACTTTCTCTTTGGATTCGAACACCTATCTTTAAAAAAAAAACCAAAAAAAAACAGGGCGGGAACATGACGAATTTGTTGGTTTAGGAAAGGGACAAAAGTAATTTACATATGTATATATATATATATATATATATATATAAAGAGATTCAGATGTTAAAGCGAGTAACGATCTCTCCGACTAATTGGGATAATTAATGAAAAAGTGTTGGAAAGTAGGGGGTTAGGACCGAATATATATGGCGAGAATATTCCCGCCCTTTGCGTTCGGAAGGTCGAGCTCGTCGGAAGCTTATCTTTACTCGACACAGCAAATTCGAAGCTATTATTTTCATTTTTAATAATCGTGCCAAAAGCTGTGTCGATTTGTCTCTACCACGTGCGCTGTTGCTGACGCCTCTCGGGACGTCGTTCAAACTCCTAACTCCTACAATCAATCATACCAATCTACTGGCGCTGTCGGAAGATGAGATTTGAGGCGCAAATGTTCGTTACATTTCCTACCCGGTCGCTTGAGAGCGAATCCCCAATCCCCGGCGAAGTTGCCCTCCCATGCAACAACGTTTGATTAATTATACCTAGTTTCCTTCGGGAATGCTGAGCCTGAGAAGGCCGTTCTGTTTTGGCGAAGGTTAGAAAGGACGTTGATAGCCAAAGAGAGATTAGGGATTTCCTTCGCTAACACACCGTGGCTGTGAATTCGGGGGAGGAAGTGGCAAATGACCGAGAGGTGAGGCCAACCACATTTACTACCAGACCGCTTACGCTACCCCATTGATGTCTTGTTTCATCCGGCTATTGCAATTGATTAGTTGCTCTGTTAGTTATGACAATCCACACAGAGACCAACGAACATAACTGAGAAAAAACTAGCGATTCCACTTTCAAGTATATATTTCACTCTCCATTAAGCCAATAACAGAACAGTTCACGAATCGATCAATCCAGAAACCATATTGATATAGGATAAACCTTTATCAAAATCAAGGCTTCATTGGACAAAACATGACGTATAGAAATATTGCAGGTTGAAAAGTAAAACAGGAAATTATAATAAGTTGCGTAGTCACGTAACTATACGTAACTCCCAACGATAACGCTCAAGAAATAATAACACAGTGGATGATATCAAATTTTCCTTCACTTAGATGAAATTCACGTCACATAATCCTTCAAGAACACTGGTGGTCTTCTCGATCTTTTAGGCCTGCTTTCCAGTGAACCGACGACAGGCAAAGAAGAAATGTTTCCCACTGAAGGTCCACGGAAAATGTCGGAGACATCTGTGCTAGTTTCTGGTCCTCAACAGGAGAGTGCAAAGGAGGATGGAGATGAAGGTAGATCTGAGTTATCAGGAAGGTTATGGCCCTCTTTCCCAAACGCCGTGTTGGGTTTCCCAGGAGGTGCGAGATGTTTGGGTGAGACAGTAGATTCCCCTCCATCTCGAAACCGGACGACAGTGGACTGGGGATTAGCTTCAACTAATTCCCCTCGTCAACCATTCGATCGTATTTGCTCGATCGTACATTCCTTCGGACGAGAACAGTACCAGGTTGAAGCAGCCATGCAGGAAGTGTTGTGCCATTGGGCGCTCTTCGAGCTTCTATGAAGAATCTTTCATGAGGCGTGCAGTTGGTAGCAGACATAGTAGGGATCGGATAGAGTGCAGCGCTTTTGGTAAGACGGCTTCCCACTGAGAAATATCGAGTCGTTTGGATTTAAAAGCCAGGTTGATGGACTTCCATGTGATGGCGTTGTACCTCTCGACTAGTCCATTACCTTCTGTGTTGTAAGGCGTTGCTAGACTAGTAGCAATTCCAAGGCCATGCAGGTAAGCTGTGGTCTCTCTCGACAGGAATGATGTTCCACGATCAAAATGAACATAGCTTGACGTCCAAAAAAAAAGAAAGAAAAAAGAAATCTTCAAAACATCTGATGACAGTTTCCGCATAGGTAGGAAAAACGAAAACGAATGTGCTCATCAATTATGTTCAGTAAGTATCGGTTGCGATTGCTTGATGGTAGAGGGCCTTTGAAATCCACGCTGAGTATTTCAAAAGGGGTAGTTGCTTTGATTAGTGTTTTTATAGAATTTTGGTTTGATCTCAGTACAAGTTGAGCAGTTGGAAATGGTTCTCTTTACATCACCAATGCCATAGGGTAAGTTGTTGCTTCTGACTCCATGACACATCCGTGTGATTCCTGGGTGGCATAGCATATTTTGCAGTTCCAGAAGTTCGTCTTGAGAGTACGTAGCACCACATACCTATACGGGAGTGAGCATCGGCACTCTGATTTTCGGACCCCCACCGGTACTGGATATCGAAAGAATATGGAGCCAACTTTAGTCGCCAACGTAGGAGCTCATCGTTTTTAATTTTACTAGTTAACTTGGTGTTGAAAATGAATGACAATGCCTCCTGGTCCGTTAACAGTTGGAAATAGCGACTTAGTAAAAAATGTCGCCATTTTCTCAAGGCCAAAATGATAGCCATTGCCATTTCAATATATGACTGCCTCTTTTCCGAATCTGGGCGGGTTTTTAAAAAGAAGGCAACAGGGCGTCCGTTTTGGCTCAACGTAGCAGCAATAGCAACATCGTCGGTTTCGACTATTAGTGGCTGATCAAATTCGACCGTAGTTAGGAGAGAATTGGCTATGTCTTCTCTGATTTTCTGTAAGTCAGCAGCTGGTGCTGAGTTTGATTGGGAAAATCTTGCAGTCCACAAGACTACATATCTTGTCTGAAAATTCAGGTACCCAGTTCGAGTAATGAGAAAACACACCAACTGCACGTTTCAAAGTTGGAGCATCGACAAGTAAGGGCATATCAAGCAATGGCTTTAATCGGTCAGGGTAGTTGCGGATATACATCTTGGTGATTATTTGGTAACCAAGAAGTATTATAGTGGTCTGAGAGAAGTTAAATTTGTCACAGTTCAACGTGAGACTATACTTTTTCACTGCTTTCAGGAACTTACCTAAATTCTCATCATGTTCTTCCTGTCCCCTTTCACAGACTATGACATCGCCTACGTAAGCGAACACTCCTGTGAGTTGTTCTTTATTGATGATGCGATCGACTGTTTTCTGGAAACAAGCTACACCGTTTGTTAATCCGAAAGGAATACGGCGGAATTGGTACAAGTTTCCAGCAGCTTCAAATGCTGTATAGTGCTTTTCACTGTCAAGAATTGGGATCTGGTGGTACATACTTTTGAGATCTATAGTACTGAACACATCGTACTTGGCCACTGTTGACACCAATATCTCGATATTAGGCAAAGGGGCATCGAGCTGGGTATACTAACTTGTTTATGGTTTGTGAATAATCAATGACAAGTCGCTTTCTATGATTTGCGTTCCTAGTGAGAAGCACTTGGGCTCTCCAGGGTGAGGAACTTTCTTCGATGCATCTTGAACTAACTTATTTATTTCGGACTTATGAACAGTTCATCTTGCTCAGAATAGCGGCGGGACTTAGTCGCAATGGGCTGACACCCATCCAAAAGGTACTAAAAGAACCTTGGTGGCTCAATTGAGGCACATGCTACGTTACAAACTGAGAACGGAGGCTTGGGGCTTCCAATGTGCAGCTCGACAGAGGAGTGTTGATTCATTATATCACGGCCGAAGAGGACATCCGAGCACAGGTTTTTGATGGCTAAAAGCTTGATATTTTCGTATGATGGATGTTCACTGTTAAGATTAACCAGTAAGTATCCTGTGACTATTGAAAGTAGAGAGGAGAAGCCATCCTATAACAGCCCTGTTCTCAGGGAAGGTTTGAATATTGTTCATAGTGACGAATGAACTATCTATGAAAATTTCTGAGCCTGTATCCACCAGGGTGTCGCCTGTATCACCATTAACAGTGCCTGGGATAACTGCTTTGGAAAGTATGCTAGCTGAGGTTGCAGATGTGACTGTTGCGATTGAAGAAGAAAAGGCCGTCGAATTACCCTTTTGAAGAAGCGAAGTTTGGCATACCTTCACCCATTGTCCCTTTTTAGAGAAACCTTTGCACAGCGGGGCATTCCTCTCTCGTCCGATGTCGCAGTACTCCACAAAAGAAGCATTTCTGGTATAGCATTGAGAATATCACCATCAGCGTTATGAGGGCCCGTCTCTGAACAGCTACATAATGATCGAGAGAAGCTCGGAGTAAAGCATTTATATGCTTCAGAATGTTTCTCTACTGACTCTAGAGATCTAGCAGTTTCTTCAACTTGTTTCATTGTAAGTGTAACGTTTTCAAGAATACGCTGTCGTATCTGGGGGGGTCTAAACCACTAATGAACGCATGTCTCGGATGTACTCGTTACAATTTCTAAGAGCATCAACATCCTGGAAGTTGCAATCATTGCTAAGGCTTCGTGAAGCCTGTAGGTACTAGTCTATCGATTCACCACTATGTTGCTTGCGCTTTGCTAGAAGGTGCCTAGCAGAAAGTTCGTTCTGCTGAGATGCAAATAGGCCGTTTAGAATTCCAATAGCATCGGCGTAGTTCGTGCAATTGCTTGAGCATTCGCAGTTACTGAATGAGATAATATTTACCAATACATCGAGCCTCTTCTACTCAGGTAGCTTGAATTCCTCCACGAAGATGGATACAGTTCGGTAAAAATGTTTCCATTCCATGGCTGCCGTAGGCGAATCTGGGCAACCTCTGAATTTTTCTGGTTTGAGCATTCGGAAATCCATTTGTAACCGGGGAAGTTGGAATTATGCTTGTCCAATAAATTGTTATAGGATAAACCTTTATGAAAATCAAGGCTTTATTGGGAAAAAACATGACGTATAGAGATACTTCAGGTGTGAAAGTAAAATAAGAAATTATAGAATTATGTAAGTTGCGTATCACGTAACTATGCAGCGACAACGCTCTAGAAATAATAACAGAGTAGATGATATCACACATATGCATTGTGTTCGGAACATGGTATTTATGGAAGATGTTCTAGCAATTTATAGAGCTTTTTCGTGTTTGACGGGTTTTAGCGTTTTTCTGACAAAATGAATAAAAAAGTAAAGTTAATTTGATTTTTGTTGAATACAAAGTGGCTAAAAATTTTTAATAAGCGCCACAAGTACTGGAAATTATTGCTATACCTCACAGAAAGGAAATTTGCTATCATATAAAATATTAGCAAACAGATCACATTAAATTTGCCATACCCCCCCTCCCACCACCCCCCACACGCACGTACGCGCACACACACACACACACACACACACACACACACACACACACACACACACACACACACACACCCACACACACACACACACACACACACACACACACACACACACACACACACACACACACACACACACACACACACACACACACACACACACACACACACACACACACACACACACACACACACACACACACACACACACACACACACACACACACACACACACACACACACACACACACACACACACACACACACACACAGAGAGAGAGAGACACAACCAACAGATGTGTTGTGTGCTCTATACTTATTCTGGGGACTGATGGATGAATGATGTGGTGTTGTGCAGACCCCGCGAAAAGCTCCACCAGACTGTTGAGGACCGTGGCATTTATAGAAACCTAGACTCAACGAATTATCATGAAGAAGCCAACAAACTATACCACACCTACAATACTGAATATAGCTTCAATAGTTGTGCAGAGAAATAAGGAAACTTCCAAAAACTCTGCCATCTCCGACAGACCTCAGGCAAACTATTCCAATAATAGACGAATTTCTGTCTTACCCCGCAAGTTACTGATAACAAGAAACTTTTCACCTGTCCAAAGAAAAGCACTGGGGTCGATTCAATTTCAAGAGGGAATCAAAGACCTTCTACAAGGTTAAGAAAAGGATACTGCAGAATATTGACAAGTATATGAACAGAATAGATTGATCTCCTCGCTATATCGCAAGCGCAACTCAACTGAAGAAACAACAGGACATTTGATGTGGAATGTACACATCTAAAAACAGTTCTCACAGTTCCTCACTTTTATTCAAAACAAGGACCCCTTACATCTGAACACTGCCTTCGCAGAATGTAATACTACATCCATACTGCTATTTATGATATAAGGTGCCGAGTGGATATTTCATTGCGGTTTTTGATAACTAAATTATCTTATTTCATTATATGCACATTTCCGGCTGTATGAATATGCCCGCCAAAAAAACCTCCGCAAGCCTCAGCCGCAAACAGGTTGATTAATGGAAAAGATGTGATATCCCCCCAAAAAACAAACCTGCTGTAGAAATTTACCCATCAACAAAACCCCCTCAGCCGCCGAAGTGGCATGCTCGGTGCTTCACACTTCGCCCTTGGATGTGGATATAGAAAACTGCTCCTTCCCCCTCTGCTGTATATGTATATGGAAACCTGTTCCTTCCCCCCAAACCTCGAAATCTCTTTCAACGCTGTTTGGCGGGGCTTTCTGCCCGCCCCGTCATACTCAGCACCCATACATTTTTCCCAGTATAGGTAGGTATTGGGAAAATTTTTCAGTACCTAATTACCTAAAAAATCTCAAAATGGTGGGAAGGGGGGCGACAAAATGCACTTCCTCAGAGCATAACGTATGTGTGTCAATTGTATCTGGTAGGCTGTAGCCCTTTGAAAAAAAAAAAAAACTCAAGGTTGACGGGGAGGGGGGGGACAAATTGGACAAAAGGGCGTTCTATGGAGCACAACGACTGTGTGCAAAATTTCAGCTCTGGAAACCCTCTCTAACCTACCCCTAAAAACTTCCCCCCCACCCCCGGAGGGGGGGGGGGGTAAATGTCACAAAAGGCACTTTCTTGGAGCATAACGAATGTGTGTACGAAATTTAAACTCTTAAAAAACTCTTTAACCTATTCCTAACCCCCTCCTCACGTTACAGAGTACAGTATAGTGTATGATGAGGGATGGAAGGGGGAGATTATAGGAGACTGGAGGGGGTTGCACAAAAGGCACTTCCTTGGAGCATACCTAACGAATGTGTGTGCAAAATTTCAGCACACAGATGCCGAATGTGTGCTGCATGCTGCATGTGTATGCATTATTATTGTGTTGCTTGGTGTTGTAAAGCGTAGGCGATCCGAAGGATATAAAATCACCAAACATCAGCCAATTAAAAAAAATTCATGCCGACAAGAAATAGGTAGGTGAGCCTACCTATAAAAACAACAAGCGATAAATTACAACGTAACAAAAATAAATAACCCACACACGCGCATGAAAACAACCCACTAGGCAAACATTAACAAAACGGAGTAGGCCCGATCATAGAGTCAAGCGTTTGTTTTTGGGGACGATGTATTGGATGAGCCGACCGAAGGTAGTCAGGGATCACTCATCATCGTGACGAGTACCACAGGAATGCGACGATCTGCGGATGCCTGAAACAGTTTCGCACATCAGGCCCATAGAATCAGTCAGCAGGCCGACATTTTCTGACCCGACCGTCTCCGTCAAATTCGACGGCGAATTCACACACCGTACCTAACTAACTCTCCGGCATTACTCCGAGACCCTCAACGCCACTCCAGCACGGATGGCGCACTTGGCAAGAGCAAAACCGAAGTATGACCACGATACAACTACCTACCACATTACATCGCAAAGCAGATGAACCAACACAAGTCGAACCATCCATGACTGACGAGCACCTGCAGCATCTCATCAATCAAAGCCAATTATTCGGACAAGTTCCTAGGAGCCGTTCTCCACGAAGGACTCCAGGTCCCCGGGAGGCTAGTTAAGTACCTAGTCGAAGAAGAGGGGACTTGGCCCCGTACAGAAGACCGCGTTGGAACTGGAAGACCATCCACGAGCCTCATCATACCAAGAACATCAATAATTGTATTTGAAGTATTTTTATACGACATCAAGATCATTTTGTCCCTTGACCATTGCAACCTTTTTTCTCCATTACGTACGAAACAGTACACCCTCTTGCTCATTCTTTACGCTCCAAGGACATGCATACACGAGCCACAGGGGAAAGGAAGCTACCAATTCGGCACCCCACTACCCGTCCCCATTTTTCAAATACCCATCGAATCAACCACAGCACCAAGGCTTCCCATTTCGCACCGTTGCCAAGGCAAGAATACATCAATTTTTCCCCATATGACTGTAGAATTTCAAAACTGAAATTGTCAACAGCTCCCAAGGAAAGTACCCATACTTACCCAGGGGAGAGGTGATGTCACAGAGCTAAATACGCTCAGGCACATACACGCCTTGCCATCTCTCCCCCGCTAACCGCCAGAGCAGTCCCCGAAGGGCTGGACGGGCCCAGTCGAGCTTAGTCCGCCATCACCCATTTACCTCGTGGTGGAATTTTACATGCGAAATCGGCGGCCTACTATCCTATTTTTGGGATTACCATCTGCCCACACCCTCATACTCGCCTTAGGAGTTCAGGGTGAGTGAATGCCCTTCTGGGAAGCTTTTCCTTTATTTTATTTTTCATAAACCGCTTGACTTTATACTTTTTTTCTCACAAAAAATATAATTAATTTTTATTTATACGTTCAGCTGAGGTTTTTTACCTTTCATCTCCTTTCAATCCTTTCTTAGGAACTAGTGGTTGCAGGGTGTTAATTCCAGCACGCCAAATTAAATATAACACCCCCGTAACAGCCCTTAAAATCCTCTCTAGCTTACTCTTAACCCCCTCCCCTTCAAGGGGTGTTGGTTGGAGGGGGGGATAAATTTCACAAAAGGAACTTCCTTAGAGCATAACGAATGTCTTTTCAGCTCTTAAAACCCTCTGTAATCTAGTAAAAAAAAAATCCCCCCCCCCCCACCCAATAAAGGTCAAACGGACGGTAGGGTGAGGGGGAGGGGATTGCACATAAGGCACTTCCTTGGAGCATAACGAATGTGTGTGTAACATTTCAGTTCGATCCGTTTTGTCTCTGAGGCTGTAGCCCTGTCAAAGAAGAATGACAACAACAACGACAAGAAGAAGAAGAAAAATGAGGAAGAAGTGGAAAAACGTGGAAAAATTGTCATTTTCAAACTTCCATAACTCCCGCACCTGATGGCCCCGAGGGTTGAAATTTGGTACCCGTCCTCAGGGGCCCCTCGAGAATGGGTGTACGAAAAATCAACACCGGTGACCACCACGGGGTCGAGTTACGGTGGGATAAAAACCCCTACTTGTGTTGTCGTGTAAACAGTGCCTTGGTTGCTGTAGGTAGGTATGGAGGTTTCGGTTTTCTTGGCGGGCGAGAAGCTCCCGCGTCCCTGGATTTCCAAGCCAATAAAAACGGGGGAAAAGGGAACTGAAGTCAGGCAAAGGCTGAGCGTCTGAACTGGACACGGTCCAGCAGAGTGCTCCTGATGACCCTTTTAGACAGTGCATGTGATATAAAATGGTTTTCGGCATTACAGACCTTACTGCGAAGGCCTGATTTGATTAAGCGAAGTTCTGTGAAGAAGGATTGATGTTTTTAGAGCCGTGCTTTGGATGATGGGGACGTTGATGAAATTCCGTAGTGGTCCAGCATTTTCCTACCGTTCACAGTTCTGAGAATGGAAGAGTAGTTTTCCATTTTGGTATCAATCATCACTTTATGTAGGAAGTATGTCTTTCCATCAGCGTTGAATTTCATCCCGACCTATACGTAGTTCGACTGCCTCTTGAAACCTTGAACCTAATGATCGGTGCATGCCGAATGCTCTAATGAGCCATTGCAATCCATTATTGTATTCAAGAATAATACTATTGGATTTTAATATTCAGTGCGAAACGAATGAGTGGCCCGGAATATAAATAACTTAGGTTTCGGAAATGCATCGTTCGAGTCCCATTATATTATTCAGGTGGAAGACTCCCTGCCGCTCCTTTACCTAAAAATTATTTCCCTCAAATAATGATTTATATCAAACCTTCATTCTGCTACCGAACTTCGCGTTTTAGACCTTTCTGAACATATTTGATTCCGAGGCTGTCTCTATCATCCAGTCCCATTAGGAGATTCTTGGACGATATCACTGGACGCACCAGTCGAAATGCATTCAATCCTGTGCCATGCACGGCCGTCCAGTTATTGGAAAATAGCACGTGGGCATGTGCGGGAGTGCCTGAATGAGAATTTCACCTACTCTGCATTTTTATTTGCTTTCCTCCAGTAACTGAGCAAATGGGCTTGTGCGTGTCAGAGCTCAGAGTTCCTAGAGCTCCCGGTCAACCAAGTGGCTCACTTTAGGTTTGCGAATCAACCGGGAGTCCCTTTGGATTGAGCAAATCGAACACCACGGAAAATCGGTCATCAGGGCCGAGCCTAAAAATATCCCGAACATCTAGAACACTTCCTTACTTCTGTCTAAAGCGCTAACTTCCTTACCCCTCTTCAGGGATACTCCTTATAAGCACAAAACTTGTTTTGATTTAATGAAATTAAGGGCGTTGTTTACCGCGTTCTATTTGTTTTACCATGTTTCAATGGGTCTTTTTGTGATTGATTAAGTTACAAAACCGAACCTGCACCCGATCTATTGTCGGATTAGACTTATACCATTGGAGACTAGCCAGTTCCATCAAAATCGGTCGAGTTCAACCGGAGTGAAGAGAACTTCATCAACTTTATGTTTGTGCATGCATACGGGATCCACGGATTGATGATCCCGGTTTGTGGGCGCATGGGAGCCTGCGTAAATTCTCGAAATTCGTCTCGTTCTTTCGACATGAAATGGTGATTACAAGGAATTGGGTTGGTTACAGACAAACAGACGTGTGACCAAATTTGTCCCTGTATGACTGTCTGTAACGAAAAGTACGAGTGAGAATGGGCAATTTTCATGGGTTACAAATTCTCAATTTTCGGGCCAAATTCTGTTCAATAACGGAAATTAAAGCTTATTGACCACATAATGAGGTGTTTATGTCGGAAAGTCTAGGCAGAAACCGAGTGTGAAATTTGTATTACCGAGTTCACGCTAGGATGACGTATCGTCAATCGCCGACTAGTTCAACTCAAATTCCGCTTGGAGAGCCAATGCATAACTTTAAACGATGTACAGAACGGCAACAGCAATGAATGGATGGATGGAACCGAAATTTTTTAATTAAATCAAAAATTATGTCCTCAAAATCACACCGAGGAGAGGTACACAAAAGGTCACAGCAAAGGTTCTTGAACAATCGCCATTTCTGATTTTGGTTGTTGGCAGCAACCGAAACGAAAATTCCCAATTCCCATTCTGGAGAACATATATTATTGTCGATTCTCACAGGGATACAACGGTTGCCTACTTTCAGTAAAAAATACCGAACATTTTGGACCCAGTTAATGTAGCGTTTTCTATTCCTGCAGCCAATCGTATATAGGTATTCTTATGTATACCTATTACCAATCAAAATACCAATTATTATTTAACTCGGAGAGTTGAATAATTGAGCCCAAAACCTTGATCAGAATAATGAATAATTTAATCTGGTCCAATAACTAATCGTAATCAAATTTGCAAATTTTCTGATACCTATCTACTTTACTGATATTGGCGGCCATCACCATACCCTCCAGACTAACCTCGACCATCTCAATTATTGGTGTTCGAAAAATAATCCATATCTATACCCCACCAAGTGGCACGTCATCTACTTCATCAACAATGTATTCACCCCCCGCAAAAGTTGTGCAAAGGATCTCTGAGTGATTTTTGATCGGGACCTTAGGGTATCAAATTGATGCGACCTCTGCTGATGCTATGAGGGCCCTCGGACTCCTCAAACGCGCGACCAGGGAGTTCGCCGACGTGAATGCAATTTCAAACCTGTATAAATCTTTTGTACTACCCTTTATGGAGTACTCGCCGGCAGTATGGTCCCCTCATTATGCTGTCCACAAACTCAAACAGGAGCGCGTTCAAAAAAGGTTTCTCCGCTACGCTGGCTTCAAGTTGCATGTTGAGGACTATCATTCCCTCCCCAAAATGAATACCTGCTCCACTGAATTTCTTGAAACAAGAAAGGAGCTAACCGATTGTGTATTTCTGTTCAAATTAGTCAACAACCTTATTGATTACTCCTGTCTATTATCCCGTATTAACCTCAACACTCCGAAACACCACATCCGTTCCACTCCTTTATTTCAAGTCCAAAGGGACTTGGGAAGGGTTAAAGGATTAAATTTTGGTATATATATATATATATATATATATATATATATATATCACCAACCGTTAACCCGACTCCCAAGGCAGGTAAACCGTTTAGTCAGCACCAACCCGCAAATAGATATATTCCACGGTTCCCTCAATAGTTTCAAATCCAAAGCCACAAACGCCCTAAAAACTCTAAATAACACTTCCGTCTCTTCATAAGCTTTCCCATTTCCCTTCAACGCTCCTGTAATGTAGATCTTCATTTTACACCGCACTCAAATATAATTATTATAACTTTTATGTAAAAGAAAACAAATAAGAAAAATACTGTTCATTTTGTTATTAATACTTACATTTTGTTATGTATTGCATACCTGAGAAACTGGCATATTATAAATGTATCATTTCTAAATTGTAATTGGGCTCTGCCCATACCGGAAACAAATAAATAACTATATCATCCAACCCCGCGTACCCAGGGTGGCAGAGATCCACGGGTACTGTTCATGAGATAGGTATATCGAAAAAGTTCAGTAAAAAACTTCCCTGTCATAGAATGTTGGACTAACAATGTATTGCCACTTTCGGTGATTAAAGTACAGTCAGTATCAAACTATATATCTTCCGTAACTTCGATAAAGAGGAAACAAAAGGTCAGTCATGCAGAATGACCATAAGACCGCATTTTCATAGTACCATCCTATAAAATGTCGTTTTTTTAAATATATTTTTTCCCGTTTTTAAGCAATTCTGACCCATTAAAAAACTCAAATATTACTTGATTACCCAAAAATACTTTTTTGGAATTGAAGACACTTTTTTTGGGTCTTTTAGTAATAATTTTTTTCTAGGGTCACCATTCTACACCAAAGTTTTGTGATTTAACCAATTTATAGTAATTTTAGCCATTGTTCCGTATTTAGCAATTTTTGACTAAAAAAAACTCGTTTTATCCTCAATTTCGAGAAAAATGATATTTTTTCATCATTAAAACAGTTTTTTTCCACCTCAAGTCACCATTTTTAACCAAATTGGTGTATTCATATCAACTATTGGAACTGAGAGCAATTTACACCGACAACAAGGTATTATTGAGTAAAAAAACTCAAATTTGACCAGCTTCTTATTTTTGAAAATGCCTCTCCTCGAACTCATTCTTTCGTTGGAATTACAAACATTCAAACTTTTTAAAGAATATCGTAGCAATAGCGTATTTTGCATAGAAACACGCTAAAACCACTTCCTTTGGAGAGGAGGATATGTTTGGGAGTGAATTTCACCTGCTGTGAATTTGCAGCTGCTTACCTTCTGTAACTGAGCGAATGGGCACGTTTGATTTGGAGCTCATAGTTGCTCGAGTCCGCGCTCACTCGAGCGGCTCACATCTCGTTTGTGAACGGATCTGGAGTCCCATCGCGCTACCGGCGACCTCACCGGGCACCCCTGAAGCTTTGTCTTCCGTCTTCGTAGCTGCTCGCAAAGCTTTGTATCTGAAACAACAAAGAGCGACCTCATTGTTATTCACAGAGGCCTTGTCAACGCGCCCGGCATCATTCGGGATCATAATCCCGCGATGCCGCGGTGACCTAGTACTGTTCACACATGCTTTAATGAAAATGTAAGGCATATACTCCAATCACGGCCACTTTATTATACCAGTTGTTCGGTCGACCCCGCCCAACGCTCGATCCGCTATAATTATTCGAACCAGCACACAGCAAGAGCGGATGGATTCAGAGAGCATTAAGCTTATGCTATGGGTGCAAAATTGCTTAATGAATATGTATTTGAATGTCTCTCAGACCCAAAACCTTTTCAGAAGCACTGAGCGAAATCGTCAGGCTGCATTCTGATCCCTTTAAAGGAAATGTTATTAATTCAAAGACGCCACCGACTTGAGGCACCGCTCAGTGGTTCAAACGTTCAGGCAAACATAGAAACGCTGCAAAGTCCTCGTCACATGGGTTTATTATTCGATTGGACATACCTACAGAAATGTTGGCTGTTAATTTATTGTTTCTTTCATGTACAATAATTGAAATAGCTATTGTTGATGGTTTCCACCTATTTTGGCCACATAAATACAAATTGGGCTCCTATTTTTTTTTTTTTACAAATTATCTTTGATCATTGATAGAGTCATTTAACTGTCTTGAAATCTATTATGCTACTTCCAGTGTTATTATACAAATTTATGGTGATTTCAGACAATTTCCCAGGTGTTTAACTCATGAAAAATTCATTTTGGGAGCCGAACCTTCGTCACAACCTCAATTCTTCCTCTGTAGTCAAAATCAACTTCAATTTCGGTCTTCTTGCCCTCAAAGAACATGGAAAACGATACCTCACAAGCTCATGTTCAGTAAAAAGTCAACAACAACAACAACAACAACAAAAAACGCTGCACAGTCCTTGTCAAAGCGGTTTATTATTCTACTGGACGTACCTGAAATGCTGGAAATGCGCTTATTGTTTCTTTCATGTGCAATAATTTAAATAGCTATTTTTTATGATTTCCATCAATTATGGCTCCCACAAACACGAATTAGACTCCAATTTTTGACAAATTATCTTTGATCACTCATAGCGCCATTTAATATTCTTGATTCACCTGTCGATACTAATTCTAGTGTTATTATATAAGTTTAGGTGATATCAGACTATTTCCTTATTTTGTCACTCATAAAAAATGAATTTTGGGAGCTGAACCTTCGTTACAACCTCTATTCTCCACTCTTTGGTCAAAATCAACTTCATATTCGGTCTTCCAGCCCAAAACACATGGACAACGATACCTCACAAGCTCATGTTGACTAAAACCTCAAAAACCCACGAAAAGCTCTATTTTTACACCCATTATTCACTCGTACCTAAAACCCCTGGGTGTATTCCGATCGGGCTGCCGAGCTTCGAAGCACAACTAGGACCCAAACGTGTTCCAAAATGGTGACCCAAACTGTGTGCGAAAAAAGACCAATTTAGACCAAAATTTAAAGTAAATTTAAGGTTTGAACTTTGTTAGAACCTCAATTTTCCATTCTTCGGTCGAAATCGACTTCACATGCGGTCTCCTCGTCCTAAAACACATGGAAAACGATGGAAAAACCCCGCAAGCTCATGTTACTAAAACACCAAAAAAACCCATTTTTCACCTGTTTAACATACTTGGGTATATTCCGATGGAGCTGTAATGTTTCGGGACAGAACTAGGGCCCAAATGGAGCCTGTGGGCGAAGGAGCTAATTTGGGAGCTAAAAAAATTTCGTGGTCGATTCCAAAGGTTCAACATTGAAATAATAAACGAAAAGGAGCCTAATCTTTGTTTTTGGGGCCAAAATTGGTGAAAACCATCATCAATTGCTATTTCAATTATTGCACATGAAAGAAAAAATAAATGAACAGCCAAAATTCCTGTAGGTATGTCCAATAGAATAATAAACCCATGTGACAAGGACTTTGCAGCGTTTTTTTTTTCTTCCAAACTTCAATGTTTTGATCAATGAAGCATGTTCCCCCACATTTTTGACCATCCTGAACACGAATCTGCTGTAATTCCAACTCCTCCTGATGGTGGAGTAGTGTGTATGTACGCAATCCCTTGAAACGCCCATAACCACCCGAAAAAGTTGTCAAAACGATCTGAAATTTCGAGGATCTGCGAGGATAGTCCCATATCAGTTTTGTCAAAATCGGATCGTAACTAAAGCCTGTGCATACGCAGACGTGGAATCTTTGAAACGCCAACAGATATACCCAAAAAAATAATTCAAATGACTGAAATTTCCCATATCAATTTTTTCTAACCCACACTCCCATGGTTCTGATACCGGCTGCCTTATTTCAGGCCGAGTTATGTAACCCATTATTTACACTAACTAAATGTTTGTAAGCATTATCTTGATTACCGTCGACATGAGCTTAGATGAAGCATTGTTTGGCAAGACGGTCGGTATGCGTGTTACCGGGAACACAACAACGAGGGGAAACCGATTGGAAGGATCCCTCCCTTCCACGAGGAAATTATCAGTCGCTTCTCACCACTCTATTCAAGGTATTAGTGTTGTTATTGCTTGTAACTATTTGAGGTGCTGTCACGGACTCTACCAACAGAACCGGTCACTGATAGCCTCCTCTGTAGACAACTTGATTGTATTGATTTTTGGTCATTACTAATAAACATATTTCCAGCTGTAAGACATATTTCCTGCTAAACTCAAAAACATATGATTAAACTCCAGCTCCTAAGGATTCAGCTAACGTGACGTTATATACTTATGGGTCAATCCAGTTGTTGGGAATCGCTGCTCAATAATTTTCATTCCTGGTACAAAGCAATAAATCATGAAAACCTCTCTAACCTACTCCACTAGAGAAAGGCTAGCAAGTCCCGCCTTCAGGATGAGTATGCAGACAGGGAACGGCTGCTGATCAGGAGTGTCTCGAGCTCGACGCTGTGCGGACCGACGCTGTGCGGACCGTCGCTAGTGCTTTCTAGCGGCCGACGACGTTACTAATGTGCACACATACTCATCGGAACTATGGATATGTGCGGAATAAGTAAAAATGAATGATAAATATTGATGTACGCAATCCACAAGAGTGCATTAGCAAGTTGAATCAACAATCTGCGGTTGTTTCCTTATGACAATATGCGAGATAACGTGCACCACTGCCAATCGGCCTAAACTATACCTTGCTTATTTCTTTCTGTCCACTCCCTTGACCCGAGTTTCAATAATCTATGAGATGGTGACACGAGTTCCAACATTCTGAATTATCCAATTATTTCACTGGAACTACCTATGAATGCGAGAAAACGACATGACAGCGCTCAATCTGAATTAATTAAAGTTCCAAGTGTACTTCATCTGTGTAAAATTAATCGTAAAGGAGGAGAGGAAAAATTATTGTATAGCAAAATTAAGACGCATTACTTTGGTAATGAAGAATGTTATTTGATGAGAATGACACTGATTATTTATCCGTCCTACATTCCAGTCACCCAATGGTGGTTTTCTGATGGGGATCTCTAGGAGGAGTTGGTAGTAATGGGCAATAAAAAATGAAAAAAAAAACTAAATGAATTTTGTTATTTTTAGTTGCTATAATACCTAACCACCTGGTAACACGACACAAAAAACCTGTCGCCGTTCTGGAAACTAACATTTGAAAACGGTTTGGTTTGAAGCCTGGCGTGTGTTTGGCCGGGTCCTGGCGCATGGCGGTGAGATTCATACGTCATCACACAAGAAAGTCGCGTGCCTTTAAATCGGGCGCATGGATACTATAAAGCCGTCAGCTGATCGGGCATCAAGTGAAATCGTGTGACTGGCGATTTCAACAATTCTCGCTTCCATTTATTGGGTGGATTGTCTCTATTTTCGTTTCCTCAACTCGATTTGGTTTGGTCATTTAACTCATGCTCCGTATGGATACTGCAAACCCAGTAAAATACTGAGGGTTCGCATGTTCGCTGTGTGGTGCGCTCTGACCAACCGGAAGCTTCAGAAATTCATACGTCTTAGTGCGCCTTTTTTCAAGCATCTCAATTTTATTGATTTTTTTTAAATCGAGGAGTGCTAATTTTGTTGGAGGAGCCCCCTTTTTTTACAACTCTGAAGCTGTTCTTTATCAATAAAAACACCACTGAAAATCATAGCGCGTCTCCCATTAGGAGAGTATCTACCATAGCTGCGTAGTAACGTCTTTCATAACGAGATAAAAAGAGGGAAAAGTTGACATTAATTACGGTTCGGTAAGATGTTGAGCAGCGGAGCGAATTTTCTCTTACCCGACCTGGAAAGTATCAGTATGCAAGTTTTAGTATCAAATGAAGCGCAAGGAAAGTCTGAAGTAAGGCAGTGAATTTTCTAGGTTCAAGAAAAACAACTTTGATGAGGTAAGCCTCGCCGATCGAGTAGGTACTGGAGCTGATGAATAAGAAAATTGTTTCAAGTCAATATGAACTTTTCCGAAACCAATTTAAAATTATTCAAAACAGTTGTCGGCGACTTCACTTAGTCAAATATTTGTGGAGTGTCTAAGTTTGAAGTCAAATTCGATCAACATTGTTAAGAAATATACATTTTGACTCACATCCACATATTCATTGAAACCATGAGTTCTTGCAATGAGCCGATGCTGATGCCTATAAGGCCTTGACTAATCATGAAATAATTTCTCACAGTTTGTTTGGCAACCCGTTTTTTCTAACTCAAAAATTTAGTTTACAGAGTAATGATGACAAGCTAAATTAAAGACCAAGAACCTTCCTAAAAAGTATGACACCAACCAAAGTGCCCGAAGTTGAGCCTATGCTCCCGAAGTTGAGCCATTTCACATAATTTGCAGTTTTCGTACCTAAGGGAAACCCTCGGGAAACTTTAGTTTAAAATAAAACTCTTTTGACAGAAACAGAATCACATTCGGATTTCTCACCAAAAAAAAAACAAACGTGGAGGATTGAGAAAATGCTCGAATTTAGAACTACTCACAGCATTCTCTCATATAGGTAACACTTCTGAATCCCCGATTAAAAAAACTGCAAAATGGTTGAGATGGCGCAATTTGAGTCAGAATGAAAAAAACTGCAAATTATTACACAACGGTTTATTACTTACCTGGATAGACGCCCCTTTTGCGTTGATCACTGTTTTCTGTGGTTTTCTACCTTCGAGCTTCCCAGGAAAGCCCTAAATCGAAAACTGGAGCCGTACCGGGGGTTGCAGTTTCACACAAATGCGCAGGATTGAATAATTCTATCATTATTAATTATTTGTTGTTACTCATGAACCATAACGTTTGTTCAAGTTACAAAAGTACCTATACAAACTCCAAAAGAGCCATCATTCATGAAATGAAATAATACCACAGAACGACCAACTCGACTTCATACAGCCATCCGTGATTATAATTAGGCGTTCCCTAGCAATGATATCTGGGTCGGATTTATACAGTTTCATTCAAGATCACGTTGACGAAGCATTTTGGTGCAAACTAACGGCTGGTCGGTCAATGCTCCGTGTGGTCTAAAAAAATTCTTTAGTTCGAGATCAATTTAAAAACGTAAACAAAATACCCTTCTATTGAATGTTTTCGAGCCACGGTGTTATGAAAATTTCAATCCCTATTTTTCACTCCTTACAGATGACTGACAGTAACGCCGAGCTACGCGGACCAACTATACCCCAAATGGGACATATAAACCAAATTTCATTAATTTTGGTTCATGGTAAGCAAGAAAAGTGCGAAGTACGGCGTACGGCGGACGGACAGTAATTTTTTTATTGCATTTTCTGATTCTACATACCTTGAAACGGAAACCATCAAATTTTGAGGGGGGTAAAGCTTTTTTTTCATGCTCGATTCCAAAGGTTCATTATTGAAAATAATAAACCAAAATTATATTGATTCAATATCTTGGTAATTAGATTCCATTTTGTTAGGTAGTTAAAATACCATTTCTACGTCAACGTCATTACCGGGGCTACAGAATACGTTTTCACACTGAGTTCAAAATGTATTCCAGGTTTCAACTTACTTTACTGTTTCGTGTAGCCAGTGATCGATCAGAAACCCAGATGTTGGTCGGAGGTGTGACAGCGGCGGACTGAGCGAAGGGACAATAGGAGTATAGTGATATCTGGCGGGACCACAACGACCATCGCTCGGTAATGACGTTGACGTAGAAATGGTATTTTAACTACCTACCGCTCGTCTCATTCTTATGTACGGCTATTAATAGAAGTCGTTCAATGGTGAATGGAACCGGAGCACGGTTATGAGCCACTGGGGGTTGCTTCGATGCGAAAATTACGATTCCAGAATGCGCTGAGTCGTTCCAGGAGCGTTTCCATTGGTTCACTAGTTTAAGCAGAGTTTGGTTTTCACTATTTTCGCAAGGCAGCAACGAAGCAAGTACTGGTGGCTCATACGAATTCTGAGATAATAATTATACCCCATCGTTATATAGGTATATCACCTAATACTTGTATATTACCCTGCGAGTAATGAGATGAAATCAGAGACAAGTGGATTAGTACTTATGAAAACTGCACTATGGTGGGACGACTTTCGAAAGATGAGGTGCTGAAACTTACAAAGATGAAAAAACCACTAATGTATTCATCTGGGAAACCGAAAGAATTTGATTATCCCCTCTCAAATCCCTACCTCATCATCATTCAATTAATCGCACGTCTTAAAGTCGTATACTCCGTCTCTTACGCATGTTTCAATGAGTCAATGAGAGTCAAAAAATGAATGACTGAAAAATATTATGGTAATAGTGCAAAACACCCCTTTATTGTCCGCTTAGGTTCATACGCAATTTATATATCAATAAAATCAATCGTAAGGCTGTACTTCTGGGCATTGTTCTGAATCACGAAAAATCATATTTCCCTTTAACTAGGTTTTAAAACCTGCGACCATGAGAAAAGTCCCAGTTATGCAGCTCAACTCAACCATAAGTGAATTGTGGTTTATCATTCTGTAATCAATACACCTATGTATTCGCTCAGCCAAAAAAAATTATAACACCCCCCTCAAAATTTTTTCTTTTACGTTTTAAGGTGCGTAGATTCAGAAAATGCAATGTCCGCCGTACGCAGTACGCTTCATCATGCATACCGGCTTCATTTTCGGTCTAAAAAATTCGTTCTTTCGCACACATGCTCCAGTCGGGCCCTAGTTGTGTCCCGAAACTTTGCTGTCCGATCGCAATATACCCAAGGGTGTTATGGGTGAAAAACACTGCAAAGTCCTTGTTACATGGGTTTATTATTCTGTTGGACGTTCCTGCAGAGATGTTGGCTGTTCATTTATTGTTTCTTCCAAAAAAGAGCGTCGTGTTTTTTGGGGCCAAAATTGGTGGAAACTGTCGGAAATAATTCCAATTGTTGCACATGGAAAAAACAATAAATGAGCAGCCAACATTTCTGCATAAGGACCCAATGACAAGGAACCTACGAGAACCTACGGCGGACAAGGAACTTTTTAGCGTTTTTGTTTTGTTTGTTATTTTAAGGTTTCAGTGAACATGACCTTATGAGGCATCGTTTTCCATGTTTTTTTAGGGCGAGAAGACCGAGTATTAGGGTGATTTTGACCGAAGAGTGAAGAATTGAGGTTGTATCGAAGGTTAGGCTTCCGAAATTCATTTTTCATGAGTCAAAACCTGGGAAATTGTCTGAAATTACCATAAACTTCTATAACAACACTAGAAGTAGTATTATAAGGTGAATCAGGACAATTAAGTGATACTATCAATGATAAATGATCAATGATCAACGGTAATCTGTAAAAAAAAAAAAAAACCGACCCTAATTTGTGTTGGCCGAAATTGGTGGCCCCCAAAATATTGGAATTCACTAAAACCAAGATATTGGATTTTCCCTAGATATTGAATTCCCAAGATATTGGAAATGCACTAAAACCCCTGACTGCGTGATTTGACTAGATTATTTACGATTATTTTTTCGTAACATTATGTGTATCCCTCGCTGGATTAAGCATGACGAAATGATTTGCGTAGTGTGGTGGTTATTGACAGATTGTGTGATGGATAGACTTGAATGCAAGAATCAAATAACGGCACTCACCTCAGAATTAGTTGTATCGAAAGAGAGATGATGTGAAGTTGACAGGAATAGGAGTTTTCATAACATTTCATCGCTCAGAGGTTTCTGATTTGATGAGGTTAAAGGGGCATATATTCCACCTCTTCCCCTCCGGTAGAAGCTGTTAGTGTGGCTTCAATCAAATTTCGCCACGGGCATTGGTTATTTATTTCATCCGATACGCTGTCGTGTCCAAACATTCGATGGAAATATTGATAAAATCTACATGCATATATTCCTTGAATGGACTCACTATACCCAGGCTTTTTTGAAGGGTTTCTATAACAATATATTTACGTACATATAGATTGAAGCAATATGCGTTGCTGGAACTATCGAGGTTCGGTCATGCGAAATAAGAAGTTCCAGCCATGCAGCATGGCTATAAGAGCGAATTTTCAAAGGACTACGGTTCATTATTTACCTGTATATAGATGCCCCTTCTGCGTAGATCACTGTTTTCTGTGGTGAACCTACCCTTGTGCTCCCCCCCCCCCCCCCAAGATAAGCCCTATATCGAGTAATGGAGCCGGCCCGGAAATTATAGTTTCATAAACATGCGCGGGATTCAATAATGCAATAATTAATTATTTGTTGTTTTTCAAGATGCATAGCGTTTGTTCATGTGACAAAAGTACCTGTCAACAAAATCTAAAAGAAATTACTCTTCAAATGAAATATTATCACATAACAAACCACTCAATTTCATACAGCCATCCGTTATTATAATCAGGTGTTCCGTAGCAATGATATCTGGGCCGGGATTATACCGTTTCATTCACGATCACGTTGACGAAGCTTTTCGGTGCAAACGAACGGCTGGACGTACAAAGCTCCGGGTGTTCTAAAAAAATTCTAGTTCGAACTCAATTTAAGAAACGTAAAAAAAACCACACCCTTCTATTGAAAGTTTCGAGCTACAGTGTTCGGAAAATTTCAACCCCCTATTTCTCACCCCTTCGAGGCGACTGAATGCAACGCGGACCAACTGGACCCAGAATGGGATCAACAAACCAAATGTCATTAATTTTGATTCATGGTAATTAAGGAAAGTGCGAAGTACGGCGGCGTATGGCGGACAGACAGAAATTTTTTAATTCCATTTTCGGATTCTATATAGGTACCTTTAAACGGAAACCATCATATTTGGGGGGGAGGGGGGGGGGGGTCATGCTCGATTCCAAAGGTTCATTATTGAAAATAATAAACCAAAATTAAAAAAGTACGCCCCTCAGATGATTTGAGCTTTTAGATTAGTAAATTGCGACTGAACTATGAACCAGTACATTATGGTCATATCAGTGAAGAAGGATCTATGGGAAGAACGCAGTGGTGTCAAGGATCTTGTTGGTGTGAAAGAAAGCTTGTTCAACGTGGTGGTACTTTAATCGAGTAGAGAATTAAACGCGATTTTTTAATCAGAGATATAAATAAGTGATACGAAGTTGGTTTTGGAGAACGGCCATCATGTGTTCGATTTTTAATCACGCCGCGCCGGAACCCGAAAATTGCTTTCATCGCCCATTGACGAGTTTCCATCTCAAATGGAATACTGGCTAAAAACGCAATCCCACGATTTTTTAGGTTTATATTTCAATGAGCTTAAAGTTGACCCGCAGAGGGAATAATGAGGGAAATGAGATGAGCGGATACGGGTTTTGATATGAAGAATGATGTCATCACAACCCCCCCCCCCCCCCCCCCCTCCTCCCATAACTTATGTCTGGGTACCCGTAGCGACCGAACACTTCTGAGGTCATGCACAAAGTTCTACACTTTTTGTCAGCATGACAGGAATTCAATGCAAATTTTGAAGTCCAAGTGCGAAATTCTCTTCAGGCCAGAATAAGCCAATGAAATACGTACACTACTGGACCGAAATTTGATTATCTACTAGTACTTGAAAAACGAACAGAAAAAAAATCTCAATCGATTAAACTGATTCGATTATATTGTAGGTATGTACTCGTACAACCAGATAGTAAGTGTTCGGATAGGTTGGATGATCAAGCGAAATGTAGTGGGAGCACCTTCCTCCCTCGCAACTCGAGAAAACCCCTGCTTGGACGATTAATAGGGTGATGGGGGGGGGGGGGGGGGGAGTTCGCAAGTTTTTTTTCTTGCTTTCCGGTCTTGTCCACAAAAAAGCGTTAAAACCTGCTCAGTCACTCGAGTTTTAGAAACAAAAGTATTTTCAGGTTCTGCAATAAGTCCTCGGAGACAACTTTCTCCGGCAATCCGTTCAGCAGTTTTTCACTTAGTTTTTATTTTTTTCCCGTTTTTTCAAACCTTTAATTGGAAACCGAACTCTTGCCGAGAAGAGCTGAAGAACCTGAAAGCAGATTAAGGGAGCTTAGGAAAGACACACAAAAATTCTATTGTACTTACGGAAAATGGACAAGAGTTAAATACTTACGTATAACTTACAATGGCAGAGTCTTCAACTCCAGTGATCTTATTTTCTTCAGTCATATGAATCATGCAGTCACCCCTTAATGTCAAGTTTCAACGGTAGGTATCAAATTTCGAATCAATTTTCCATAAACCTCCGAGCGAGAAACAACGGTCGGAGTTCTCGAGAAAAATAAACAGTTTGTAATAATAATAATAATAATAATAATAATCAGGAGGATGCGGTCGTCACTGATCCGCCCAGCCCGGGAGGGCTGAGGGACTACTGGGCTGGAATCTGGTCCGCCCCAGTGTCCTATAACGAGCAGGCAGCCTGGATTCGTGCGGAGAGTGATTCTATGAGGAACTGCCCATCCATGGGCCCCATCGAAATCATTGCTGAGGGCGTGTCGCAGGCCATTGCCGAGCTTGCCAACTGGAGGGCACCCGGACCGAGTAAGCTGCAAAACTTCTGGCTCAAAAAGTTCAAGTCTGCCCATGCTGCTCTTGCAGGGGCTTTCTCGGAGGCCATAAGGCGACCATCTGAGTTCCCTGCAGAGTTCTGTATGGGCCTGACGCAGCTTATCTCGAAGGGGGGCCCTACCACAGACCCGCCCGGTTTTTGGCGATCACCTGTCTGTCGGTGGAATACAAGCTCCTTACAGCTGTACTTTGCCGAAAGCTCAGCGACCACCTTGAGCTCCACGGCATCCTGGCCGATGAGCAGAAAGGATGTGTTTGGGGCTCAATGGGATGTAAGGAGCAGCTTACCATTGACGGGGTGGTTATGGGTCTGGCGAGGCGAAGGCACTTGGACCTCTTCGTCCTACATCGACTATGCCAAGGTGTTCGACAGAGTGCCTCACTCATGGATCTTGAGGGTGCTGGAAATGTACAAAGTTGACAAGCACCTTGTCAGCCTGCTCCGTTGCCTCATGAGCGAGTGCCGTACTTGGCTCCAGCTTCGTACTTCTTCTGGGTTAATGGATGCGGGGGAGATCAGGGTGATGCGTGGCATATTTCAGGGGGACTCTTTGAGCGCCCTGCTGTTCTGTGTTGCGCTGAACCCCCTTTCCCATAGCCTCCAGAGGAGTCAAGTGGGCTGGAAGCTGAAGTACTTCCAAGGTGAACGAGACCGCCTCACAATAGTTAACCACTTGCTCTATATGGATGATCTGAAGCTGTTTGCCTCTACCAGGCGTCAGTTGGATTACCTTCTGCGTCTGACTGAGGAGTTTAGTACAGACATCCATATGAGGTTTGGATTCGATAAATGCAGGATGAGCACCCTCAAGTATGGCCAGTTTGTGGAGGTTGAGCCATTATTGCTTCGATCATTCGCCTCCTCAATCGATTCCCTGGAGGAAGGGTCAGTGTTACAAGTACTTAGGGTATGCGGAGGCTACCGGCCTTGACCATGGTTCCATCAAGCGGACTCTGACTGAGAGGTTTCGCTCGAGACTTCGGGCACTCAGTGTTACAAGTAGGTACTTAGGGTATGCGGAGGCTGCTGGCCTTGACCATGGTTCCATCAAGCGGACTCTGACTGAGAGGTTTCGCTCGAGACTTCGGGCACTTCTCAAGTCAGGTCTCAACTCCCGCAACATGGCCAGGGCCATTCACATCTATGCAGCCTCCCTGCTGACATAGTCGTTTGGGGTTGTGAAGTGGCGTGACTCTGAGCTTGCGTCCCTGGACTGCCTAGTCAGGACTCAATCGACTGCCTTCCGGGCTCATCACCCCAAGTCGACGGTTGAGAGAGTCACGCTTCCACGCAGTATTGGGGGTCGCGGATTCCCTGACATCTCCAAACTCTGCTATTGGCAGGCGGGCGGGCTTTGGGAGTACTTTCTTGGGTGTGTTACCATCAGCCCCATTGCTAACGCTGTTTGTCAGGTGGACGAGGGCATACTCCCCTCAGTCTGTGTGTTCCCAGTGCTGACCCTCTTGGGAAGGTGGTCGAGGGTGTGGCCAAAGGTGAGGCCTGGGGAGCGAAGGAGCTGCATGGGCGATTCCGCGCACAGCTCCTGTCCCCCACTGTCGACAGCTCTGCCTCTTGCAGATGGTTGGTGACTGGTTCCCTGTATGTCGAAACCGAAGGGTTCATGATCGCCATACAGGACCAGGTCGTGGCGACCCGCAACTACCGAAAGTATATCATCCGGCAAGCTGGAGTACAGGACGTGTGTCGCATTTGTCGAGCCACTGGTGAGACAATAGATCACGTCCTGGCGGGTTGCCCGGCCCTTGCTCCCACCAAGTACCTGTATAGGCACAACATGGTGGCGCGTATAGTCCATCAAGAGCTGGCCTTAAAGCACGCTCTGGTTCAGGACAGGACGCGCTACTTCCAGTATGAGCCAGTCAGGTACTTGGAGAATGAAAATTACAAGATGTATTGGGACAAGGAGCTACCGAACGATCTGCCAATCACCGCGCGCCGGCCTGATATTGTCCTTGTGAACAAGGCGGAGGGAACGACCTACCTAATTGACATCTCTGTACCTCTCACATCAAACCTCGAAGCCAAGCACAGGGAGAAGGTAAATAAGTATTTAACCCTTGCTAACGAGATAAGGACGATGTGGGAGCAGGAGGTGGTACGGATCGTTCCCGTGGTCTTGTCTGCCACCGGGGTGATACCCAAGAAACTCCATGAAAGTTTGAGGATCCTTGGGTTGCCCGGTGGACTTTACGAGGACATGCAGAAGGCCGTGCTGATTGCTTCGTGTAGCCTGGTGAGGGAGTTTTTGGGGGAGGCTATTATGCCCGACCACTGAGCCCTCCACATGCACTTGCGGGTGGGAATAGCCCCTTGGGCCCCCCACTCGCGTCACCCCGTGGCACTTTTTACCCCCCACGGGTGATGACCACCAAATAATAATAATAATAATATTAATAATAATAATAATAAAATGTGCCTGATATGATTTTACGGTAGTGATGGACGAGGAACAAGACAACGGCGATCGCCGACATTTTTGACAAAACAAAACTAGTGGCTGTTTAACACCGAGCTCGTACCGCGGCGTTTTGCAGCCAGGACAAGCATATCAACACTGCATCTGGTGAGCTCTACCTCATCATTCCTTGTGCGAATATCTGAAACAAGCAGACCAATAACTGGAAGCTGTTACTAGCGAAATTAATGAGTTGAAGACAGATCAGACCTCAACCAAAAATTCACACCAAAATCACCAGCAACAAGATTACTAACGGATGAAGATGACCTGGATAGAGGGTATTGAAAAAGAAATCTAAAGAAGGGGGGGGGGGGGGGGGGTTGAATCTCCCGAGGTCCTAACGGAACCTACTACAACAAATCTGATAGGAACAATGAGTATCCACCCCCGCCGATTAATGTTACTGGAATCGAAGATTTCAAATTAATACATTGATCAAGTCAGTAACGAATGCCAACTGAAAAGCTACGACGCTGAACAACAATTTATGTAAAATAAATGTCCCTGATGGCGACACATATAGGGCAGCTTAAAAAAACTACATGAGGAACAAACAAGATGGTACTAGTTTGAAAACAAGCACCAGCGATCCATTAAAGTGGTTGCGAGAGGGCTTCATCCATCCTGCCCACCTCTCGATATCATAGAGGGCCTAAACAGTCAAGGGATCAAACTATTATAAGCAAACAACCTTCTAAAGAAAGGAAAAGTTTACTAATGCCCAAGGCATACTGAAAGGCACTGTCCATAGTAACTTTTGACAAGGAGGAAAACAATCGAGGAGATATTTCGAACCGCTACGACAGCACCTTTAAACTTTAAAATAGAAAAACTCCGAAAAACCTCAAACATGATCCTACAGTAGAAAAAATGTGAGGGTTTCAATCATATTCAACGATACTCCCAAATGGAGCCCAGATGTGTGAAATGTGAAGGCTGTCATACCACCAATACCTGCACGCATCCATGGATACGACACAAGACGCCTCCAAAGTGCTTGAGTTGTAAAGAAAACCATCCAGCAAACTATCGCGGATGTGAGGTTGCAGAGGAACTTCAGAAACTTCGAGATAAGCCGAAAAAACCCCTCAACAACCAAAAGTTGAGGAGAGAAAAGGAGTACATCTCAAAGAAACGTTAGCCTGGGCACGAACAGAATGGGAAAAAAAGACTTTTAACTTATGCTAAGGCTTTTGGCAGGCAAACCCCTGACAAAAGAGAAGCTACCAACAGAAATCCTGGCACTCATTCTAAGCAGGATCGATGAACAGAATAAAGATCATCTACCGAGCACTTCTCCTCAAGATGTCCCAAGAAATCGAACAGAGGACAGGGCATTCATAGATGGAAGCTTTACTGCCCAAAATCAGCCTGTGGATAAGATGGTGTCTTTGTGCCAAGTCAACCCCGTTGGCACCCTCTATCATAACGGTGAGTCGTTCTCATATAATTTTGATTCAGGTTCAGAATGCTCTCTACTTGGTGTAAAAATTAGCTGTAATTTTCAAGGCCAATCCTTTTGGTTTATTATTCTGTGAATAATACACCTATATATTCGCTCAGCCAAAAAAATTTTATAACACCCCCTCAAAATTTTTTCTTTTCCATTTCAAGGTGCGTAGATTCCAAAAATGCAATGTCCGTCCGCCGTCCGCCGTATTACGTGTACAGGCTTCATTTTCGGTCCAAAAAATCGTTCTTTCGCACACATGCTCCATTTGGGGCCTAGTTGTGTCCCGAAACTTTTCAGCCCGATCGGAATATACCCAGGGGTGTTATGAGTGAAAATGTGTGTAAAAATAGGTACTTACTTTTTGCGTTTTAGCAACATGTTGGTAACATGAGTTTTTAAGGTATCGTTTTTCATGTTTTTGGGGACGGGAAGACCGAATATGAAGTCGATTTTGACCAAAGAGTAGAAAATTGAGGTTCTACCAGATGTTCAGCTCCCGAAATTGATTTTTTATGAGTCAAAAACCTGGGAAATCGTCTGAAATCACCATCAATTTGTAGAATAACACTGGAAAAAGTGTCAACATGTGGATCAAGACGATTAAATGGTGCTATCAATGATCAGAGATTATTTATTTAAGAAAAAAAAGGAGCGTACCTTATTCGTGTTTTGGGGGCCAAAATTGGTGGAAACCACCAGAGATAGCTATTTCAATTATTTTATAAATATGAAAGAAACAATAAAAAAGCAGCCAACATCTCTGTAGGTACTATGTCCAATAGAATAATAAACCCATGTGACAAGGACTTTGCAGCGTTTTTTAATCGTCTTAATCTTCATGGAATAGGTAGTTCAGTGGTTTTGTGCTCGCAACAGATAAAAGCTGCTGTGAGGATTGATAGTCAGCCTTTAAATATTTTGTTTCTATCATCCCAGAACGATTCATGTCATACCCCATTTTGGTAGGTCGTGAAATACTGCGTCAGAATCTCGGTTTTGATTGTATCCCATTGTGGGTGGACCCTTAAATCATCAGAGGCTTCTCATGTTAATACCAGTACTGAAGTAGTACCTTACCTACCGAATAATTCCCGGTTGGTCTTAGCTTCTGGGGTATTAGAGGGTCTTAAATTAACGGCAAAATCTGTTGTATTGGAAAATCCGTTTTGTGTTGAGGGCCAATGTTGAATAACTTCACCCTACAGAATAACTTCAGACTCTCTTGACTTGAGGTCGTTCAGAAGTCATACATCCTAGTGACAGTGACGACGTCTTGCATGATTTTTCTTGTGATGGCACGATTGGGCTTCCTTTTCAATTTAGCATGATTCAAGCCAAATGCCTGTTACTCCCATTATTGGTTACAAATTTTATTGGTTACTCCCATCACCTGCATCTACCAAGCCGAATTCAAGTGAGAGAGGGAGGTTCCAAGTAAGCTCTACATTCTTCTAGATAACCCACCAAAAACCCTTAACAAAAATAAAAAAAATAAGTAAAAATAAAAATAAAAATTAAAACCCACCTGCTGCTTGTTTCGGGAGGGCCATGACCTGAACATTAGTCAAGCGATTATTTCTAAAACTGGGCTGCAAGTAATCTGATAGAGTGGTCCCCTATTTTCACGCATTCTTTCTCTAATCACCGTCGGTAGAGTCAGCCGTCAAGTCAGTGGTCAAATTCAAACTGAGTTAAAGCATTATCACCACTTTGCTGCTTATTAGTATCATCATTCAGTTCAAATTGAGTTGAAGCATTATCACCACTTTGCTGTTTATTAGCATCATGTTGTACGCTAGGGGTTTCCTATTGATGATGGTGATAGGTAGAGAATGCACTGCATCTGGCTACAGGACCACTACCGGAGGATGCGAACTCCACACGGTCTGTGAGAATACGGTGCTGCTGCTAGTTTCTCCGTTTCAGCTGAAGGCGGACAATTGGCGGGCAGTTTCTGCGACTGGCGGTGACAGAGCTGCGGAAGGCGACTTCGATCTGGTCGCAGTTCAACCCATGATGAGCTGCCAGATGCTTCACTTCTACTGTAAGACAACACCCCATAATGAGCTACCTCAATCGCCACTCCTGTGGGAAGAGAAGCCGACACGCTCCGATTGTATCAAATAGTTAAGGATAATACCAGTAATTATAAGCATCGCCATTTTGCACAGTAGGAGTAATAATTTACGGATAGGTGTGGACACGTCGGGAGAAGATAGAGACACTTGATCTTCATCAACCAGCTGCCATGCATGGCCATTGTCTGATTGACCTCTGCCATCTGATAGGCTCTAGTTCACTGCTGCTGTAACTCGGGCTAAAAATGTCCTCATTCCTTGGACATTTTTCTGGGAGAGTGGAGGATATGTGAGGTCTCAAAGTCTGTTGATGGGATCAAGCAGCAGTCGCCCGCCATCGCTCAAAGAGCAGGCGCGGATCCAAGGGGGGGGGGGGGTCACAGGGGTCATGACCCCCCCCCCCCCCCCCAGAATCAGCCTGCATTTCAAAAAGCAGAGCTGAACGAATTGTTCACAAACGGAGCATTTCCCTCTGAGAAGAGCGTTTTACAAAATGCTTGTTTCTGGCGTTTGCCAATTTTGGACTTATTCGGTTCTTGTGGGGAACCCCTCAAATAAAAGTGATAAATATTTACGAGAAATTCTATAAACAAAACATTATTTCAATTTGAATTTTAAATTAAAAACTGATTTGGCCACATGGTCTTCTCAATTTTGCTTCATATACCTACAACTGTGTAAATATTTACCATAAAACATTCGTCAAATTGAAATTCCAATGTCCTCGCCACTAATTATACTGTAATTTGTAATTACACAAACGGTAGACAGTGTTAAAAAAACTGAAAACAAAAAAGAACTATAAAAAATCTAAAAAGATTCGATCAAAAATGTCAAAATTAGTCGAATATAATCGTACACTTGGTCCTACCAATGTTACTTTATATACAATTATGTCAATAAATTTACCTTGGTGTATACGTCAAATTACACCTTGTTTATTTCTTCTTATTTTTGTTAATTATTATCTTGTTTTTGTTTCGTTCTCGTTTTCTTTCCTGGCAGATTCAGTAAAAACGATACTGAATTTACTGAGATCAACAATAGATTGTTGTGGTTTCAATGTTTTGATTTGCAAACTCTGAAGTTAGCTACGCTGCCATAAAATGCGACACTTTTTTAGAAGAAAATTGAAAATAAATAGATTTATCAGTTAAATAATTAATAGATATTGAAAAATATTTTTTACATAAACAAAGAATTTTATAAATAAATAATACAATTAATTTTGTAAGTAGACAAATTGGACGAGTTTAGGCATAAGGTTGAAAATTCGGTTTGTATTGTTCGTGTGGTTATTTTGTTATTTTTTGTTATTTTTTATATTGTTCTACCCTGTGACCCCCTCCGGAAAAAAATTCTGGATTCGCCCCTGTCAAAGAGCCTTGTACGAGGTGACGTCACACCCCATCTAGTCCAGGGAAGAGGAAGGCCTCCCACGTGCTGCTGCCTCCGCTTCATCGAATACAACGCTCAAATCTTCGCTAATCCCGGGTTACTTCCGAGGACCCGGAGGCAGGTGCGAGAAACCTTTATTTACCTACGTCAAAAAATTTCCATTCTTTCCCTCGCTGTGCACCAGGTAGTTACCTATACAGATGTAACATAAATAAATAAATAATTTTAAAAAATCATCCAAAGGTATGAGCATTATTGACAGGTTAATAAATCGGTAGGTAACTTCTAATTTAAATTTTAGTTAATGACTGTAAATGTAAATGTAAATAATAATCTAAATGGAAACATTTAGGATCTAGCGTTACACTGTAGCAAATCTAATTCTGCGTCGGACAGGTACCCGCTCATAGTTTTCAACTCATATCCAAAGTTCAGAACAAATTTTATCTTCTTCCATTCTAGTTGCTCAGCACTGACAATTGAGGACTAAAGAAAAAATTGCAATTAAAAGATCTCATGGATAGGTACACTTCTCTGGTGATGATTCTATGTCTTTTGCTCCTATATTTCTTCCAAACTGTTATTTCAAGGATCATAACCGGGTTACATAGCCGGGTTCAGCGTAATAAATTAGTCATAAGTACGTATTGATCCCGCAGTTGTTAGCGTTCCATCACGAACGGTTTGAACTAACGGTCAACGTTCAGGTTCGCTTCATGAGACATTATTCATCTTTATTATCTACAAATTAGACTTGTTTTGGGCACCTAATGAGATGATCATTTTGAGTGTAAGGATGACTGAGAGGATGAAATGCCGAACGCTATTTACCAACTATGTACGAGTATACAAGGCACCTAACAGTCTAACTAGTCCAAACAGTTTGAAGTTTTGATGCGATACCCCTAACAAATTAAGTATATACTGACGTCAACTTATCAGCTCAACTTCGCTAGGACGCTAGTGAAATGCAAGGAGAAAAATGGGTATCTAATAAAATGAGGGACAGTTGTTACAGGCTAGTTGAGGGGATTCCACTGTATTGTTATGTATACCTATATAATAATTAAAACTAGTGGACACTCAAGTTCATTTTCTCGACAAATTCTTTGATATGAAAGCATCTCATTGTTGAACTTTACCTCGATATCGCTTGATTATGGTTATCTATTTTCGATTAAAGAGATTAGTTATATAATCATTCAATGTTATTATGTACTGAAACCTCACTAATAAAGACAATGTTTGGCTGGAAAAATGTGGGAGTTCATTGAATTCAACCGCTTGCTGGATGACCTGTGCTTTGCATATTTCTAATTTTTGGCAATTTGCGTAAAACCCACAAGATGTAAATGTACATTCCAAGTCCGTAGTAAAAACAGTCAGACAAGATAGTAAACGTATGTGTTATGGTCAAGGCGAGGTTATGGTTTATTGCCTTACTCTAAATTATATGAACTTCACTTTCTGTTGCTGAAAAAATGTTAACGGTCCCAAAATGTCTTCAATTCATGGAGCCTACATCCTCGAACGGGTAGATATGACAGGCAGGTGCTATAATTGCAAAACGGACCTGGCAACCATTCGACAGAAACCATGCAACACATCCCACTTCTCTGGTAATAAAACACATCTGGTTCAATCCACACAACTCCGAATATCTCAGATTTAAAGATGGGCAGCTCAGATATCATATTCCACCTAGATAGATATGTCGTTATATGGATAGATAGACTGATAAGTTGTTTATATTGGCCTATGTTTCAAACTCGACAAAAATAAAGCCTGACAAACTGTGGTTCGTCTCATTACACTATTCTCATTATTTACACATTATTACACTAAAATTGCAGGTAGGTAGTACAGCCCAGGGGCCACAAGGGCTAGTTTTATAGGGACTTTTTCACCCGTCCACCGTCCACAATCGGCCGTTACGTCCGTTGAGGAGCGATGGCGGTTGGGAAAAACCCCTACGGTTACTCTCCTCTTGGCGCTGTTGAGGCTTAGCAGCGTTGGGAAGGGGGCATCCGGTACATCGGGGCGTCCGAGAGTCGCTACCTCCGGACGTTCGACGTTTTAGGGCGTGGGGGCGTCAATCCGCCACGACCGGCTTTCCCATTCTTCGGATGGCACCAATAGTTTATAAAACTCGCGCTGGGCTCATCGCGGAGAGTTCCGTACTCGTCGAGTAACCGGGGATGACAGCCTCGATTTTCCTTTTCGAACAGTTCAATAGCCCTGCCGCGGTGAGGCGTAGTGCTGACTTACCTCACACGCCTGGGATCGATGTCACCTTCGTTGTCCAAATGAAAAGGTAGGATTTCGTTCGGTAGGATTTTTTATGTCACCGATTTTTGAGGTGGAACACGCTACTATTAAATAGGAGTGGTTTATGTAGAGTTTTGGGAGGAACCAAGACACATATAATACTCGTAACAAAATTATAAGATAATGTGATTTAGTGACCGATCAATAGGTACCC